>OZ030015.1:3385000-3570000 GCA_964023405.1 Apodemus agrarius | reverse complement strand
GTTTCTAAGGAATTGTTCCAACAATTCAAGAGTTCTCTGAGAGTCCAGGAAAGTCAGTTATTCCCAGCCCTGCCCACAAACCCTAAGTCCTCTTCTGAGCCCGGGCCCACAGCCTTCCTTCCATGTGGATTGAAGCAATCTGGCTGTCCTCACAGAGTTCAGCCTGAGCCCCAATTTAAAACTAAAGAGAAGGCTGCCAGAGGCCAGGAGGCCACGAGACCACCAGGTTCCCAGCCACGGCTTGTAATGATCCTAAAAATTATTCTGCTCTAGAGAACCCAGACACGAAAGGCTTCCTTCCCTGACGGCCTAATGAGGCCAATGCCCAAACAAGAAAGTCTGCAGACATGGAGAGCAAACTGACTGTGGCAGGGCCTGGGGGAGGCACGGGAGGGGGATGGGCTCTTTTTGAGGTGATGAGATAGATGGTCTGAAACTAGACAGAGGTGACAGTTACACAACACCGTGAAGCTATGAAGAGCTGCCTGCTGTTGACTTTAAATGGTTAATAGCGCATACCTGTAACCTCTCAGTCAGACAGTAGAGACAAGAGGATCAAGAATTCAAAGCCAGATTGGGCTACACAGTGAGTCTCTGTAGCAAAAACACGAGGGAGCTGTTGGACAGATGGCTCTGGTGGTCTGTAAGTTCCTTCCCACACAGCATGAGGCCCCGAGTTCTGATCCCCAGAGCCCACAGTGGTGCCGGCATCTGGAACCCCAGCACTGGGCCACCCCAGAGGGTCACAGCCAGCCATTCTAGTCAGCTGGCAATCCTGAATTCCGGGAATGACCCTGTCCCACAAGATAAAGTGGAGAGAGATAAAGGACACCCAGCATCACCACATGCACACAGTGAGCTCTCGTCTTAGAAAACGTATTTTTCGGCCGGGCGGTGGTGGCGCACGCTTTTAATCCCAGCACTCTGGGAGGCAGAGGCAGGCGGATTTCTGAGTTTGAGGCCAGCCTGGTCTACAAAGTGAGTTCCAGGACAGCCAGGGCTACACAGAGAAACCCTGTCTCAGAAAAAAAAAGAAAAAAAAAGAAAAGAAAACGTATTTTTCTATGACTCTGATGGGTCAGAGAAGCATATAATCTCCCTTGAGCAGTGTCTTCCTTGCTCTGACTGTCTTAGAGAGGCCCCAGACCCTAGCTTTTAGGGGCGTTTTCCTTTCTTCTGAGCACCTTTCTTTTCTCCTTAGGCATGCATCAAAGCATCTTTACTAAAACCTCCAACCCCGGGGGAGGGGCACGAAGATACTGCCAGAACCTTCTACACACAATATAATATTTGAGTTTGCAAATTGGCCCTCAGCTCTTCCAAGGACCGAAGACCTGAAGCCAACCAGTGACCACCACGCCACCCCCTAACTAGGATGGCCGATGTCCGGTCTTTCAAAGACCACAAGGTCCCTCCCTGGCCCAAGCTCTTGCCTCATCACTGCTGCAGAGAGCTGCACTGGCGGTCTTGCTTACACGTCCCCGAGCGGGCTTTGTCTCCGGAGGCCTCCCCCCCCCACAGCTGCCAGCGTCCCCCTGAGGCTAGTGCACGGAGCACACCGGGCAGCCCTGCCTCAGCTGCCTGCGGCTCTTCACTGTAGCTGTCCGGGCACTCTCCATTACCTGTCTTTCTGACTGCCTGCGGGTTCTGTAAGAGCAGGAATGGCTGCGAATTTTGGTTTCAAATACTCTTTGCGCCAGACACAGGGGATCGATCTCCTCTGACCCTGCGTGGTTACGAGTCGATCCCAGTGCACTGGTCCCCCAATAAAGGCCTCGTGTGCTTTGCAGAAAGAAAAAAAAAAAAAAAAGAGCAGGAACGGAAATGTGTTCACAGCACCTTAGCAGCTATAAGCGCGTCCAAATCGTCACGGTGACTCACAGGTGAGCTGCTACCCCACCCTACCTAAGCAGAAGGTTTCCCTGAATAAGGAACACATTGGGTACAAAATCCAGGAAAGTCCCAAGCAATGCCGGACAAGATGGTCCCAGTGGCACTGAGAAAACACTTGTAGAACAGTATCCATGTTTAAATGCCACACGAGACCCATCTCGAGATCTGGAAGTATGGAGTTGGATGTAATTGATGTAGGCCTGTAATTCCCAAGGAGGCTGGGCAGGAGAGTCAAGGCCAGGCTGGGCTATATAGACCCTCTCAAAAAGGGGGTGCATTAGGGAGATAGGTCAGTTGGTGATGTGTTTGTCTTGAAAGCACAAAGACCTAAGTCTGATCCCCAAAACCCATGTTTTAAAAATAGCTAGGCATGTACTGTATGGCTCTGATCAAAGTGCAGGGAGAGCGCCAGGCAGCTCTCAGGGGCTCCCTTAGCAGTCACCCCCACCTACTGGGCGACCTCTAGGCCAGTAAGATGGAACTCCCGGGGAACTACAACCAAGGCTGACATTGGCCTCCTCACACGAACGCAAGGGGCCATCTGGAAACAAAAGCCCTGACTTAGAATCTGAGGAGAGGAAGTGGCCAGTCTGTTGGTCAGGGGAAGTGGCTGACGTAATAAGTGTTCACATGGCTCCTTCCCACTTCCGTTCAGATGTGAGGCTCTGATGAGAGCTGGGCAGAGGCTGGCCACCTTCCGGACTGAGCCTGCAGCCAGCCCCTTGCTACCTCCAGATTCCTGAGGGTGAACTATGGCTCAGCAGGCGTCCTGGAATGTCCAGGCAGGAGGTCAAGCAAGCCACGGTGTGGGTGGACGGACACTGGACAGGGAACTGTGGAGGCGGCCGAGCATGTTGAAACCAGAGAGAAGAAAATAAAATGCCAGCCCAGCAGGCTCACGGCCTGTTCGTTCTGTAATCGCTGGTGGAGGCTCATGGTGCGGGCACAAGTTCCCAGCTCCGAGGATGGGGCTTCTCCCACACTTTGCCTCCACCCATCCCTGCATCTGGGGAAGAATAAGGACAAGAATGCGGGGGTGCGTTAGGGAGACGGGGTAGGACAAGGGTGTAGGCGAGAAGGGGAAAGGCACGATCCTTCCTCTCTGTCATGAGGGACAAAGGGACAAAGACAGGTTGAAAGGAACTAGAGGGCAGACGGGGACTCCTGAGGCTCCAGTGTCATGTGGGCTAAAGGCTTTCAGCATGTCCCAGTGCCACCAGAACAGTCAGGTTCTGAGCCCCACAGGGAGATCCATTCGACAGCTGGACTCCCTACGTGGCTCAGAAAGACCTGCCTTTTCCGGGGGTGTAAGTTCTGCAACTTTAACTTGGTTTACCCCAAGATGTCCCACGTCAGCAACCCCTGCAGGCAGTGTACGGTGGGCTGCGGGCCATCACAGAGGCCCTTCTGAAAGGAGGGCAAGCCAGAGGCTACACTAACCCTGAAAATGCGGAGGAAGAAGCCATAGGCCAAGGTAGAGCCCCTCCCCCAGGTCCATATGACCCCTGCCAGAGCAAAGCCAAGATGGCACCTTAACCTGGGCACAAGGACAGACCTGAGAATGTGTCTCGTTCCCTGCCATCCTTTATTGTATGTTATTTTATTGTTGTTTCTAGGCAGGGTCTCATGTATCCCAGGCTAGCTTCACACTATAAAGCTGAGGATAGCCTTAGACTTCTGACCCTCCTTGGTTTACACCTCTCTAGTACCAGAATTCCAGGCCTTGGCACCATTGCTGGGTTACGTTGTGCTGGGGACTGCTAGGCAGGCACTCTACCCACTGAGCTATGTATACTCTACAGCCCCTCTGACTCCATTTTAAGCTGTGGGTTGGCTTCCTTCTGCATAATTGAGGCCTGTAAGCTCCCAGAAGGCTTCTGGTGCAACAGCCCCTGTCTTCCAGGCAGCCCTCGGCCCAGGCCTCACAAGAACCTCACCTCTTCTCTATCACAGTGAAGTCTACTCCTTGGCCCTGCCAACTCTCTCTCTCTCTCTTACAGGTGCCCCCTCTCTCACAGGTGCCCACTCTCTCACAGGTGCACCCTCTCTCACAGCACAGGTGCACCCTCTCTCACAAGTGCCCCCTCTCACAGGTGCACCCTCTCTCACAGTTGCACCCTCTCTCACAGGTGCACCCTCTCTCACAGGTGCACCCTCTCTCACAGGTGCACCCTTTCTCACAGGTGCACCCTTTCTCACAGGTGCACCCTCTCTCACAGGTGCACCCTCTCTCACAGGTGCCCCTTCTCTCACAGGTGCACCCTCTCTCACAGCACAGGTGCAGCCTCTCTCACAGGTGCACCCTCTCTCACTGGTGCACCCTCTCTCACTGGTGCACCCTTTCTCACAGGTGCACCCTCTCTCACAGGTGCACCCTCTCTCACAGGTGCACCCTCTCTCACAGGTGCACCCTCTCTCACAGCACAGGTGCAGCCTCTCTCACAGGTGCACCCTCTCTCACTGGTGCACCCTTTCTCACAGGTGCACCCTCTCTCACTGGTGCACCCTTTCTCACAGGTGCACCCTTTCTCACAGGTGCACCCTCTCTCACAGGTGCACCCTCTCTCACAGGTGCCCCTTCTCTCACAGGTGCACCCTCTCTCACAGGTGCACCCTCTCTCACAGGTGCACCCTCTCTCACTGGTGCACCCTCTCTCACTGGTGCACCTTCTGCGCAAGGCCTCTTCCTTCCCTGGCCACAGCCCCTTCCTAGTTTCTGTTTTCCTCAGGTTCAGACCACATCTTCCTGGCAAGATAATGCCACCCTGACTTGTGGTTTCTGGCCACAGTGGGTCGGGTCGCCAACAACTCAAACCCTACAAACAGAGCACAAGCCTTCTCCTGGCCATGCCCCGTACGTCTTCCCATTCTAGGCAGGCTTCACCCTCTCGAAACAGGGAGGCTTCACGAACCTGCCACCACGATGGGGAGAACGCCACAGCTCTCCACACTCCCAGCATAGCTGCACCAGATGAACACCTGTCATGTGGGTCACAGCCAGCACATCTCAGAGTGGTGGAGTCCAAATCTTGACAAACGATACAGAGAAATGGATCTGAACAAACAGCTGAGACTCAGACAGGACAACCAAGCACAGCGTGGGACCCAGGACAGGACAGAAGAACCAGAGGCATCCAAACGAGATGTGCAGTTTGGCTGAGGAGTGGCACGCACACTCCGAGCCCACAGTAGTGTGCTGCCCCTCGGGAGGAGTCACAGCGGGCTGCACCGAGCACTGTCAGTCGGACTGTCCTCATGCTGAAAACCTGATCCCCAGCACTGCGGTTCTGGGAAGTGGGGTGTAAAGAACAGATCAATGTATCTAGTGATAAGGGTCACTATAAAAGGCAGGTCAGTGCCCTTCCTCCTCTGCCTCAGGCCTCTGCCTCGTGATCTGGCAGAAGGCCCTTCCCTATACCATTCATTAATGGACTTCCAGCTTCTATGACTGTAAACTAATTAGTTTCTGTTGATTATAAGATTACCCAGTTCCAAGAGGAGGATGGGGCTCAGTGGGTGGAGTTCTTGCTTAACATACTAGGTCTGATGGCCTGCACCTAAACAAGGAGGGGGGGGATGGGAGGTTCAAGGTCATTCCTCCATATATCAGGAGGTCAAGGTCAGCCAGGGATTCACAGTGAGATTGTTTTTACACTTGATCTTAGCCAAAAGGCCGAGGAGCGATGAGATTGTTTTATAATTAATAAACAAACAAACAAACAAACAAATTTATTTTGAGACAGGGTTTCTTCTGTGTAGCCCTGGCTGTTCTAGAACTTGTTCTGTAGACCAGGCTGGCCTCAAAACTCAGAGCTCCGCCTGCCTCTGCCTCGAGTGCTAGGATTGAAGATGGCACCACCACTGTCCGCTTCTAAAAGTCAAGCACGGGGGTACATCTTTAAGGCCAGCACTCAGAGGCAGAGGCTGGTGGATCTCTGCATTCGAGGCCAGCCCAGTCTCCACAGTGTGTTCCAGGACAGTCACAGCCGCGTAACAGAGAGGCCCTGTCTCGATAACAATAAATAAAGCAGGCCTAGAGCTGGAGTCGGCTGGCAGATGCTGGGCACGCATGCCAAGCCCTGAGCTGGCCTGTTTTAATTAGAGAAATGTCACGTATCCTCTTACTGTAGTAAACACAGGATGAGGGCCCTGGAGGAAGGTGCTGCCCTAATGGGCAGCTGAAATGTACACATCTCTGGAACTGAGAAACAGCGGAGTGGGAGAGGCCAACAGCAGCCAAACAGGAGAGGAAAGTGACTTTAGGGGCACCTCCAAGCGAGAAGGGACCCTGAGCTACTCACCACAGTCACGGCCAGAGGCCAGGCCAGGGCCTTCTTTCTGGCTGTGAGCTCAGAGAAAACTAAAGCAGTAAAACACATGCATGCCCCGAGGCTCTGTGGGAGACAGAGTAAGAGCCACATTTGGCAGAAGAAATTCTTAAAGATGTTAAAGTCCTGTGCGGTTGCTCTTAACCACATCGAGCAAAACGAAAAGAGAAATGACTTAATGGAATTCATAAGTAAAACGGAAGCAGAAAGACAGCTGGAAACCACTCAGCCTGGCCACGAAAGGAAACGTAGGGTAGGGCGTCCCTAGAGGAAAGCAAGGGTGTGGCTAGGTGACCGCCCGCTGAAGACCCTGGTTTGGAAGGGGTCTGTGGACAATGGCAGCAGGCGAGCGTTTTGGAGATCTCCCGGGAAAGCTGAGGCCAAGGCCTGGTTTACAGAGGAGCCTAGAAAGTCTCAGGACCACCCCGCCCTCTAATGAGGAACCCCTCAGTGTAGCAGGTGCTGGAGCAGACCCAGGGGTAGGGAGCGTACAGCCTCTTCCACCTGTGCCTCAGAGGAACAGGTATCTAGAGAACCATGGCGCTACCGGGCAGAGACGCGGCCGAGAGGACACTGCTGTGATCCCCATCGAAGTGACAGCTGGTCAGGGAGCCATAGGGCGGAATCCCCAACCATGTACCCATGAGAGACGGTACATAAGAGAACTCGGCTGGTGGGGGGCAGCGGTGGGGACCAGAGATGCCCAGACCTCAGGAGGTGGCACACGGAAGGAGGAGGATATTCTGCCGGGTATGGTAGTGCTTGCCTGTAATCTTAGCATTTAATCAGGCGGGAGGGCCAGGAGTTCAAGGCCATTCTGGACTACACAAGACCCTGTCTAAAAAAAGAGAAAGAAAAGGGGAAGATATATCAGTGTTCTGAGGGTATGTGCCTTTGATCGCTGCAATCTTCATTTTCAAGGGAGAGGCAAAAAGAAAAAATAAAAATCACAAGTTCAAAGCCAGCTTGATACACAACACAGCAAGACCCTGTCTCAAAATAAGGGAAGTGTGTGGGGTTAGAAAGACAGCTCAGGAGTTCAGAGAACTTAACTGCTCTTGCAGAAGACCCAAGTTCAAGTCCCAGCATCCACGGGTGCTCAGTACTGCCTATAACCAGCTCTAGATGAGCCACCAGAACACACATACACACCCATAATTTAAAAATAAATACATCATTAAAACACACACACGCACACACACACACACACACACACACACCTTGAGGCTTGGGAGAAGGTTCAGTCAGGAAAGTGTTCCACATGAAAGAGTAAGACCTGAGTCCGGCCTACACCACCCAGTAAGAAACATCAGCTCGGGAACATTGGTTTGTACTTCCAGAGCTGGGGGGCAGGGGCAGGTGGGCAGTTTAGTTAACCTGGCTTATGGGGTACAGGCTCAGCGAGACACCGTCTGAAGCACACACATGCAGATGTCACACTGCCTCTCCTGCTGGATCGAGAAGTCAGCTGGGACCTGTCTCCCTCCGTTCTCGTACAGTCCTCTCTCTGGACCGGAATGGCCTCTAGCCCGTACGTTTTTCACAGGCTGATAACACAAAGAGAATTTGCTGAGTTTGTGTCCCTAAGTCTCACTCGTGTCTGACTCCAGAGACTCTGGACCTGAGACTGGAACTGATGGGAACAGAATGGATTTCAGCCGTGAACAGGCCTGAGGCCGGAGCAGAATCCCACGTCCTGGATGGACTTTATAACCGCCCCTCAACACCACACTCTGCACACGGACGCTGAGAGGACAGTAAAGAAAACCCTCTCGAGATGCCAGCGCCCTGCAGTTGAGCCTCTAGATCCAAAAGGACACGTTTCTATTTATTCTAGCACACCCAGCCTCCAGAATTCTATTACCGCAGGGAAGTGCACTAACAGTACACAGGAACTTTCTGGGCTAATTTTGCATCTTTTGTGTAAACCTGAATCGATACTAAATGTTCACTTAGGGTTGGAGAGAGAGTTCAACAGGTAAAGTAGTCACCTTATAACTATGGGAACCTAAGGTTTAATCTCAGGGGTGGGTGGGGGTGCAAGCATAGTGTGGTTATTCATTTGTAATTACAGAACTGGAGGTGGGTGGGGTGGGGTGGGGTGAGGTGGGGTGGGGTGGGGTGGGGGACTGAGACAGCCCGATGCCTGGAGCTCACCGAACAGTTTAGCCCATCAGATCATGAGCTACAGGTTCAATGAGAAAATCCAGCAGCGAGCTCGCTGGCACGGCAGCCTCACTAAGGTGCGTGTGGTACCCCAAGGTTGGCCTCTGGCCTCTGCATGTACACTGTGAACGCACAAACATGAATGCACACAGAAAATAAAATAAGAAACCTATGCGGAAGAGAAAAACTCACACCTAATGTCATGGTACATGACATTAAATCACATGGGAACTGGCTAGAGTATAGACCTCCCCGGAGGGTAAACTGAGGCTCATGTCATGGAGGAATCAGCTGAAAGTCAGTGTGCATGAGTGTCCTGGCCATGGTTTTCCCTTCCACGAGAGACATGGCTCCGCCCACAGGAATGCTGGCTCTCTCTGTAGAGCTGCTGGAGAGGGCAGTGGGCTACCCAGACATCCTGCCACACAGGATCCGGTAACAGCATCAGGACTCTGCGTGTGGAGAGGACACATCGTCTCTGAGGAAGGCCATGGTGTGAACAAGCCAGGCAGCAAGGTGATACCATGTGCATTAGTCACAGTCCCTTCCACCACACACACCTTGGGAGGACGCATGAGGGATGACGTCAGTTCCTGCAGGAAGCAGATGAGGTCAGAGGAGAGCGGGGAGTGACCTTTGCCCCTTTCATGTTCTCCTTGGCCACAGCTATAATCACATCTGACAAATAGACCCCTTTTCCGTAAAAGAAAAAAAAAAGTCCTCAGCCAAGCCGCCTGCGGGCCCAGTTCTGGGGCAGGGCCCCCGTCCATGGTGAAGTAGTATGACCAGAGCCCCTTGTCCTATGAGCTATGCGCCAGGCCCTCCTGTTTGCACAGCAACAGAGGCCTCTAATCACAGGCTAAAGGAAGAACCTATCTGGGTGTCTGTCCACATCCGCACAGTCAACCAACCATGGACTAAAATCGTTTGGAGAAAACCTAAGCCAGCTGCACTGCGCATGCACGCACCACTTTTTATTATTCCCAGGACAATGAGTAGAATAATTATTTACCCAGTGTTACACTGTCTTCGCTTTTTTTTTTCTTTTGGATTTTTAAAGAAAAGGTTTGTTTATACACACACACACACACACACACACACACACACACACGCATTCACACAGGCACAGTTGTCTCCAGAGGCGGGGGAAAAGGTCACTCGCCCCTGGAGGCTGGGGTCCCAGATGAGCGCGGCTCACCCTGAACCTTGATCCTCTGCAAACTGGTAAGCCTCTTAGCCACTGAGCCACCTCTCCAAACTTCTTTCGGATTTTTCAGACAGTCTTGAACCTGATCTTTTGCCTCCCTCCATGTGCTGGGATTTTGGGCAAGTGACACCACACTGGCTTTGTTTAGGTGAGGTAAGTTATTATCAGAGCGGCCTCTGGGATGGAGGGGAGTGGGTCAGGGAAATCTGTACTTCAGCCCAAATCTCTACTTCAACCCAAATCTGTAGGTCTTACAATTTTCTGTAAGGAGCCAGAGCAACCAAGAATTCTGCCATCTACGGGAGGAGTCCTGCGGTTGAGGGGGTTTATCATTTGGCAAGAGGACTCCGAGTCTATCACTCTCACTTCGCAGTTTCCCCGCTGCTGTTCTGTGCTATGGCCCAGTCTCACGCAGGGACTTTGGAGGTCAGAGATGGGCTGGGCATGGTAAGCTGAGAGCCTTCCCGGCTAGCCTAAAGAGTCTGCAGGGAAGCCGGGTGTGGTGGCGCATGCCTGTAATCCCAGCACTTGGGAGGCAGAGGCAGGCGGATTTCTGAGTTCGAGGCCAGCCTGGTCTACAGAGTGAGTTCCAGGACAGCCAGGACTACACAGAAAAACCCTGTCTCGGGGGGGGGGGGGAAAAAAAAAAAAAAAAAAGAGTCTGCAGGGAGACAAAAGGTTAGACACCGAGCAGCAGACGCAGACGCAGACGCAGGAGGTGGGCACTGAGACTGGCTCCTTAGAGCCTGGGGGATGGAGAAGGCGGAACAAGGCAGGCATCTGCCCAGAGGCAGCACATCTGCATCCTGGGGTGGAGGTGGGGGTGGGGCAGTGCAGTTTCAAGGGCCTCCAGAGCAGAGGCGCCAGTCTGGACCTCTGCAGGACCCAGCAGAGTTCCCAATAACACTTAACCGTTAGCAACCATGAGCTTAGATCCTCAAAATAACCCTCCAACCCTAGAGTGCCGGAACCGCCCAGCAACTCACTACAACACAAACAACAACACACCATACAGCGCCTTGGGCACCACTCACCACTCACAAAGGCCCGTCTGAGGCCCCAGACCTTCTAGTTCCATTCCGGGCTCACCTGGAGTCTCTTTAAATGTTTCCAGGAAACCATCTTTTTTAAAGATTTATTTATCTTTATTTTATGTGTGGGTGTTTTGCTTGTATGCGTGCACACGCGCCAGACTGGCCGGGTTCCTGAGAACTGGAGTTGAGGTGCTGGGAATCAAACTTGGGTTCTCTTACAGAAGAGTGGAATTATGACATTTGCAGGAAAATAGATGGAACAAGAGATCATTAAGGAAAATAAACAAGACTCAGACAACTAGCTCCTTTAGTGAAAAGAAGAGCACCAGCACGGTGGGGAGGGGTGAGAAGGTGGAGAAAGGGGAAGGGAGATGGAGAAGGGGTTGGGGAGGTAAGGAAGGGAGGGGAGATTGGGGAGGTGATAAGGAAGGGAGGGGGTGTAGGGGAGGGGAGGGGGGAGGGGGGACTGGGGAGGGGGGGAGGGGAGGGGAGGTGGGAGGGGGACTGGGGAGGTGGGGGAGGGGAGGTTGGTGGGAAGTGAATATGAACAAGGTGTAATGATATGCCTGTATGAAAATGTCATGATTAAACTCAATATTTTGTATGCTAACCATAAAAATTTTTGGGTTTTTTGTTTGTTTGTTTGTTTTGTTTTGTTGTCTTTGTATTTTTTATTTTTATTTATTTATTTACTTGTTTGTTTATTTATTTTTGAGACAGGGTTTCTCTGTGTAGCCCTGGCTGTCCTGGAACTCACTTTGTAGTCCAGGCTGGCCTGGAACTCAGAAATCCGCCTGCCTCTGCCTCCCAAGTGCTGGGATTACAGGGGTGTGCCACCACACCCGGCTGGTTTTTGGTTCTAATTCATCCCTTGCTACTCCAGGGGCCACAGCAGAGCCCCACCTCCTCCTCCAACACTGCTGTGATGTTTCCAAGGATCTGGACCCCGGCAGAACCAAGTGCAGAACTCTATTTAATGTATGACTCAAAAAAAAAAAAAAAAAAAAAAAGCCCCAAGGCTAGGGAGTGGTTTGTTGGAAGGGTGACTGCCTCGCATGCAGGGAGCCAGAGGTTACCATCTCCAGACACCCGACAGGACAGGCCTGTAATTCCAATCCTCAGGTGCAGTCAGGAAAGCCAAACTTCAGGGTCACTCTCAGCTAGCTGCACAGAAGGTCTGAGGCCAACCTGGGCTACATGAGGCTACATGTCTCAGAGGAAAGAGAAGTAAACTTCAGGGCTGGAGAGAGGGCTCAGCTTTTAAGACACTACTGTGCTCGTGAGAGGCTCTGACTGCTGTTCCCAGCACACATCTGGCAGCTCACAACCCTCTACAATTCCAGTTCCAGGAGATTCCATGTCCTCTGTGGGCCTCTAAGAACACACACACACACACACACACACACACACACACACACATATGAAAGACTTAATCCCAAAGCACAGCTCCTTGGCCTACAGACTCTGGCTTAGGAGTGTCAGGACTCTGTCTTTCCGTGGGAGCAGACAGCAGGGCCGTTCTGAAGGTCTCTCCCCCTCCCAGGAACTTCCTCACCAGAAGGCCTTCTACTTACAGCATAGGAAAGACGACCAAAAGTCAATACCACGTGTGGGTGGACTCTGTCACTGCTGTCACTGTTGCACAGACCCACCATCCTCCCAGCCCTCATGTCTGGAGACTATGTCTAAGTTTCTAGATGTTGCCTGCTTCTCTCCCTCTTGTGATTTTTCTTCAGTCAGTGTAAACTATGTGTAAATATTTCCTCCTGCAGGAGAAAGGCTGTTTCTGCCCTGAAGTACTTCCTGAGAGTGACAGAAGCCAGAGTGGCCATCTGCTCTCAGCACTGGATCTTTATTTAGTCTCCTAGGGACTCAAGATCTCCCTTGAAACTATTCTGCTGGGCCGGGCAGTGGTGGCACACACCTTTAATCCCAGCACTTGGGAGGCAGAGGCAGGTGGATTTCTGAGTTCGAGGCCAGCCTGGTCTACAGAGTGAGTTCCAGGAGGAGCCAGGACTATACAGAGAAACCCTGTCTCGAAAAACAAAAAAAAAAAAAAAAAAAAAACCAAAAAAAAAAAAAAAAAAAAAAGAAAGAAAGAAAGAAAGAAAGAAATTATTCTGCTGAACACCAGCATTATGGCACAGACAATCCTAGCGTGTCTGCTACCAACCTGAGCTACACAATGCTCGAGGCTGAGGCACATGTGCACACACACACACACACACACATACACACACACACACACACACACACACTCATACATACAAGAGAAATATTTTAAAAATGAAAAAAGAGCCCAGACAAGACACAGAGTGTAGTTCAGAAGACAAGCAGAGCCTCTCGCAGACAAAGCATCCTTGACAGGAACAGACTGACAGTGACAAGGGGGCCACGCCCACTTCTGCAATCTTCCGTCTTCTGTTTCCTCTCTTAATATTTTTCTATTTTGAAACAGTCTCACTATGTCAACCAGGCTGGTCTCAAACTTGCAGTGATCCTCCTGCCTCTGGTTCCCCACTACTGAGATTACAGGTATGCAGTACCACACCCAACTTATTCTGAAATCTCTAGAACAGCTTTTAAAAATGTATTTTTTTTACTATTCACGGACGGGGCAAGGAGTTGGTGTGGAAGTCAGAGGACAACTCTCTGGAGTCAGTTCTCCACTCCCACTTTATGTGGGATTCAGATAGTAAACTCAGGTCTCAAGGTTGGCACAGCTTCACCTTTACCCGATGGGCTGCCTTGTCTGGCCCGGAACCAGCAGCTTTTCCCGAGGCACTGTCCTGTCCAGGTGACTGAAAGGTCGCTTTGAATTGTAGTGCTAAGTGCTCTGTTATTAGAACCTCCTAGTGGTGGCAAAGCCTTTAATCTTGGAACTCAGGAGATGGAAGAAGGAAGAGAAGGTCAGCTTGGAATACATTAGATCCGAGAGAGAGAGAGAGAGAGAGAGAGAGAGACAGAGACAGAGACAGAGAGAGAGAGACAGGCATTCAGTCCAGCTAGCCAGTGTTCCAAGTGGTTTAGAACCCTGGAACCAACTTTAGGTAGTTTTCTGCGATGGCCCTTCAGGGCCAGATAGGACTCAGGCCCATTCTTCCATGAGTAATAAGAGTCCTGCGGTTTCAAGTCTGTTTACTAGAAGGGAGGGGTCCAGCCACTATGTCCCTCAAGCCAGTAAGTATCTAACAACTCCTGAATATCCCGAGGCTGGGGAGTCACATCTACTTCCTAGCCCAGCTCTGGCAAACCCCAGTGGCTGCAGGCACCAGCTAAGGCAGCTTTGGGAAGGAGGCCTTTATTAAGACTTGGGATCACGCACCCAGCATCCTCTTCAGGCTCTTCCTACTTCCCAGGGCTGCCTCCACACAGCCTAGAAGACGCACGGCTGCCTCCTGGGCCCTGACTGCTTCCCGCCCTGCACAGGTTCTGTTTCTGCAAGGAGACCGCACTTCAGGGGCAAGAGCCGCCTGGACTGGATTCCCAGCACCAACATGGCAGCTCACGACAGTCCGTAACTACTTCCGAGGGATCTGACATCATCTTCTTGATTATGTGGGCATCAGGCATTCAAGCTGTGTATAGACAAACATACAGGCAAAATACCAATAGGCAAAAAATAAAATTAAATTAGATTTTAAAGAAATTTTCTTTAGGTCAGCCAGGATGGCTAATACCTGTAATCACAACTCTTGTGGGGCAGAGGCAGATGGATCTCAATGAGTTCAAGGCCAGCCTGGTCTACATAATGAGTTCTAGGACTGCCAGAGCTATATAAAAGAGAGACCCTGTTTAAAATAATAATTTCTTTTTTAAAGAAAAGACGAATAAGGACTGAAGAGATGTCTCACTGGATAGAGACTTGCCATCCAAGTGTGAGGAAGGCCTGTAATCCCAGCATTCCAGAGTCAGACACAGGGGCTGGTGGGGGGGGGGAACAGCTGGCCAGCTAAACTAGCCAATGAGAAACTCCGACTTCAGCATAGAACTCAACAGTTAACATAGCTAAAACTGAGGGAAAAAATCTGACAACAACTTTGGGTGTACACACTCACCCACATACACGTGCACCCCCACATGAGCAAACAGTAATATACACTTGCACGCGCGTGCGCACACACGCACGCACACACACACACAAGTGTGTAAGAAGAGTGAGTGTGCACACACTCATGTAAGAAAATAAAAGTAGCAAGGCTTAGTGATATTTTCCTGTAATCCCAGCACTTAAGAGGTAGGGCCAGGAGGATAGGGAGTTCAGACTTAGCCAGACTTGGGGAGTGAGAGGCCAGTCTGGGCTACAGGAGACCCCTCGTCTCAAAGAGGGAAAGAAAAAAGTTTAAAATAAACTCAAAAGGGATAAGGTCCCAGAATTTCAGCAAAAGAATGGCTTTCAAAGGCACCTCCAAACTAAGTGCAGTCTCCAGCCCCTCCCTCCTTCCCTCCCTCCCTCCCTCCCTCCCCTCTTCTCAGCCACATGTGTGTAGTACATGCTATGGAACATGCAGGCTCCAGACAGGCTCCCCTGAGTAGAGCAAAGGGCTTTCTAGATTTAGGTATCAGATCAACACTCAAAAGGGCAAGGCCTTCACAAAGATAAAGCAGCTTTTTTTTTTTCCACCAAGGTAATCCTCTAAAATCAGTTCTTCCAGAAAGAAAAAGAATCTTTCATTTCCCCTCATTTGCCCACGACCCCGCTGCCCTGGCCTGGAAAGGAAGTACAAGGCTGGGTACAACTATGGAGACCACAGGAAGACTCCAGTAAGGCGGAAAGAAGCTGCCATGCAGATGGAAGCCAGCTTCAGAGAATGGCCCAGCTTGTAAGCGAGAAAGAAAACTAGCCGAGAAGGCCGAAGGTCTGGTCTGTGAGATCTTGGAAGAGGAAGGTTCAAACTATCCCTTAGGGTAATCTATGCATGGAGCAGCAGGGCTGTGTAGACCCAGAACTGTATGTCCATGAGATTAAACATTGCTTAAAAATTCTTAAGTTCAGTGAGTAAAATACAAAAACTGCCCGTCACTGTAATAAAACTCGGCGGTGACTGAGAGCCGAACGAGGAGAAAGAATGGAGTTTCTCAAACACTGCGGAGTGAGAAGGACGGACAGCCTAGGCAAAAGAGCCACGTCGGACCCTCGGGCTTAAGAAATGGCCTTTGCTGGGTGGTGTCTGTCCGCCCTGACAAACTTGATCCATACACCTTGGGGGGGGGGGGACGGGCGGGGGGGAGGACTCAGAAGCTCTTGGTAACTTGGTAAAATGTTTCACAGAAATGTTTTCAAATTCCATGTTCTGAATTTCAGTGGTTTCTGTAGGCTCGTATGTCCCACAAGGCAAAGATGAAGTTACCACAAAGTTCAAATACAGTGGGACTACAAATTACATTGATTTGTGGAATGAAAAACCACATCCACAGCAAGCAGGGCTGTGCCCTGCTATCAGTGTACCACTTCCCTGGGGATCCTGGTGAAACCATATTCCAGGCTCCCCCATGAACAAAGGACCGTGTCGATAAGCCTGAACCAGGCTGTCAGGTCCTATGTGTCCTGATGACAGTGACCAAGCAAAGACCGGGCTTACCGAGAAGAGGACCACCCAGCAAAGAAAGACACTGCCCCTTCGCACTGGCTCAAACTATGTCTGATTTCATCGCCCACGTTTCCTGAAATCCTGCAGGGTTCTACTGTTTATTTTTAATTTTAAGATTATATTTTAGCGTGTGTGTGTGTGTGTGTGTGTGTGTGTGTGCTCATGCATACATGTATGCCACAGTGCAAACATGGAAGTCATAGGGCAACTTACGGAAGCCAGGTATCTTCTGCCGTTACATGGATTTTGAGGATTAAACTCAAATCATAAGACTTGGCAACGAGTGTTTTACCATCTGAACAATCTTGCCTGTCCTACGGGTAGTTCCTAATTAAATTTTTTAAGCTGGAAGTACTGGCAGTAGTGGTGCATGTCTTTAATCCCAGCACTACAGAGGCAGAGGCAGGGGGAGCTTGGAGATCATGGCCAGTCTGGTCTACACTGTGAGTTTCAAGACAGTCAAGGCTACACAGAGAAACTTTGTCTCAAAAACAAAACAATATCAACAAAAAGTGTGTGTGTGCGCGCGCGCGCGCGCGCGCACACACACACACACACACACACACACACACACTTAAATATCAGTACACGGTCTATACATTGCACTGGAATCAGGGTTTAGTCAGTCAATGGTAAATTTCTCATTGCTGCCAGGCAGTGGTGGCTAACATCTTTAATCCCAGCACTTGGGAGGCAGAGGCAGGCAGATTTCTGAGTTTGAGGCCAGCCTGGTCTACAGAGTGAGTTCCAAGACAGCCAGAGCTACACAGAGAAACCCTGTCTCAAAAAACCAAAAAAGAAAGAAAGAAAGAAAGAAAGAAAGAAAGAAAGAAAGAAAGAAAGAAAGAAAAAGTTTCTCGTTGCTGTTATAGGTTTGCTAGTTTGGCTCCCTGAGTCTGGTCTCAGCCGCCTAAGGACTGGAATGAGAGCCATGGGGGCCATGTCCAGCTCACACTAAAGTCTGAGACTTGAGGTCACGCAAGAGGCTCCACGGGCCAAATGGCCAAAGTTCTCCATCACTAGTTCTCCGAAGCCTTCCAGGTTCATCCAACCCATCTATGTCTGGAGGCCAGATGCACCTCAGGGAGAATGAGACCCAACACAGTTTTTTTTCATAACTTGGTTCTCCAGTGTGGGTGATGCCAGTGATGATTCCGGAGCCTGGACACATCTGACCCCGGGGGAATGAATGCTCTACAAGGATTGCAATAGGTGGACAGTTGTTGCCCAATGAATGATTAACCTACTGGAACACAGGGAATGAAACTGCCAAGGATGACATTCAGCATATTGGTGACTCTGACCAGGAAGGGACCCTGCCTGGGTCTCAGAAGCACTGTCTCCCTCTGATGTCTTCCGGCCTCTCCTCCCTATGGGCAGGTGAAGGACTAGGACCGCTCTCCAAGGTTGTCATAGCCTCGGGCTATTACTTAATCCTGCAGGAGCTTCCTGGCTACCGTGGCGCCAGCCTAAGGACCAGAGTATGACCTCCAGGACCCAGAGAAAAAGCTGGACATGGTGGCATATGCTTGTAGTCCCAGCACTGGGGCGACAGAAGCCGCAGTCTCTGTACTCACTAGCCAGTGGGTCTTCAAAGGGGGCGGGCGGCATTCCAGAAGATGACCCAAAGGCCCCAAGCTGTCCTCTAGGATCCACATATACGCACCTGCACTTAAAACGTTTTAAGTTTCATTTTTATTTTTAATTAGGTGTATGAGTTATGAGTCCAGATGTGAGTGAGTATGTGCGCATGAGTGCAGTGCCCACAGAAGCCAGAAGAGGGCATCAGATCCTCTGGAGGGAGAGTTTCAGGCAGTTCTGACCTGCCTGAAGTGGATGGTGGGTAGCAAACTCAGGTCCTTTGAAAAACAGCCAGGAATCTCTCCCCTCCCCATACACGTGCTTTAAAGTGAGGAGGAGGGAGAGGAAAGGCCATCTCTCTCCTGATCATAGTTGTTAAAACCTGGGAGTCCTGCCCCATCTCCAGGAGAATGAAACTTACAGAGGGCCAAACAGATTGTGCAGACAGACTTGCCTCAGCCCCACCATCTGTAGAAACAAACTGTGCCTCGAGGTCTTTGCTCTTCATATGTGAAGGCTCATGGGCCTGTTATACTTTCTGTAGTTAGCGTGTCTTTTGTTGAAGGCAGTTTGGGTGTGATTCTTAGGAGGCTGGGACAGGGGCCATACCTTCTTGTCTACAAACCTAATAAAATGACACACAATTCTTAAAGATCTGTAGTCGAGTGGCAATCTCATGCTGTCACCACTGTCCAGACGCCAATGCATGCTCAACAATAAAATGAAGTTATGAGCACACACACACACACTGGAGAGCAGCACTGGACCTCAAACTCCAATTCCACAGCAGGTAAACACCACTCAGGTCAGAGTCAGCCACGGGGGGGCCAAACGGACTGTGGAGACACATAGAGCTGAGTCTATTTACCTGTGGATATAAACCACCTGGCTCCCTGGGCTATTTTCATGGCAGCAGAAAGCCAAAACAAACACAATACAAATAACTGGTGCCAAGACTCCAGGGCTTCCTCCTATTTTCCACCCTGACGGGAGCTTCAGGGAAATTTGCAGGAGAATTCGAAGTGGGGAAGGGGTCTCACAGCGGCGGGAGGCCATGCCCGGAGCTGTATGGATGACTGGATTAAATTAAGGCAGGAACGCAGGAACTGCCTGTCGACAGCCTGTCCTCTCCGCAGGTTTTGCTCTTACTGTATTCCATCCTGGACTTGTCTCCACCTCGGCTGCCACTTTGCTGAGACCTTCCTGCTTATGTGCAGTGTGCTCAGGCCTCAGCACTTCCATACACCTTCCCCTGTCTAGGAACATCTCCCAGTCGCCTTAGCCAGGATTCTGAGCTAAGCTCTGAACGGTTCAACAAGGTGCCTGCTTTCCAACCATAGCATAGACCGCTCAGGGCCAGGAGCCATTTTCTCGGCTTTTTCAAAGGACAGGGGTAGTCCTTCCCCCCGCCTATGGCCAGGCCAAAAAAGTACTGAAGGACAAAGGAATGTATCCGACAAAGGCAGGGAGCTTCTTCAGTCTAGTATCTAAGAGACACTGGACACTGGATGGACCGGAGAGCAATCACTGGGTCACTCGATTCAGTAAAATATCATAAGGATATTTTTTCAGGCAGGAACAAAACCATTCATTATTAATGCCTTTAGTGGAATAGGAAAAAGGACAGTGGGCTTCTCCCACAGTAGATCTACAACAAATACTGAGCTGGCCTGAACACCTTTAGAAAGTAGAGCAAGGGCTGGCTGAGAAGAGAGCCAGGTGCAGTACGGGTGCTATTCTAGGCCAGGTAGCACAAGCAACACACCCTCTGGATCTAACCCAACTGATAAGCCAATCGCTGGAGGAATTACTGATACCACTCAGCTCCTTTCTCTGCAGCCTCTCTCCCTGACTTAGTTCTACTTTAAAGAGCCAATCTGAGAAGGCTGGAGCGGAGGGCAGAAGAGCCGGCAAGCACCTACTGTGGAAATTATTTTCCTTCAAAGGACTCCAATATGGAGTCCCGGAGTCCCTGAACCAGCTTCAGTTCACCATCCTCAGGGGAGGATGGTTTTATTCAGAAAAGGCTGGAGGAGCGGCTTGGTGGCACAGCCCTATAATCTCAGCACTGTGGGAGCAGAACGTTCAAGACCAGCCTCAGCTACATATTGGAACGGGGATGCTAGCCTGGACTACATAAGACCCTGTCTCAAAACAGCAAGAAGCTGATGAGTTTAGAGAGCCCCGTGACTTCCAAACTATTTCCCAACGACTGTCCCTCAGTCCAACAGAGAATGACATCAGCTCCACTATCCGGAAGCACAAACCCAACAAAGTATTAGGTAGGGAATGTTCAAACGACCTGATCTTTGGATCTTTGCCTTTCTAAAACATACCCATGCTCCCCTCACCTCTTCCTCTTAAACCTGAACGGAAAGCTGTTTCACAACACCGAATGACGATCAAGAGCACCGTCCAGAACCACACTGACCTGGAAACCACTGGGAAGCAAGAACTGGGCTGGCAGGACAGGCAAGGGCCACGTCCTCCTTAGCCTTGGCTCCAGACTCCGCGATCCTGAAGTTCCCCTGCTCTCCGATACTCCCATATCCGCCTGGGAACCCGTGCAAAACTCACAGGGATAAGAGCAAAAGACGCGTGGGCCCGGAACAGCTAAAGAGCATCTGGAAAGTTTTCCTACTTTTTGTCTATTCGCTTTTGCTTTCACCGGATCGTTCTCCAAATCGCAACTTAGATACTAAACGTTATTAGAGAAAGCCGAGCCTTTTCCTAGAAGCCCGAGGGGCATCATTCGGGGAGGTTCGGATGGAAGCTGGGTAGTCCGGGTCTGAGAACCAAACACAACCGGAGCACTGCTGGAACCCCTCGCCCTCAATCCCGCCCAGAGCGCGCCACCCCGGGACTCCCACGACGTCCCTGCTCGGCGCCCAGGGAGAGCGCAGTGCCCCGTGACTCTAGGCAGGTGGCAAAGCGCGATCCCCGCCTCTGTTGCCGCCCCGTGCCCAGCGCCCCGAATCTGGTGTTCCCCACAGGGAACCCAGCAGGGTCGCACTCACCGCGCCCGCGCCGCCAGTCGAGCCGGGAGGTCTACGCTGGCCGCGCGCGCGGGCCGGGAGGGCTCCGGGGAGGCAGGGCGAGCCGGGGGCGGGGATGTTTCGGGGCGTGGCCTGGGGAGGAGGACCAGATAGGGCGGGGTTTGGGGGGTGGGACGGAGCGACAGCCTGGAGGCAGGAGGGGTGGGGGGAATGAGGCTGTGACCAGAGTGGGCTCGCGAGAGGCGGGGCGAGCGGAGGCGGGGCCAAAAAGGTCGGGCGGGAGGCGGACTCTGGAGCCGCGAGGCCTAGGAGAGGGAAGGGCGAGATTATTCTTTGTTTCTAACAGCCACAGCTACACCCCCACCAAAAACAAGGCATAAAGACAACCTACAGAATGGGAGACAACTTTTGTATGTCATGAAGCTGATGAAAGTCTACTATTCAAATTATATAATGAACAGTACCCAGGGTAGAGGCATTATATATTCAAGGTCGGCCTAATCTAAAACAGTGAGTTCGAAGGCTTTATAGTGAGACCAGTCTCAAGAAACTGGAAAACTAGCCAGACTGCAGCTCAGCTGGTAGAGGGCTGGTATTAGCATTCATGAAAACCAGGTTCATCCCCAGTGCCCCATAAACGAGTGTAGTGCCCCAGGCCCAGCACTTTTTAAAGCTGAACAGTTTCTCAAATGAGTTGAGGCTAATCTGGGAGACATAGGAAGTTTGAAGCCAGCCTCAGATACACAGTGAGATCCTGTCTCAACCCATCCCACACATACACAAAAAGAACATTCTTACAACATACGTGTCGGGTGTGTGGGGGTATGCGCGCATGCGCAAGTGTGCACTCATGGGCACACAGGAGAGCCCCACTGGGCCTTGAACTCACAGAGATCTGCCTGCTTCTGTCTCCTTAGTGCTGAGGCTAAAAGTGTATGTTACCATGCATGGCTGATCTTTCATATCTTTGCTTCAGCGTGAGCACAGTAGCAGACAGAAAAAGCTTCAGGAAGGAAAGGTTTGTTTTGGGTCCCAGTGTGAGACATTTCAGTCTATCGCCATGGTAAAGACTTGGCAAAGCTGCTGAGATTTCGGCAGCTGAAGCTGTGCAGAGGCTATCCATATTAGAGTCGGGCCGGATGGAGAAGGTGAGTAATCAGAGCCAAGGTTCAGGATGAACCTTCAATGGCCACGCTTAGCAGATAGGCCCTGCCTCCCAAATCTGTAATCTCAGTGCCGGGATGGGGGAGGAGGAAGACCCCTGCCTTTTGCTGGAAGCCAGTCTACAGAACCGGAGCGCCTTAGGTTCCGTTGCGATTCTATACCAAAAAGTGGAGTGGAGTGCACCTGGCAGAGGAAATACCTTATTATGGTCATGCGATTGCTTTTCCCTGGGTGAGGCTCAGCCATTGTATTCCTCACATGCTATTCCTAGGATTTTCCCAAACATGGGTACTTCGAATGCTTAATGTGTGGTATGGGATTAGTAGTTGGGGTGCAGACTGTGTACAAGCTCTCCCATAAAATTTTTTTAATTAAAAAAAAATAAGATAGAGAACAATTGAGAAAGTCATGTGACACTGGCCTCTGGGCTGTCTACACGCATCTTTGCATGTGTGCTTAAGTGTGTGCACACATCCAGTCAATACTGCTGGGAGGGAAAAGGAAGAAATGCTCCCCCTGGTGCACTGCTGGTGCACGTGAGAGGGTGTGGCTGCTGTTCTGATTCCAGGTGGCACACGAAACTGAAAACAAATATTCCAACTTGTAAGTCTGCTCGAGACTGTTGAGGACCCTGCTATTCACTATGGCGGAAGGGAATAAAAACCAAAGTGGAAACAGATCGGTGGATATGCAAGCTGTGGTCTGTGTGTGCCAGAGAGTAAGATGTGTTCAAACCCAACCAAAGAATGGGGTGCTGCTTGCCACCCAGCACAGAGATCTTGGACACACTGTGCAGGGTGAAAGAAGGTGACAAAATGACCATCTACCCTATGGTCTCATTTGCACCAAGTGTGCCCAGAGCAGGTAAATCCATAGGCAAAGCAGATCAGTGGCTGGTTGGGGCTGGGAGGAGCAGGAGGAGCCGGGAAAGCCAATGACAGGCGGGGGGTGCAGATAAGGGTGGTGGATACAGTGCTGAAGGCTTAGTGCCGCTGCTGCTGCCCAGCTCAAAGGCAGTTAAAATGTTACATTTTATGTTATGTAAACTGACTCCTTTCTTTCTTTCTTTCTTTCTTTCTTTCTTTCTTTCTTTCTTTCTTTCCTTTCTTCTTCACACAAGGTATTGGTATGTGCCCCAGGCTGACTTCTAACTCATGGCAGCCCTTCTGCCTCAGCCTCCAGAGCATCTGCTGCCACACCCAACTTTATCTCCATGTGTGTTGGTGGAGTGTTTGGATGTACAGGTGCACAGGAGAGCAAGTGTGTGTGTGTGTGTGTGTGTGTGTGTGTGTGTGTGTCTGTGTGTGTCTGTGTGTGTTTGCTTGTTCGTGTGTGTGTGTGTGTGTGTGTGTGTGTGTGTGTTTGCTTGTTCGTGTGTGTGTGTGTGTGTGTGTGTGTGTGTTTGCTTGTTCGTGTGTGTGTGTGTGTGTGTGTGTGTGTGTGTGTTTGCTTGTTCGTGTGTGTGTGTGTGTGTGTGTGTGTGTTTGCTTGTTCATCTGAGTGTCTGTGTGTGTGCATGCACATATAGGAGCCAGACGTTGACTGGGGTGAAGAACAATTAGAGAAGACACCTGTTCTTTTGAGACAGGTCCCTCAGAAACCCTGGAGCTTGTGACTCAGCTCGGAGGGGTGGCCACCTGTCCCTCCCTCCCTCTGTGGTTTGGGCATTCAGATGCAAGTCCTCACGGCCCAGCAGCAGGAACTTACCCATTAGACCATGACCCCGGGCTCTTAATTCTTTAAAAAGCTAAATAAGGGATATAGACAAGAGGAGAACAAGCAGTTAAGAGCTGGCACAAGCCCCCACTTCAGAGGCAGGAACTTGAATTCCTGATGGCCATCACCAGGCCTCGATGCGGGAGAGCCTCGGAAAGGGGCGGTGCATATCAGTGATGAGGACTGTGGAAGGAACAGGGACAAGCTTCCTTTTAGAGCCTGGAGAAGAATGCCATGGAGAGAACCTTCCACAAGGAGGAGGATGGGCAGCCCCGTGGTGGTTTGATTAAGAATGGCCCCCATAGGTTTATGTATTTGAATGCTTAGTCACTAAGGCCTGAAACTTTGAAAAGGGATGAGGAGGTGTGGCCTTGCTGGGGAAGTCACTGAGGGTGGGCTTTGAGGTTTCAAAAGCCAGTCTTCCATCCTGTTGGTAATGGACCAAACCTCTGAAACTGTAAGCAAGCCCCAATTAAATGCTTTCTTTCACAAGAGCAGCCTTGGTCATTGTCTTAGTCCGGGTCATCGTGACCAAGAAGCAAGTTGGGGAGGAAAGGGTTTATTCAGCTTACACTTCCAAATTGCTGTTCATCACCAAAGGAAGTCAGGACTGGAACTCAAGCAGGTCAGGAAGCAGGAGCTGATGCAGAGGCTGATGCATAGCTGATGGAGGGGTGCTGCTTACTGACTTGCTTCCCCTGGCTTGCTCAGCCTGCTTTCTTATAGAAACCAAGACTATCAGACCAGGGATGGCAGCACCCACAGGGGCCCTCCCCACTTGATCACTGAGAAAATGCCTTACAGCTGGATCTCATGGAGACACTTCCCCAACTAAAGTTCCTTTCTCTGTGATAACTCCAGCCTGTGTCAAGCTGACACACAAAACCAGACAGTACAATCATGGTGTCTCTTTACAGAAATACGAGAGTGACTAAGACATCCCCTAAACAAGACATATCAGATTGTAACATCTTTTCAAAGGGTTGGTGGGAAGTCCCATAGCACATGATTTATTTCAGCATGCATAGGCCTTGTCATGAGAAGCATGAAAACCCTGGTTGGGCCCTAAACTCGGGCTCTGAAGCTCTATAGTGCTGCAGTGAGTTTTGCTACACTACTCTGGCTCCTGGCGGATAATGCTTGTGCTCCCGCCTAGGAGCTGTCTTTAGATCTGGGAATGAAAGACACACACACACACACACACACACACACACACACACTTATTAAATGCCTTGGCTACATCAAAGTCTGGGCGCTCCTAAACCTTCCCCTGCTATCCCAGATCCAACCAGAGCAGTGGCCAGTGACCACTTATCCAAAGTCACATATGCACACATGGCTGATTGACTTTATCTCCTGCTGCTCCTGTGACCCATCCTTTGACCCCCAAGTCATGGGGATTCTGTTCCCTTCCTCTCTGCGTCCTACCCACACAACTCTAAGTGTCCCACCCCGTGCCCAACCATTGGCCATGGCATCTTTATTGATCAATCAAAAAACAATTGGGGGCAAGGACCTTCAGCATCTGAACACACAGATTCTCAGTTGAATCAAAGCATTAGAACCAATCTCCAACAACATAGCATGACTTAACTCTCTGTCTGGCCTGTGGAATTGGGGGACATGGACTGGTTCCTTCAGACTGTGGGATCTGGCCATTTAGAGTGGCCAGTGTCTTAAGAGAGCAGGCCCATGATCCAACATGATACAGCAAGGAGAAGCCAAGAGACAGCACGTTTCAGCACTTTGAGATTCCCATGGGTGTGAAAGGAAGCCATCTTCCCTGGGACTGTAGAACTGGCAGTGGCAGGCAGTGGAGAGACACAGATTCCTGACAGAATGCAGAACAATCCTGTTTCACCTTTTTTGTTTTAAATAAAAATTACATAATACACATCTGGGAGGGGGAAGTACACAGAAACATCTGATAAAGTTCTCAAACTTTCTCAAGGATAAAGGACACAATAAATAGTTGTATCCATGTAATATAATCAGAGGATTTTTTTTTATTTTCTGGTGTTTTATAAGCAAACATAAATTGTTTGTCTAAAAATAACAAAAACAGGGCTGATGAGAGGGCTCAGTGGATAAAGGTGCTTGCAGCCAAGCCTGACAATGTGAGTTCAGTTCCAGCAATGGAGTGGCAGGGCAATCTCTGTGATTTGAGGTCACCTGATCTACATAGCAAGTTTCAGACTAACCAGGTTGACACAGTAAGGAACACAGCTGCCGGAAACAACCTTCACAATGACTGTGGGTGACCCACAGCACCGAGGCGGGAGCTAGTGTCTCCATAACACCCTTCTGTCTCCACACATGAGCATCAGAAAAGCTAGAAAACAAAACAGAATACACCAGAGAGAGGATAGCATCAGCCAGATAGCACTTGTCCCAAGCCTGACTGACAGCCTGAACTCAATGCCCATGACCTGCACAGAGAAGAGAAAGCCGCCTGCGCCCAAGGCACACACGGGAGGGTTGCCGCTAGAGAGGGAAAGAGAATGAGAATAAATTTTTAAAAAGTTTTGTAATAGCCTGGGGGCTGGAGAAGTGGCTCGGTTGTAAAAAGAACCCGATGCTCTTCCCAAGAATCCAAGTTCAGTTCCCACCATCCATGTCAGAGAGCTCTGGGTCTGACGCCCTCTTCTGGACTCCACAGGTACCTACATGCATGTGGGCACACAAACACGCACATAAATAAAATACAACCAACCTGGCATACTGGTGCCCTTGGGAGACAGAGGCAGGAGGGGAAGAAGCCCGGTCTCTACTACACAGAACTGTGAGGCTAGCCTGGGCTACATGAGTGCCTGCTCAAAAACAAACAACAACAGGGCCACTGCAGTGAGAGAACAGTAGTGATAGCTTACTTGAAGGGGGGTGGGGGATGGGGGGATGGGGGGATGGGGTGGAGGGTGGGGGGGAGGGGGGGTAAAATAGCCTTTTTTGGGACACCCTGACAGGGGACCTAGGAGGAGATGGAAGCTTCAGGGACATACCTCAAACAAAGGGGGCCTCTAAGTTTTCTGGGGTTGGTAGAAATTCCACATCATGTGATTTAGCACAACAAAAACCTGCCTGACAGGAAGCCTCCAAGGGAGAGGGGCTGAGGGGCCACAGCACGGAAGACAAGACACATTGAGATACTTCAGGGGCACATAGCTTGATTTTTGGGAAAGGGAAAGGGGCAGCTAGCGGGGTCTGCAATCTAACAAATTGAAGCCCACCCTGTTAGTCTCTGGGGTGAGAGAAGAGTTTATTCTCTACTGCACACAGTCTTTATCACAGACCAAGAGGGCGGAGCTCATTGCACAAAACCCAGAAGAGCCCCGAGGCTTTTAGCCTCAGACACGCCCAGCATGAGCAAGTCAATGATGGTAAACTTACCTTCTCCCCTTGAGCCCTCCTTCCTGTCCCCTCCCTCCCTCCCTCCGTCTCTCCCTCCTTCCAACCTACAGGTCAGAACAAGCCCCAGCAGCTCTGCCCCCTCTCTCTGGGACACAGAGTTGATTAAAAATAAAATTAAATAAAAATAACCAGGCTGCAAGCTGGGCATGTGGGAGGAAGAGGCAGAGAGATCTCTAAGCCAAGGCCAGCCAGGGCTACAACCGAGAAATCCTGCCTCAAAAACCAGAACCAAACAAACAAATATAGGATGTTGTGACATTGTGGCCACAGGTTTATGGTCCCACCTATTGTCTGCCTCACTGCTCTTTGGCATGTAGGCCAGGCTAGACCACATGGTGTGAACCTTGGCAACTCCTCTGAAACAATGTAAGTCAGAAACCTCTTTGTTCTCTGGATTTGAGAAGAAAGTGCCCTCTCTCCACACATCTCTTGCCTGTTCAGGATGTTGTGTCTGTCCTAACGAAGCTTCTCTTTAGACCTGAGACCCTGCTCTGCCCACTCTGGAGGCCAAATCCTAAACGCCTTCTCAAGGGCAGCCATGACAGCTCCTGGAAAGGAGCTGCAACTTTCTTCTAAGCAGAGGAGAGCTGAAGCATCCAGACGGAGAGAGGAAGACGGTGAGTAGAAGGAGACCCCTGAGACCCAAGAGCAAAACCGAAATGGGGGGGAAAGCCTGGAGCAACCTTCCTCCAGTGGCAGGGCTCTGAGCCTCCAACAGTAGGCCTCAGGCTGGAAGCCGGCACTTCCTCTAACTGGAACTGTGACTTTGAATGATACACCTTGCGTTCTCAGGACCTGGATCTACAAGCTCGGTGGTCAGGAAAGCCCAGCAGGAAGCCTGTGACATTGAAGAGGTCCCCAGGGAGAGCTGCAGACCTTGGCCCTGTGCAGTCTCTGCTCCTGTTGCAGACAGGGCTGAAACCAGGCAAGCTTGGGCCCAGAAGGGCGCAGTGGCGCCCAGAGATCCTGGCCGGCCACAGAGTTATGGGCTTGCCTGTTTCTATTTTTATAAACAGAAGGAAAAAAAAATACCCAAATCACGCACAGGATACAGTATGAGCCTCTAACAGAAGAGGAAGAAAAACTGGGGAGGAGGGAAGTGGGAACAGAAACGCAAGGGGAAAGCAGTGTGAGTTCGTCTCCTTGCAACAATCCACCTTTGTACAAATGAGAGAGAAAAAGGCCCAGCGAAATCAAGCACCACACCTGAGACGCACAGCAAGGAGGCGGCTGGGGATCCGGCTTGAGCCCCGTGGGGTGAGGCGATTCTTCAGACTCCACCCCTCCCCCTCCCTGTGTCTCCTCTGCCCCACTCTACTGCTGACGCAGCCTGAGCCCCACTATGTCGGGAACACGGGTGAGAGGAACAGCAAATATCTTTGACCTAGTTTCTACAGTGGTCATAAACCCATGACCAAAAGCAGCTTGGGAAGGAAAGGGTTTCTTACATCTCGTGCCTTACAGCCCCTCAGGAAGAGAAGTCAAGGCAGGAACACAAGGCAAGGAAGCCCAGAGGCACGCACTGAAGCAAGGGCCACGGAGGAGCAGTGCTCACGGGTTTGCCACGAAGGAGCAGTGCTCACGGGCTGGCCACGGAGGAGCAGTGCTCACGGGCTGGCCACGGAGGAGCAGTGCTCACGGGCTGGCCACGGAGGAGCAGTGCTCACGGGCTGGCCACGGAGGAGCAGTGCTCACGGGCTGGCCATGGAGGAGCAGTGCTTATGGGCTGGCCACGGAGGAGCAGTGCTCACGGCCTTGCTCTTGTGGCTTGCTCAGCCTGCCTCCCTGTACAACCCAGAGCCTCCTGCTCGGGGACAGCGCTGCTGGGCCCCCACATCAAATACCACAGGCTTACCTGCAGGGCCAATGTGGTGGAGCCCTTTTCCCCACTGAAACTGTTGTGCCGGGGAACTATTAGTGATCCCCCAAAACACACACAGGAGCCGATCTGATGCAACTCACAGCAGCGTCTTTATTCTATTCAAGCTAGTCCCCACCCCCACGCCCAATGCACCACCATCACACAGGACGGTTTTGCTGGTGGGGAACCCCGAATGTCTATGGGGTAAAGGCAAGCAGGGAGAATGTGTGCACGCGTCTAATTGGAAAGCTGCTGTGTCCTTTAACCTCATTGGCTGGTGCTGGGAGTCAGGTCATAGACTTAACTTCTTCTCCCCTCGGCATTGGTGGTCGTTAGACAAGGGGTGGGCTTGTAACCTGGGGTGCAGGTTTGTTGGGGATTAGCCTAGAGACTGGAGCTAGGCTCAGGCTTTGTTGGGGAGCAACTTGGAAACTAATGCTAGGTACCACCAGCCTGTTAGTTTACCCACATTCAAACTGAAGTCAGGTTCTCTCTCTTTTTTTTCTTCCCCGAGACAGGGTTTCTCTGTGTAGCCCTGGCTGTCCTGGAACTCACTCTGTAGACCAGGCTGGCCTCAAACTCAGAAGTCCGCCTGCCTCTGCCTCCCAAGTGCTGGGATTACAGGCGTGCGCCACCACCGCCGGCTCTGAAGTCAGGTTCTCTAACATGGGGTCTGAACTTAGAAGCTTCCACACCTGGAGAGTCTGTCTTTTCAGATGACTCTGGCTTGTGTCAAGGCTGACTGGAAACCCACACAATATCTGACTGAGTTTTGGCATTCTGGTTGGACTGAGGGAAGGAGGATCCCAAAGGGGGCGGGGCTGTAGCTCACAGGAACAGCTTGCCTTGTACTCCTGGGGCCCAGGCTTGCACCCCAGCAGAGAGAAACACGCAACGGAACAGGACTGTGTGGCCTCGGGGTCACTGGCTGGCTCCTCTTGTAGCTTCCAGGAACCACCCACCCCTAGTTCAACTGAATTTCAGTCTACAAGGGGAGCAGGCTTGAGAGGGGGTGGGGGAAGCTGACTCAGAGCCATGTTTATTTCATAAACAGTCACATGGTTCACCACGCACTGCTGTCTCAATAACCCTACAAGGGAAATGACTCTCCTTAATGGATTTAGCAGTTAAAGGCCAAAGAGGTTAGGTGAATCGTCAAGGGCCACACGGCTACTATGTTAGCAGTACCTGGTTCCCTATCTATCCTCAGTCACCAGCCTTCTGAGCTTTCTGGGCGGTTCAAACCTGTGACTGTTGGAGCATGTGACTTCTGGACCTTTCCCTGAAATGCTGTCTCACCTATAGTCCCAACCTGCAGAACAGAAGGAAGCAGCACCGCATATGGGAGTCAAGCACTAGCTAGCCCAGTTCCCTTGCTTTATAGCTGGGTCCCAGAAAGGGGTCCTGAGCTCCCCGGCAGGCAGGAGCTGAGACCATACCTCAGCACGCTTGGGTCTTCATGTGCTCACAGTCTCTCCGGGGCCTGGGACTGTTTTCTTGGGGACACCTCCAAGCCAGGATTACAGAGGAACATTCACCCTAGGGCTGACTCTGGGTTGAACCTGTCTTGGCCACGTCACACTGTGCTTCCTAGGATTTACCCCTAAGTGCCACGGTTTGCCCATTAACTCAGGGGCACCTGCAATCGGAGGTGCAAGGCCACCTTCTGTTTCAGAAGCACAGGTGGGGACTGGCACAGGTGGGGACTGGCACGGGAAAGCGTCCCCTCCTGGGGCAGGGCTTGGCTCCCATGGATTTACAAAGTGGTCCTAGAAGTAACAGTGGGGGGCATGGAAGACGGTCTCCAGCACTCACTCAAGTCAGTCTCCCTGTGGGCCAGTTTCTCAGCCATTGTGGATTCTCTCCTGTTCAGGACTGTGAACCAGGGAAGGGACAGAAGGTCCTGGCAGCACAGTGCCTGCCCCTCTGAGGTGTCGGGCTCCTGTGACTCCGCTCTTGGAGACATCCACAACCAAAGCCTGGGATTGCGAGCAGGTGCTACCACGCTCAGCTTGCGCACTATGGACAGAGCCCAGGGCTTCCTGCAAATTTAGGCAAGCAATATAGCAGCTAAGTACATCCTTGGCTCCAGAGATATCTTTCTTATTAAATACCCTTTATAATCCCGCCTCAAAAAAGAAAATGATCGAAGCCAAGGAAACCACCCACCTCCCCTGCCTCATGACTGTCTCCACAGTGAAGAGCTGTGAACCAGCATCCTGTCTCCTTACTGCCCTCATCACCACGTTTGATACATGCTGGATAAGCATCTACCCATTATGTGACCAACCACATAGGCTCCTTGTGCTAGTACAGCTTACCACAGGACCTTTGCACCTCCACTCCAGCTTCTTGATCTACTGGCACCCAGCAAACCCCCCCCTTTTTTTTTTTTTTTTTTTTTTTTTTGGTTTTTCGAGACAGGGTTTCTCTCTGTAGTCCTGGCTGTCCTGGAACTCACTCTGTAGGCCAGGCTGGCCTCAAACTCAGAAATTTGTCTGCCTCTGCCTCCCAAGTGCTGGGACTACAGGCATGTGTTACCACACCCGGTGCAAACCCTATTTTTAATAAGGGATATTAAGTGGAAAAGAAAGATTATTAGGATACAGGGGAAGTGGACCTGTTTAAAAATTGTTCTCTGGCCGGGCAGTGGTGGCACACACCTTTAATCCCAGCACTTGGGAGGCAGAGGCAGGTGGATTTCTGAGGTCGAGGCCAGCCTAGTATACAGAATGAGTTCCAGGACAGCCAGGGCTACACAGAGAAACCCTGTCTCAAAAAAGGGGGGGGAGGAGGGGGAAACCGGGAAAGGGAAAATCATTTGGAATGTAAACAAAGAATATAGAAAAAAAAGAGAGAGAAAAAGGAAAGAAAATAAAAGAAGAAAGAAAAGAAGGAAGGAAGAAACAAAGAAAAAGAATGAAATTGTTCTTTGGAGCAAATCCAATCTGCACTATCAGGAAATCAGCAGTTTGATCCTCAGACGGCAGCAGCGGCAGCTCCATCCACTCACGAACACTTCATGGATACGCCAGCAGTCCAGTTCAGTAGTGTCAGGATAGCAGATACGAGTCAGCAGTGGTGGCAGGACCCGGCAGAGACAGCCAGGCCTCAGCAGAGTCAACACAGCATGAGTCAGCAGGCACAACAGAGACCAGTCGGGACACCAGGGGCACGTCTCTCTTGTGCCTCTCTCAATGAAGGTCATCGAAGATGAAGACTCGAGACCAAAAAGCATTGCAAAGCTAGCTATGCAAGACCCCCTTCTCCGTCGCTGTCCACTGGGTCCTGTTGATACTCCCTCCAAATATCATGTGTCCTCCACAGGTCTTGCCTCACACGTGAGCAGCAGGAAGTTGTCAGAACACCACCAAAAGGTTTTTGGTGCATTTTTCTCTGTGGAGTCACAATAAACAGAGCTCAGCAATGCAATGTAAGGCGAACCAATACATGCATGTCATTAACAAAGAGTCCTTTACCACGTGTCCTTTTACATGCTTGCTTTAGCAAAACATCCTTTCTCCTGTTTCTGCTTCAGGGAAGCACCCCTGCTGGTGTCTGCCCCAGCAAAACACCATCCTACACAACTGACTTTCCAAAGAAACTGGAACTTTCCCCATCATTTGGTTTTTTAGAATAGGGTCTCTCTGTGTAGTCGTGGCTGTCATGGAACTTGTTTCATAGACCAGACTGTCCTCAGGCTCAGAGATCTGCCTGCCACTGCCTCCCAAGTACTGGGTTAAAGGGGTGTGCCCTCCATTGTCCACGCTGCCCCCAGAGGCTATGCTGATGTCTGTCATCCATGCTACAGCCAGGGAATGTGCTGGTGTCTCTGGTTTGAACTGCTGCCTCAGACTGTGCTGATGCCCAGGGCCCATGTGGATGGCTGTGGTCTATTCCCCTACTAGAAGCAATGCTGCTGTCCGTGGCCCATGCTTTGGCCAGAAACCATGTCAAAGTCCATGACCCATGCTGCCGCCGGATGTAAAGGTCAAGGAAGCTTCTTTTGCAGTTGAGAATGATAGACAGTGAAGGCTTCTGTGACAACCCCTCCCCCAACCCCCTGCTCCCACCACACTCACCTCCATCCCTAAAAAGAAAGTCTGGACATGAAGCCATTGAGAGAACTCTTTTTTTTTTTTTTTTTTTTTTGTTTTTTTTGTTTTTTTTTTTTGTTTTTCGAGACAGGGTTTCTCTGTGTAGTCCTGGCTCTCCTGGAACTCACTTTGTAGACCAGGCTGGCCTTGAACTCAGAAATCTGCCTGCCTCTGCCTCCCAAGTGCTGGCATTACAGGCATGCCCCACCACCCCCGGCATAAATAAATCTTAAAAAAAAAAAAAGATCTTACAAAAAATCTAATAAACAAATTTTCATTTATGAATTGTCCTGGGGTGGCATATTGTTTTATATATTTAAAAAATAGTAATATAGGCTGGAGAGAGGGCTCCGCCATCAAAAGCGCCTGCTGATCTGCAGAGGACTCAGGCTGGTTCCCAGCACCCACATGGTGACTCACAATCATCTGTAACTCCATGTCCAGAGGATTGGATGCCCTCTCCTGACCTCCTTGAGTCATACATACATACAAACATACATACATGCGGGCAGTCATACACATAAAGAAAAAGAAATTAAACATTTAGAATAATAATAGCTCAAACACACAGCCAAGGGTCAGCTTCAGACTCAATTTAGTCCTCATAAGAAAGTGAGGCAGAGTCACTGTCTTACAGTGCGTGGTGGCACACGTCTGTAATCCCAGCACTCGGGAGGCAGAGGCAGGCGGATTTCTGAGTTCGAGGCCAGCCTGGTCTACAGAGTGAGTTCCAGGACAGCCAGGGCTACACAGAGAAACCCTGTCTTGAAAAAAAACAAATCAAAAAAAGAAAGAAAGAAAGAAAGAAAGAAAGAAAGAAAGAAAGAAAGAAAGAAAGAAAGAGAAAGTGAGGCAGGAGCTGTTACCATTCCCGGGCTGAGCCAACCGGAACTCAGTGAACTCAAGCCACCTGCCCACAGCCACACAGCCAACGAGTGCAAAGGCAAGGCTAGAGCCCAGACAGGCTCTTCTCTGAGCAGGAAGCGTAAGAATATTGCTTGTATATGAGGAACGGGCTTTGAGGCCTGGAGAGCTCAGGCAAAGTGTCCGCTCATTTCCTGCCGCCTCCGGGCCCTCGCCGGTCGCCGCAGTGTGGTGTGTGAGCATTAGAAGTCACTTCTGCTCCCTGATGGGAGAGCATCTGCTCCCAAGAGTCACTTCCCCAAAGCTCTCAAGTGACAAAAGAGGAAATGAGGAGAGGAAAGAAGAAATGAGTTGGGCCTGTGTCAGTCCAAAACCAGGGCGCGTGGTTTTCAGCAGAGTCCCGGGGCCAGCCTGGAGGCAAAGGCAGTCACACAGCTGACTGGACATGGGCCAGCTGTCCAGTCTTTGTGTGTGTGTGTGTGTGTGTGTGTGTGTGTGTGTGCGCGCGCGCTAAAGACTTGAGTTTACATATGTCACTGAGGATGAGTTTGAAATCCTGACCCTCTTTCCTGTGTTTCCTTCTGAATGTTGGGATTACAGGAGTGTACTACCGTGCCTGGCTTAAGTGGTACTGGGGCTGAACCAGGGCCTCGTGCACTCGAGGCAACCATTCTGTGAACTGAGCCCCGTCCCTAGTCCTGTGTGAGGTAGTGTTATTTGTGTGTATGTGTGTGTATTATCATGAGGAAGTCTGTGAACAATCTGGGAAGAGAGAAGAGACAGAGGCCACCCACCTTCCTTGTGAGGTGTCCGGCTGCCCTGAGAGGAGGATTGGGCCTACCCAGGCCATCCATGGAAATTCTAGGGAAAGTGGTCGCCTGCTGAGTCCCACATGCAAAGCCTAGGTGGAAAAAGGAACCAGTGATCCAGCCTGTGAGTCAGCATCCAGCATCTCTGCCGCTCACACAGTGCTGGGCATGACATCACCAGGCCCTGGTGAAAAGCAGGGCCCTTCCCTGCAAACAGAAACAATAGAACTGGGGATGCCCAGATGCCCGCTGGTGTCCTGGGTATCATCACTGCCTAAAACTTCTGCTTTAGTTGCACACAAAACTATGCTACTGGATTACAATGTAAAAGCTGTTTTAGTTACATGCAAAGCAGTGCATACTGGGTTACAATGTAAAAGCTGTTCTTCCTGATGTGGCTTGCAACTCAAGAAAAAAAAATCGGATGCAAAATATCTAAAAGAGAAAACAGGACTAGACTGGGAATGGTTTCCTGGGATGGAAGGAAGGTGTCACCCTGGTGGACATCACAGAATTCTGTATGTTTTTGTTTTAAGCAATGAGTGTGTGTGTCTTGCTTTTGCAAGGAAGGAAAGCCTGTTTTTAAGGTTTTCAGGACAAAGAAACATTCTTGCCTCCATTGCTGGAAAGGACTGTGAGAAAGGCTGACAGCATCTGCATTCCCCTCTCCAGGAGAGAAAGGGGCGAAGGCTGAGAAAAGCTTCATTCTCAAAACCTGAGCAGGTTTCTCTGGAAGTAGCATCGGTCTCTCAGCTGGCCCTCCACACCATACCTGAAGGTTAGGGAAACCCTGCCCGCAGCTGGGCGCGCCAGGCTCAGCACCAGGGTGACTGTTATCTACAGAGCATTGCTCATGGATGTCACCAACCACACAGTCACCTGTGGGCTGTTGACTCGTTTTCTTTGCTTATTTTGAGGTTTGTTGGTTTGGTTTTTGAGACGTAGTTTCATGTAGCTCAGGCTACCCACACACTCCATAAGTAGCTGAGGAGGATGCTGAATTCCCGATCCGCTGGCCTCCTCCCCCAACACCCCCACCCCAGAGTGAGGCACACCACACCTGATTTATTTGACACTGAGGATGCAGCTGGGCTTTGTGCCTCCCGTCCGAGCCCCAGCCTCAGTCCTACATTTAAAAAAAAAAAAAAAAAAAAAAAAAAAAAAAAAAAAAAAAAAAGGTTGCCGGGTGGTGGTGGCTCACGCCTTTAATCCCAGCACTTAGAAGGCAGAGGCTGGCGGATTTCTGAGTTCAAGGCCAGCCTGGTCTACAGAGTGAGTTCCAGGACATCCAGGGCTACACAGAGAAACCCTGTCTCGAAACCACCCCCCCCAAAAAAAATGGTTTTAGGTTTTTTGTTTGTTTGTTTTTAAGGGAGTCTCATAATACAGACCAAGCTGGCCTTGAACTTGAGATCCTCCTGACTCAACTTCCCAACTTCTGGGTTCACAAGTGTGTACCAACACACACACACACACACACACACACACACACACTTCCCCCTCTCCCTCTCTTCTTTCCTTTCTATATTTGGGGTGTTTTAGTTTTGTTTTGTTCAGGCAGGGTCTCGTTCTGCAACTCAGGCTGGCCAGACTGACATTCAGATTGTAGCCCAGGCTGGCTTGGGGCTCCAGCATTTCTCTGCCGCAGCCTCCCAGGCTCCAGGACTGCAGTGTGCACCAAGCCTGACTTCCTGTTCTGCTTTTAGGATCCTTTCCTTCCACAGATTCCCAGAAGTGAGAACAGAGAGGCTGTTGTTGTTTCCCGGGCTTGAGCTGCTCTGCCAGACTGCTGGGAAAGGGGCGGGGCATTGCCTTTCTAAGGGACTGCCACGCCCAGCAGCTGTAAGATCTCTGTCATGGGATCCAAGACATCTGTTCTCTGTGTCAGGAACCAGAGTAGAGCAGGAAACAGAGGGACTTTCCCTTCCTTTCCAAGAACAGGCCTCAGGACATGAAGGACAGGGGACCGTCAGCAGGAGCTGGCCAGAACCCCCAGAGCAAGGAGAAACCCTTTCTCTCTCCCTGTGGATCCTGATCTTGGCTCCTCACACCCACCCTTTAGGGAAGATCAGATATTTCTTCTTGTGCTGACTGTGGTCCAGGAACTTCTGAGGAATGCCTATTAACGTCACTGGCCACCATGTTTCCCTAAGAATGTGGCCAGAGCATGTGGTATGTGCCCTTCAGCTGGGTGGAACTGGTCTAGTGTCTTTCTGCTCTCTGAGATCTTAGGTACACCCTTCCCCCATCCCCAGTCCAGGTTCCTGCTTCCTGCTCCCAAACAGGACCCCGCCCATTTCCTGGATGGATGGGCAGGAGAGGGAAATCATCAACCTTCTGTGTCCAGCCCTGAGAGTGTGTGGGCTTCTTCCCGGCCCTGGGTCCCTGCAGCTCAGGGGCCAGGAAGGGGGTCCAGCAGCTTTAGAGAATGAAAGAAACCGCTGAGGGAGGAAGAGGAGCTTTGGTAGCAAGCAGGACAGAGCGAAGAGCAACCAAGGAGGGTCTGGACCTGACAGAGGGGAGGCCGAGAGAGGGAATACCCACATCTGAGGATTCCCCCTTGTCCCTCAGGAAGCCACCAGCAGCTGCCCCTTAAGTATAAAGTCCATACAGCACTGTGGCCTCACTGTTTCTCAGACACCAGCTTCCCATTACATGGGGTCTACCTCATTGCTAATCTTGTGTCTTGTGTGCTGTGGAGCACCACAGACACACACGGAGGGGGACGGTGCCCCTGCCCTTTACCCTCTGCCCACCCACCATACATCTGGTCGTGGCTTTCCTGCACAGTTTCACATTCCAAGGACCTCTTGGCCACTGACAGATCTTGGGTTTTTTTATTGCTATTTATTTTGTTTTTGAGACATGGTCTACTATTTAACCCTGACTGGCCTGGAACTTTCTATGTAGACCAGGAAGGCTTTCAACTTACAGATCCATCTGCCAGTGACTCCAGGTGCTGAAATTACAGGGATGTGTCCCCACAGTCAGCTGTTTTTCAGTTTCTCTTGATTTACTATCATCATTAGTGTGTGTGAGCATGTGTATGTGTATGGGTGTGGGGGAGTGTATATGAGTGTGTGTGAGTGTGTATATGTGTATGAGTGTACGTACGTATATGTGTGTATATGTGTGAGTTATGTGTTTATGAGTATATGCGTGTGAGTGTATGTGTGTGGGTAACTATGTGTGTGTATATATATGTGTGATTGCATGTGTATGTGAGTGTGTGTATGTGTGTGAGTGTGTATATGTGTGTGTGTATGTGTGAGTGAGTGTGTGTGTGTATATGTGTATGAGTGTGTATATATGTGTGCATGTGTGTGAGTTATGTGTGTGTATGAGTATATGTGAGTGTATGCGTGTGAGTGTATACATGTGAGTTATGTGTGTGGGTAACTATGTGTGTGTATATATATGTGTGTGATTGCATGTTATGTGAGTGTGTGTATGTGTGTGAGTGTGTATATGTGTGTGAGTATATATGTGTGTGTGTATGTGTGTATGAGTGTGTATATGTGTATGAGTGTGTGTATATGTGTGTATGTGTGTGAGTTATGTGTGTGTGTGAGTATATGCATGTGAGTGTATACGTGTGAGTTATGTGTGTGGGTAACTATGTGTGTGTGTGGGCCGGGCAGTGGTGGCACACGCCTGTAATCCCAGCACTTGGGAGGCAGAGGCAGGTGGATCTCTGAGTTCGAGGCCAGCCTGGTCTACAGAGTGAGTTCCAGGCAGCCGAAGCTACACAGAGAAACCCTGACTCAAAAAACCAAAAAAAAAAAAAAAAAAAAAAAAAAAGAGTGTGTGTGTATGTGTGTGAGTGTGTATGTGTGAGTGTGTATGTGTGTGAGTGTGTGAGTGTGTATGTGTGTATGTGTGTGAGTTATGTGTGTGTGAGTATATGTGAGTGTATACGTGTGAGTTATGTGTGTGAGTAACTATGTGTGTATATATGTGTGTGATTGCATGTGTATGTGAGTGTGTATGTGTGTGAGTGTGTATATGTGTGTGAGTGAATGTATGTGAGTGTATGTGTGTGAGTATGTGTATGTGTGAGTGTATGTGTGTAACTGTATGTGAGTATGTATGTGTATATATGTGTGTGAGTCCATGTATGTGAGTGTGTGTATATGTGTGTGTAAGAGTGTGTATGTGTGTGTGAGTGTATTGTGTGAGTATGTGTATGTGTGAGTGTACATGTGTGAGTGGATGTGTGTGGATGTGTGAGTGAGTACATGTGTGTGTAACTGTATGTGAGTATGTATGTGTATATATGTGTGAGTGCATGTGTGTGTATATGTGTGTGAGAGTGTGTATATGTGTATGAGTGTGTATATGTGAGCGTATGTGTGTGAGTGACTATAAGTGTGTGTATGTGTGTGAGTGCATGTGTGTGAGTGACTATAAGTGTGTGTATATGTGTGAGTGCATGTGTGTGCATGTACTATGCATGCAGCCACAGGACTCAGCTCTCCTGGCTTCATGGCGTCCAAGGACTGAACTTGGGATGCCCAATGCACATGGCAAGCAGAGCTCACTATTTGAGATCAGGTCTCATCCCCAGTCTGCCTCCCTAGTGCCAGGGTGACATCTGTGGCACTTGGCTGACCCAGCACCTTTGTTCAAGCTTCACCAACTCTCTTAATCTTTATAAACAGCATGGGTGGGCACTGCTATCAGTTCCATTATATGGATGAAGAAACTGAGCTCAGAGAGCTTCCTGGAACAGTCCCAAACACAGCTACAGAGGAGTTAGCTCAGGTCTTGGCCTAGGCATCTGGCTCCGGAACCCCTCTCTGTCCAGTCGCTCTCCTGAGCTGCCCGGAGCGTGGCTTGCTTTCTGTTCAGCTGGAACAACGACATTCACAGAAGGGCAGGTGGCCCACTGACACCCCCACTTAGCCTAGCTGGCTGCTGTGTGGAAAAGCGCTAATTAAGGTCGAAGTCTCCCCTTGTCTGGATAGCATTCTGGGGCTCAGCACGGGACGGAAGCCTTCTTCCTTAGTAGTTTCTCCTCTTACCTTGTCCGGGGAATTCTTGGCCCCCACACTCGCCTCTACCTGAGGAATGTCACTCAGCTCAATTAGTTTATAGGATCAATTTCCTTTCTCCTAACAAAACCTGTTCAGCTAACACCTGAGATTCCTGAAATGTTTCCCCATGCTAATGAGGCCAGCCAATGAACTTTGCCAATCCTGGATGACCCTGCCCTCAGTCCCCCAAAACTTTATACATTTTCAGTCACCCTAACTAAAGCTGATCTGACTGACAAGGGGCTTCTGAACCCCCTGTCTGATGTCTCTGCATCCGCCTCAGGCCTCGCCCCACTGCATGTGTGCCCTCCTATGGCCCCTGCATGGTTGCTGCTGAGGACGGGGCTTCTGAACCCCCTGTCTGATGTCTCTGCATCCGCCTCAGGCCTCGCCCCACTGCATGTGTGCCCTCCTATGGCCCCTGCATGGTTGCTGCTGAGGACGGCGCTGTGAGCTCCAGTCCGCTATTCTGACCCACAGGAGAACAGCCCTTTAGGGCTTTGAGAGCTCTGTTTCCAACATTAAACTGGTGAAAAAAATCTCAAAATTGATTCTGCTGTTCTTTTTACTCTGGCTGCAAGAACGCTCAGAACCTACGGCACATCCCGGTGTGCGTTAGCCTGGGAGCCAGCTGCGCTGTTAGAAATTCCTTGCCTCTACCCATTCTAACCATAGTTTCCTCATTTCCCATTGATTTTGTTAGTTTCTTTGTAAATTACAACAAGTCCATGTCAGGAAGCAGCAAGAGCGTAAGTCCACAGGTCATGGACACGTTACAAGCTCCCAACCTGGGCACAGTTCACAAGCTAGGTCAGGCCCTCCTTACTGTCAGACAGCCGGTGGTTAGGGAATGTTTGTCCCTGGCCTTTAGCTGATAATTGCCACATGCTGTCATGGTGACCCAACATGTTTCTGAGTGATGCCAAGGAACCTCCAGAAGCAAAAGCCTGGGCCCATGAACACGGGATTTACACAGCACGGGTGGATCTGAACACGAGATTTACACAGCACAGGTGGATCTGAACATGGGATTCACACAGCACAGGTGGACCTGAAGACAGGGGATTTCCAGCACTGGTGGACCTTGAGCAGGGAACCTCCAGCTGAAACTGCACAATGGCCCCTCCAGGGTTCTTGGCCACAGAGCTCTCCCTGTCCTGCTGCTCACAGAAACCCCAGGGACTGGAACTGGATCTCTGCCTCTTAACTGCCTTTCAGGAGAGTTGAAAGGGGCCAAGCCTGTGACTGACATTATTCTGCAAATAGAAAACACAAAGGAAGAAAGAAAAAGTGGATTCAAGAGCAGCAATCTCTAAGTCAGACTTGTGTATGTGAGAAGAGAGACGCACACAGTGTCTTAGGCAGTCTAAGCTGGCCTTGGACTCCTTCGCTGGGCTGGGAAGGCTGACAGGTGACCCTACAGCAGCAGTCAGGTTCGCCTAGAGCATCCTGGGTAGGATGGCCACAGCATAAACAGGAATCTGAGCAGCCGGCTGGAGTGGAGACCCCAGAGATAATGAAGACACCTTCCATCCACTCTCAGGACTCACGAGTGTCTCACTCACAGCCGATCATCAAACACCCACATCAGGTCACCATAGTGACACACTGGTCCCTCTACGTAGGAGGTGAAACACCGATGTGCCTCACGAAGCTTCCAAAACCCTAAAATACCACACACCGTGGAAGGAAGAACAGGCCCAGAAGACTCAGAGCAGTGTGTCTACGGGAAACCACAAGCACCAGAAGGGAGCAGCTGAAAGGCCCCGGTGTCCTTGGTGAGATGGAGCATCCTGGAAACGGACTGTGTGGCTAGCTGTGCAATCCTGAAAAGCAATCGGCTATCTATTTATGTTTGCAAAAAAGCAGGAATATTTTATTTGGAGCTAAGCAATAGTAGAGATTAAAGAAAGATTGGTAACAGGCCGTGTCAGGGGGGATTCTCAAGTGCTTACTATCATTTTAAATGGGTGAATTATATCTCAATAAAGCTATAGCATTTTCTCTTTTCTAATAAGATAAGGAGTTGGAAGATTATCCCAGAACACTGGATGAGTGGCCACAGGCCAGCCTCGACTTCTCTGTCTGTAGGTGGGCGTGTAGTGGTTCTTTGGTCTAGAAGATAGGGTTGGGGTGAGGGGTGTGGTGCCAGAGCCAACCGGCGGTGTCTGTGGAGCTGGGGCCAGCTTCTGTGTGTGTCCTTTCTGCTACCCCGTTCTTTGCCCTAATTCTGCCAAGACTGGTTTCATGAAGGAGGAGAGCCCCTGAAATCAGTACCCCACTACTTTGTCCTAGAAAGGACACTAAGGCTTTCCCTGTGTCCAAGTGTGTGTCAGCCCTGATCCATGCTCCAAACCCGAATGTGGCCTGCCACTTCCCGTATTAAGACAGCAGGCATTGTGAGGCACACCCGTAACCCTAGCACCCAGGAGACAGCCAAGAAGGCTGCCATGAGTCGAGGGATGGGTTACAGAGTGAGACCAGTCGGGGCTACCCAGCAAGATCTTGTCTCTAAAAAACTACCTACTTAAGTGACTAAATAAATGGATGAATGAATGAATGAATGAATGATGGCAAGTGGTTCTCCAAGTCTATTTCTACTGCTACCATCGGCTTTGAGGATCTTAGGGAGTACCACTAATGCCTGACACGAAGCCTGCATGGTACTCCAGGCTGGCGGGGCTGTGTGGTGGGAACCCACAAAGGGGCGAGTGTGCAAGAAGCCGTGCCCGTACAATGGCCCTTCAGAAGCTGCTCCCTGGGGAAAGCAGAGGATCTCAATCAACAAGGCCGAAGAAAGAAATGTCTGTCTCCATAGGGCCCCACCCCCACAGGCACAGGGCCAAGAATGCAGCCAACATCTATTAAGTTTCTAAAATTATGCCTAGGTTGGGGGTGGGCACAGCTGAGGACTGGAAGAGGAAGTGGTGGATGGGTGGGTGGGCAGGCGGGAAAGCAACCCGGGCCTCCAGCATCAGGTGAGTGCCGGGTAGCAGGCCGGGAGCAGCTGCCTGCACATGCCACAGAAAACCAAAGCCCTCTGTGTATGGCCACCCCAGAGCTCTCCACAGAGCAGGATGCCCTCTTGCTGCCCCACTGGAGGAAGATTTGAAAGAGAAAACAGTGTCTAAACCAGTGAGTGCAGGCAGGGCCATCCTATCAGGTTGTCCAGGTTGTCCATTGCAGGACTGCAGGGGGACACTTTTCTGGGTAACACCCTTACCCAAGTGCCCAAACCCTCTGTCCCTCACTGAATCTAGGGTGGCAGTGGGACAGTTCAGGGGGGTCCTCCAGATGCAGGGCGGTCTGTTTCTTGGTATGCTGTGCACTTCAGCCTGCTGGCGGTGGGGGTGGGGTGGGGGTGTGTATGCAATCATTCTTCGCCATGGTTAAGGTTTTAGGGTGCATACAGAACCAGTGCGGCTGCACTTCTGAGTGCAGTCACACCTGTTCTCATTTGTCCCCCCCCTCGCTGAGCCCACCCCTCCCCCAGTCCCTTTCTTCTTCAGTGCAGTGTCCCCTCTACCCTTCAGCCACGTGAGTCCCACCACCCTGGTACCCCCTCCCCGAGACTCCTCCTCCCTCCTCTGTCCTTTTTCCCTTTTCCCAGCCAGCAAACACACATGTACAAGTAGGGACATAAATGCACACATAGAGATAGGCATACACAACCCATATATAGATAGGCATACATACTCACATATAAATAGACATATATGCACATGTACATGCAGATATATAGATAGACATACACACATCCATAGATAGACAGACAGTCACACATATATAGAGACATACATGCACACTTGCTTTGTAGACCAGGCTGGCCTCAAACTCACAAGTATCTGCTTGCCTCTGCCTCCTAAGTGCTGGGATTAAAGGTTTGCCAAGTCTTATCAGGAATTCACTGAAACATCTTGTGAAAGCCCACACTAGACTCTTCCTTCAGAGAACCCAGACTCCAGCTGTGGTTACCACATAAGGGCTTTTAATACAAGAAAAAAAAGTAATTAATTCTGAAAAAATAGATAGGTGCAATAATATCCCTTTAATGAGATAAGGTGATTTCCCTCCCCAGAACCGGGCTTCTGGGTAATTTCCTACTGTGTAACCATACACCTCTGTGAGTCAGCACGTTTTCTGAATTACTCTGGAAGTGTGATCTTTCTGTCTCTTCTCTAGGAGTGCCTTCTGTATACTGTGGACTTCCTCACTATAAGGGTTAGCTTTGTCACCTTGTCCCAAGGTAGAGTCATCTGGTAAGAGGAACCTCAGCTGGGCGGTGGTGGCGCACACCTGTAATCCCAGCACTTGGGAGGCAGAGGCAGGCGGATTTCTGAGTTCGAGGCCAGCCTGGTCTACAGAGTGAGTTCCAGGACAGCCAGAGCTATACAGAAAAACCCTGTCTTGAAAAACCGGAAAAAAAAAAAAAAAAAAAAAAAAGAGGAACCTCAACTCACGAACCGTCTCCATTAGATGTGCCCGCGGCCAAGTCTGTGAGGCATTTTCTTTGTTAATGACAGATGTGGGAGGGCCCTGCCCGCTGTGGGTGATGCAGGTGGGCCTCATGCTGTAAGAAAGCAGCCTGGGCAAGCCATGGAGTAAGCTCGTGTCCCCTGTCCCCTGTGGCTTCTGCTCTCCTCCTGTCTCCAGGCTCCTGCCTAGTGCTCCTCACTGACTCCCTTTGGTGACCTGACAGCTGTAAAATGAAATAAACCCTAAGCTCCTTCCCTAAGTTGCCTTTGGGAGTGTTTCATCACAGTGCTAGGAAGCTCCCCTCCCCGACATGAGCTTGCTTGTCTGCATGTGGCTGGCCTGTGTGTTCCCACAGGAAGACTCTTCCCCTCTCTCCCACACTCGGCCCTGGGCAGCTGCGCAGGGTCCCAGCTCACCTGCCCTCCAGTTTCTCTTCACACTCTAATAAAGGTGTCCTCCCAGTTTCCGTCTCAGTCCACTCTTAAATTCTTTTACTAATGGGACTAAGACCTCCCAAAGCACCCCTGCTCCTGATTGTTCCAGTGTCAGTCTTGCTATATAGCCTGAGCTAGCCAAGGCTGGACTTGAACTCATGGTAATCCTTCTATTTTGACTTCTCAAGTACTGGGATTACAGGCATGGTGACAGGACACCACGTTTGATACCTGCTGGGTTTCAGACCTGGGACAAGAGGCTGAGGACTGAAGACAATGTGTCTATGTTAAGAAGAACACAGCTGCTCTCCCAGAGGTCCTGAGTTCAAGTCCCAGCAACCACCTGGTGGCTCACAGCCATCTGTAATGGGATCTGATTCTCCTTCTGGTGTGTCTGAAGACAGAGACAGTGTACTCACATATATAAAATACAAAATAAAACAAAAAAAAATTTAAAATGTTGGCAAAGGCAGGCTATGAAGACTGGAGGGAATGAACACCGTCAGAGGCGATGGGAGAGCGACGTGAGTGTCAGAGCGCTCTCCTACTGCGCTGCTGCTCTGCTCACACTTCCAGAGGGTTAAGGCTCTTAACCAAAGTCATTCTTACTGTAGCTTTTACTATGACTCAAAGGCGTGAGCCTGCTGCTCTTTCTATAATGTGGATTTCAGTACAGATTACAAACAGCGTAATACTAACATATCTAAAATTCATCTCTTTTTGTGAACTTAAAAGATTCTTACAAACTTCGGGGAATCTGCTTGGTTCCATATCTCACAGGTCAAATGGACTCCAATAAGTACTGTCAATCAACAGGCCATGTCTCCCCCTCTGTTTCTGAGGGTGGGATCTATTCCCCTTTCCATGGTTCTGGGACACCCCCCTCCAACTATCAAGACCATGGGCCTAAAAGTTTCAAACATACACCCAAGCAAATGTTTTCTCCCTGAACTCTATTTCCTGCCCCTAACATACATATCAAGTCCAAGGACAGCTCCGAATCGGCTCCCCGAAGGTGCTCCAGTCTCCCCGCAGGTGCTCCAGCCATGCCTCACAAACTGTTCCAGCTGGGCCTTCATATCCCAAGCCCCAGACGGTCCTCGGACAACACCCATTTCTCACCAGACTTGGCCAGCATTCCAGCTTTCGGACCCCCATAACAATGCCCCGAGGTCAGCAGGAAGTAGTCAGAGACAATTACGTCATTCTTATTCATTTATTATCAACAAAAGGCTGGGATATTGTGAGTCAGACCAGGAACAAGGGTCTGAGGTGCATATTTAAAATACCAAAGTAGACCTGGTCTCCAGGTTCTCCCAGCATTCCTCAGTCCCTACCTGTTACAGGGCATGGCTGGCACACCCCTCCATCTATGCTGAACTTTCCAGCCCAGAGGCTGGGCTTCCTCTCACCCAGCACTCCTTCCTATATAATCCAGACACTTTGCTTCTCTCTTCCTGCCCCACCTCTGCATCTCTCCTCTCCTCTCCCCTCCCCTCCCCTCCCCTCCCCTCCCCTCCCCTCTCCTCCCCTCTTCTCTCCCTCCCCTCCTCTCCTCTCCTCTCCTCTCTCTCTCTCTCCCCCGCCCCCCATGCTTTCTCTCTTTCTCTCATCACCATCTCCTCTGTCTCCCTCAGCGTGGGGACTTCACTGACCCCTCCCGTGTGGTCAGTGACCTTACCCGAGAACTGCCTTTATATTTAATTTGCCTTAAATCAGCTCATTTAGTTAGCAGAGATAACTTATCAATATCTATCTCAATCTGAATGTCAGATAAACAATTTCTAGTACCGTGTTTGCCTCCATGTGACACGACACACTTAAAAAGCCATTTGCTGCCTATCAGACATTTCAACAGAGCTGGGGGCCCTGTGTCTTTATTAATCCTGGTGTATACACACACACACACACACACACACACACACACACACACACACACACCAAGGCTGGGCCTGTGAGGAGTCTCTCTTTACCAGGAAATACCTGTAAATCTGCAGCTAATTAAGAGCAGAGCCCCACTCCCCCACCTTGTAGAGATAGCAACACCCATGCACGCATGCACACATGCTCACATGCTCAAGCCTCTCTGTGGGCTCGTTCCTTCCCCTGGTAGTTGTGGGGTCACTACATGGCCAGTCCCAAAGGGTTGTTAATGCCTGGCAGCAACAGGTTCATGGGAAGGGCAGGTTGAGGACTCTGAGCCATGGGACACCACTGTGTTCCTAAGCCTGTAGGTCCTGCCCAGCCCAGCCTAGACTACCACCCTGGGCTGCTTCTGAAAGTCAGGTCATGTGACTGTTCCAGGCCTGTGACACTGGCATTCTGGGGCTTTTGTGGGGACCCACTGGAGAGGGCAGGATCCTCCCTGTCCCTGAACACGTGGGAGAAAGGAGAAAGGAATGTTCTCAGGTAACTCCGGGGCTGTTTCCATGGCAATAGCTCCTGATTTAGGTGGGGACACCTGTGGTCATAAAACACTGCATTCTTGTGGCCAAGGAGCCCAGCCCAACATCTGCACACAGGGAAACTAGGCAGTAATAAGCCCAGGTCTGGCCCCCAAGGCTCAGCAGAACACACCCTAGTCACCATGCCCACATCTCTGTGAGCCTGACCCTAAGAGGAAAAGGGACAAAAGGACATGCTTAGGGTGTGAGTCATCTATTCCAGGATTCCACTGGAGGCCAGGCTGGACCCAAACACTCAGCTCATAGATACCTGGGACCTGCCCTCCTGGTGACTTCTCAAGCCTCCTACCCTGACCTCTGGGGTACTTTGTAACTATGAAAGCTGTTCTGTACTGAAGAGAATCAGAGCCTAGGATGCCCTTCTCCCAGGAGCCCCTGTGACAACCAGACAGGAGCCAAGCAATTGAAACAATGGTCCCCAGGAATTTCCCCAGGAGTTTCTGGAGGAAGGAAGGGCCGATGCGGGTGCAGCCTGAGGAACTTGTCTCCCCGGAAGAGATTTTCCGTGGATCAGAACTTGTCAGATCACCTTCATGAGGGACGAGAGGCAGAGACAATGGAAATGGGTGAGACCATACCCTGCTCAGAGATGCTCAGCCACCAGGCCTCCTGGCCTGGGACTTAAACCTAACCCTCAGGTTAGGAACCTGAAGGAACCCGGGGAAGTTATCACCTCTTCCTGACATGGCCTGATCATATAAACTTCCTGTCTCTACTTTCCACTGTTACGTGTCTGTTTAATTGGCCTGTTGAGGACAGGAGGCCCAGCCTAGCACATGAGGGCTGCCCAGCCCCAGACTCTGACTGACCCTGACCCCAGTGCCTCTAGCAGCCCAACAAGTTTTTAGCTGTTTGGGCTTTTACGGTGCTGGGGACAGAACCTAGGGTCTTCTCCGGGGCAGGGATCAGCTCTGCCAGGGAGCCACACCTGGTAAATGAGCCCTCTGGCTGGACATCAGATCCTGGGCACCCTCTCCTGATGATGAAGCTCCAGAAGCCCCCAAGGGCTGGCAGTCAGGGAAGGCTTCCTGGGGGAGGTTACTCTTGACGTCTCAACCTTAGACAAGAGCAAAGGAGCAGGAAGGCTGTTGCCATGGGGCACAATGGCAAAGCTTTCCTCTCTGGTCCAAGAACAAATGCTGATACCGTGTGCAGACAATGAACACAGCAGACCCTGAAGAGTGCTCCCCACTGTGAGTGCTCCAGCCATGATTCAGTGGCATAGCATAAACGCTGCCTCCTTGTTTACCTGTATGTGGTACCCAGCCCCCCCCCCCGCCCCCGTCCACTCAACCCAGCTTCCCTTTGTATCTGTCTGTGTTTCTCATTTCTTCACGTCCTCACAGAGCCCAGTCAGGGCAAGTCCTTGCAGCAGTATGTGTGTGTATTAACCAAAGGCTGGCGCTCTTCCGGGGCACCATGGTGGTGGCTCACAGCCATCCCGTAACTTCAGAGGACCTGGTGCCTCTACTCCCCCCCTCCCGTGAGCACCTGTACTCAGATGCACAGATACATACACATATATGATTTAAGGTAATGGAAGCAAACCTTTCAAAGCCAGGTGTGATGGGACATGCCTGTGATCCCAGCACTCAGGAGGCAGAGGCAGTTAGACTTCCGATCCCCCTGCCTCCGCCTCTTGAGTGCTGGGGTTACAGGTGTGCACCCCCAGGCCTGGCTCAGCTCTTGCCCTTCCTCTCCTCTCCTCCCACCACTCACTGGGCCTTCACGGGACCCCAGCCTCACAACCAAATGGCCAGATCCCGAGATGCCCCCAGGCTGCCCTGGGCCAGGAGGGGAGCTGAGGAGTCAGGTGCTGTTGTGAGGACACCTCTTTCCTCTGGGTAGGAAGGTCAGTGAGCCCCTCAGATTTTTTTTTTCCAAGAAAAGACCAAAAAGTAGAGGTTTCCTAGAAAATCCTACAGTTTTTAAAACCTTTCTGATCTGGGTGTGGTGGAATCCACTGCTAATCCCAGCAGAGGCAGGTGGATTGCTACGAATTCCAGGCTTCATCTTATCTCAAAAATCAACAACACAAATGAAGAAAACAAAAACAACCAAAGGTGCACCTCTCTCTGTCTCTGTCTCTGTCTCTGTCTCTGTCTCTGTCTCTGTCTCTGTCTCTCTCTCTCTCTCTCTCTCTCTCTGTGTGTGTGTGTGTGTGTGTGTGTGTGTGTGTGTGTTAGTGTGAGACCGTGTACACAGGACAGTTTGCAGGAGTCTGCTCTCTCCTTCTACCGTGGGGCCCCAGGAAGCACCAAGCTTGGCAGCCCCTTTGCCCATCAAGCCATCTGACTGCCGCACATTCTCCAAATTTTAATTGTGAGTTCAAATTAAACAATTTAAAATGAAATAAAGAGCTGGAGAGATGGCTTGGTGGTTAAGAGCACTGGTTGCTTTTGCAGAGGACCCAGGTTCAATCCCAAGCACCCACATGGTGGCTTACAACCATCTGTTAACTCCAGTTCCAGGGAATCTAATCTCCACAGGCCAGGGATACATAAATACATATGCCAAACACTCGGATGCACAAAAATAAAATTTCAGAAAAAAAAAATGAAACAAGACAGAGCCAAGCAAATACATAAGTGAGCGGCTGGCCAGCACGCCAGGGGGCCCAGGGGGCCAGAGTGGACAGGATGTAGTCACAGCAGCGAGGCGGGACCTCGGTCAGGCGCGGCCACACCGGGTCCTCGGGGACCGTGCACCACTGCCCACTCACGGGCCCAGTTAGAAGTTTGCTTAAGAAGCTGCATGGCCTTCACACATGTGCACCCCCAACTCCGGGCTGTGATGCAAACCCTGCTTCCTGGGTGGAGACCCTGACTCCTCTGATTTCCAAGCTTAAGCCCAGGAAAATCAAATGCAGGCAGCCAGGGCCTCAGGCAGGTACCGGGCATGCCTCCTGTGAGGACGGAGAGGGGCCCCTGCTTCTTCCCACTCCCTCTCCTCTCCTGTTAGGTTTGAGTCAGGAACCAACCAGCCCCCATTCCCTGAAATACCAGATACTAGTGGCCACCAGATGAGGGGGCTCCTGCAGGAGCAGCATGCTTGACTTTATAGAAAGTTTATGAGGAAAACTGTGATTTGGCTCTTAATGGGGTTGCCAGAGATAGCTCTTTTTAAAGTACTTCCACTAAATTCCATTAAATTGTTTTGAGTATTAGTTACAACCACATATTATACAGTACCAAGAGGATGGTATTTTTTAAAAGATTTACTTATTTTATATATGTGAATACACTATCGCTGTTGCTGTCTTCAGACACACCAAAAGAGGGCATCGAGCCAGGTGGTGGTGGCGCACACCTTTAATCCCAGCACTTGGGAGGCAGAGGCAGGCAGATTTCTGAGTTTGAGGCCAGCCTGGTCTACAGAGTAAGTTCCAGGACAGCCAAGACTACACAGAGAAACCCTGTCTGGGGGCGGGGGGGGGGGGTGTGAGGGGAAGGAGAGAAGATGGTTGGACTTGAACTCAGGACCTCTGGAAGAGCAGTCAGTGCTCTTAACCACTGAGTCATATCTCCAGCCCCAGAGGATGCTATTCAGAAGACTGAAGTAGCCCCTGTAACATTCTAACTGCACACCCTGTGCTACCCATCCTAGAAGCTGTAACACAGCAAGCAGGTGCTGCTGCTGAAAGCCCTGTGCAGACGATGTCTTCTTCAAAGCCTGAGCTGCTCTAGCACACGTGGTTACCTACGGCACTGAGGAGGACATTTCTGAGCTCTATTATGTATTAGCTGCATAGTAATGCGGGTTTTGGTCGGGGTAAGATTTCAGTGAGATGTTGTAAGATCCCTCTAAGCACAAACTGAACCCTCCCTTCCCCTCCCCCCCTTCCCTTCCCTCCCCTCCCCTCCCCTCATCTGCCCTCCCTCCTCGCCTTGTTCCTCTCCTCTTCCAAAGACAAGAAGGCGCCTTGTCAGGCCTGGTTATTGAATCCACCACTTTGCCTCTTGAATGAGTGCAGACAGAACAAGCTAGGCCCTGTGTGGTGGCGCGCACCCCCGCTCTCCATCACCTCCACTATAATGCAAGGGGACACAGGTACCTCCTGTCTCCGAAGGGACACTGGACATTAAAAAAATAACAGATTGCTACTGCAGTGGGGCATTTATCACAAACTCTCCCACACATGACGGAATCTGTCTTAAGAGGGGAGAGTGTGACAGATTGAAAAACATGACCACAGTATTTGGCAACTAAGGCCAGTGTCTTTCCTCACACCCTACCCGGGCTGGTCTAGTGACCCACATGCAAACTCTAGTGGGTAGAACCTGTGCTTATGACACTGCAGATGAGTCTGAAGCAGTTGTTGGTGGTACACACCCATCATCTGAGTACTCGGGAGGCTGAGGCAGGAGGATTGGCATGAGTTCAAAGCCAGTTTAAGTAACTGAGTGAGACTGTCAGAAAATCAAAACAGGGTTGGGTGTGGCTCTGGGTAGAGTGCTTGTCAAGTCTGAGCTGCATATAAACCGACACGGTGGCTCACATCTGTAATCTCAGCTGCATATAAACCAGGCACAGGGGCTGGAGAGATGGCTCAGCGGTTAAGAGCACTGACTGCTCTTCCAGAGGTCCTGAGTTCAATCCCAGCAACCACATGGTGGCTCACAACCATCTGTAATGAGATCTGATGCCCTCTTCTGGTGTGTCTGAAGACAGCTATAGTGTACTCATATACATAAAATAAATAATTCTAAAAAAAAATAGGCACGGTGGCGCACATCTGTAATCCCACAGCTGCATATAAACCAGTAATGGTGGTACACATTTCTAATCCCAGCTGCATATAAAGCATCATCTATAATCTGGCGCACATCTATAATCTCAGCAGTAGAGCAGGCATAGTGACGCACATCTGTAATCCAGCACTTGGGAGGTAAGAGACAGGAAGATCAAGAGCTTAAGGTCTTTCAGAAGTATATAGCGAGTTCTAAGATGGCCTGGACCACAGGAGATCACTGCCACAGAAGAAGAAAGAGGAAGCAGCAGGTGGGTAGAAAAGAAGAGGAAAAGAGGGAGGGAGGAAGAGGAGGGGAGGGGGAGGACGAGGGGAGGGGGAGGGGAGGAAGGGGTGGAAAGAGGGAAGAGCAAGGGTAAGAGGAGCAGTGGGGACTGCGGCCATGAGGTTTCAGCCAAGCAGGATCACAGACATCTGTAATCCCAGCCCTGAGAACAAGAGCCGGAGAATCATGAATCTAGACCCAGCCTGGGCTAATAGGAAGACCCTGTCTCAAAATCCAGCTCCAAGTAAACCAAGAGTCTGGGTCCCGCCTTGACCCTCCACACCCTGAGCCGCGTTCTAACAAGCACAGAGCTGCTGCAGACAAGAGTCACAGTGCACAGCAGCCTGGCTGTGAATGAAAGGACCCAGAAGTGGGCAGACTACTGGGAGAACTGTGCCATGCTGCTTCATGTAAACTGAGCAGACTGTGTTCTCAAATTTTCCTTGTGTGGTGCCCGGTTAGAGTTGTCTGGAAGAGAAAGAAGCCCAGGACACAGGGAAGAGAATCGAGCACAGTGCAAGTCTTTGAAGGTCACAGTGGCCAGGCATCATAAGCCTGTGTCACAGCCTAATGTCATCCCAGATCTGCTGGGCACAGGCAGCTCTCGCCTAGGCAGGGGAGAGGGAAGCTGGGAGCAGGAAGCACTCACTCACCCAGCAGCTGGAGGCTGGCCTCTCGAGGAAGCACGGCTCTTCGGTTACTGCCTGAGCTCCTGTATCTAGCCAGGCCTGAAGCTATCCCATCACCAACAGGATGTACATTCTGTCTGCACATAAGTCAATTTAACTCTGATTCTGTTCTTTGAAACATTACATTAATAGTCCTGAATAGCATATTACAGTACACACACACACACGCACACGCACACGCACACGCACACGCACACGCACGCACGCACGCACGCACGAACGTTCTTCACTGACTTGAAGCGAGCACAGCTGCTGAGGAGAGACATGGTGATTTTAGGAGGAGATGTGGGAGGGGAGGATGTTTCCCATTCTTCTGGGATGAATCAGCAGATAAAAGTAGATCGAGCTGGTTTCCCAAGCGGGACATCCTGCCTGACCACAGGACTTGCATCAGCACCAGCCTGGAGGGCGGGGCCTTCCCAGGGCACCACATTCTGCCTGCATCTCCTCCCTGGACACTGCCCCCAGCCTCCGGAGCGGGGCTGGTTTTCAATTTCTCTGGTTTATTTTACTTACTTGTTTTGTTTTGAGATAGGGCATCGTGTAACCCAGGTAGGCTGCAAATTCTCTGTGTAGCCAAGGATGACCCTGAACTTGTGTTCCTCCTGTCTCGACTTCTCATTTACTGGATTATCTGGTTGCACGTCCACATTCATCGGTGGCCGGTTCAGGACCACCAGCCCACAGATGCGCTGCCCCAGGGCCTTCCACGTCAGTGATGCCCATGAGCCCGCCCGATGGAGCCATTTTCTCTGCTGAAGTTTCTTCTTCTCACGTGACTCTAGCTTGTGTCAGGTTGACAGAAAACCAAACCGCAAAACCGCAGGACCCAAACCTAACCAACACAACGCACGTCCAGGCTAACGAGAGCCTGGTGCTGCTCTGTTCAGAAAGGCCAGCAGGGCTTCTGCGGGAAGTTCTGGTACCAAAGAGAAGCAGATGCTGGCTTTGCCTTCCCACCAAGCACTGAACTCCCATCAAGAGCCCAGAAACCCTGGAGGCAGCAGGGGTCAGACAACAAGGGACAGTTTCCAGACACCTCCCCCAAATGCTTCCGGGAAGACATGCAGTGGGGGCATCAGACATGATGCCATTTTAGGCTGGGTCGTAGAGTCAGCCCCTGAGCCAGGCACTGGGTGTGCAGGTGGCTTTTTGGAAGGTAAAGGAGCACGAAGGTCGGAGCCAGGAACTCCATGGACCACACGCTGGCCATCACCCCCACCCCCCCCGCCCCCCCTCCGCCTGCTCTCCTGCTTCCGACAAAACACCTGAAAGCTGTTGCTGCTTAAGAAGAGTGCAAAAAACAACAAACAAAAAACAAACAAACAAACAAACACGGAGGAGCCGGTGCCTGCGTGCTCAGGCTTCGGGGACACAGAGGCAGGTTCTCATCCTGCCTCTTCTGGAGCTGGGGGTTTGAGGGAGGCTGGCTCGGGGGGAGGAACATGGGGCAAATGCTTTTCTTTTGTTGTTGTTGTTGTTGTTGTTGTTGTTGTTTGGATTTTTTTTTTTTTTTTTTTGAGACAGGGCTTCTCTGTGTAGTCCTGGCTGTCCTGGAACTCACTCTATAGACCAGGCTGGCCTTGAACTCAGAAATCCGCCTGCCTCTGCCTCCCAGAGTGCTGGAAGTACAGGCGTGCACCACCATGCCTGGCTGGCAAATGCGTTTTTAGCCTCATTTCAGCTTTGCCTATCTCCAAGTGTCACTGGCCTGAGCCCTGGGACAGATTCCAGCATCAACTACGAGTTGGAGGCTGTGTGTGTGTGTGTGTGTGTGTGTGTGTGTGTGTGTGTGTGTGTTCCTCTGCTGGTCTAAGGAACAACTCATTACCTGGGGGTACTAGTATGAATTTGCTTCAAACCACCCAGAGGCAGTGGGGCACCCTAGTGCTTGCAGACTGGAGGTTGTAGGGAGCCTCAGAGTCAGCTCAGGACACCCCAAGACCAAGTTCTCAGCACTAAGGATATGTATTTGCTCCGAAGGGCCAGAGGGCAGGGATAAGGGACAAAGACAGGAGGTAGAGCACCAGGGCGAAGGTGAAGAGGACAAAGGAGATGGGAGAGAAAGGGAAAGGAAGAGGAAGCAGGGGTATTTGTCTCAGAGGACAAAGGATTGCGTTCGGATAGAAAAGGAACAGCAGTGGCCCCTAGGAAACTGGCAGTTTATAAAGGCGGGGCCAACTGCGGCTAGGATGAGGTGTTTAAGTTTTACTGAGAATGTTAATTAAGTGAGCCAAGGGGAGCTTCTGATTGCTGGACTTCAGTGCTGTGATAGCTGAACACTGGTGGTCAGCCTTGGAAGGAGGAAGTGGCCAAATAAGGGACTAGCCCCTGGGGACAGCTTTAGGGATGTCATCTAGTGGTTTTTAGCAAGGATGAGGGAAGGGGGAGGGGCAAGGCCTGCCAGAGCCTCGACTGCCCCGCTCAGGCTGGCTAGAGGCCTGAGGTTCAGCCCATTGTCATCATGGTGGGAGCATGGCAGCGTCCAGGCAGGCATGGTGCTGGAGGAGCTGAGAGTTCTGCATCTTGTTCCAAAGACAAACAGAATACTGACTTCCAGGCAGCTAGGAGGGTCTCAAAGCCCACAGTGACAGACTTCCTCAGCAAGGCCACACTCCTGCTGTGCCTCTCCACAGACCAAGCATACTCAAACCACAAGTCTCTTCAAAGGATCAGGAGTTCAAGGTTATCCCCAGCTACGCTGTGCATATGACAAAGTCTGGGATACATGAAATTCTGCTTTAAAACAGCAGCGGTGCCGACAACACCTCCCAGTGATGCCTTGAGACCCAAGGAAATACCTGCTCTATAGGGAGAGCTCTTGATCCTCAACACAAACCATCCTGTACCCCGGCTTGTCAAAAATATCACATTATCCGATAGATACCCTGGCCTTTGCACCCAATGTTCTCAAGCAGCCTAGAATGCCTCTCTCTTACCCTCTGTCCTTCTCTTTTGGCCTCAGGCCTCCTCTGACCCCCGTAATTCTCCCTGGACCCCAGCACCTCTAGGGGGGCTCCTCCTATTCTCCGTGTGCCTACCCTTCAGAGCGTTTCTCTGCTTTGCCCACCTGCCCTCCTGCCTCACACACCCTCGCTGAGATGGCCCACTCTTCCAGGAAGCCCTTGGGCTGGCCAGGTGTGCACAGATCTGGTGCCTGCTTCTATTCCGGGCCAAAGGAGGAGTCGCTGGGCTCCTAACAGCCATTTGTCTTTGAGCCCAGATTGGCAAGACAGTACGTTTGTTTGTTTGTTTGTTTGTTTGTTTGTTTGTTTTGACATTACTATCTGTGCTGGTTAGTCTTCTTGTTGTCGTTGTTTTGGTTTTGGCTTTTGTCACCTTGACACAAGCTGAAGGCCTCTGGCAGGGAACCTCCACTGGGAAAGCATTCCCTCCGGATGTCTTGGGCAAGCCTGTGGGTCATTTGCTGATTAATGGTTGACGTGGGTGAGCCTATGCCATGGAGCAGGGGTGGGTGCTCCCTAGGCAGGTGGGCCTGAGTTTCATAAGAAAGCCATCTAAGCCAGCCATGAACAAGCCAATGAACAGCGTTTATCCACAGCCTCTGCTTCCGTCCCTGCCCTGACTTCCTTCAGCGATGGAATGCAATCGGAAGTGTGAGATGAAATAAATTCTCTTCTCCCCGGGCTGCTTTTGGTCAGGGTGTTTATCACAGAGGAGGGCCCCTGGCGACGGCGCTGTCCCTGTCTTATACTTGTGGACATTGGACTCTACCATGGTCAGGGCTCTAGCTCATGGCACATGGTGGACTTGGGATTTGAACTGAGGGCAACAGAACACAACTAGCCCGGCTGCTAATTATGCTACAAGAGAGGCCAGCGCAGGCCAGCCAGGGCTGCACAGTGAGCCACTCCCCCAGCTGCCATCATGGGGTGGCGGTGGGGCGACAATGTCGTTACAGTCCTATGGCTGCTATGATAAATGACCAAATGTGGATGGCTTAGAGCGGCCAAGGGTTGGTGGGATAGGCAGACAACCCAGGTCTCAGGAAGCAGAGGTGAGAGGCTCCAGTGTGGGCTACATGGTGGTATGTGTCCAAAAGGGCTCCTGGCTTGCTTACATCTGCAGAAGCCATTTTTCATTTTGTTCTACTTTGTTTGGACATGATCTCCTGCAGATCACATTCAGATTTGACCGTGAGCTTCTGATCTCCTGATGCCCCCTCAGGAGTGCTAATGTGCTCGTGTTAGGGATCAAACCCAGCATTTCTGATGTGCTACCCACCAGACCTATTCAAATACAGCCTCACCTCCAGGTGCAGCGTGGGTGGGGACTGTGCAGCAATGGCCGGTGGAAGCGGGGCTGGGTAGTCAGCAGCCTCTCGAGATGGGCTCTTCACTCGGGAGAGAGGCCGGAGAGAGCAGGATGTCCCAACCTCACTCACAGAAGGAAGCTGCTCACAGCTCCCTCGGCACACAACCCAAGGCCGACAGCTGTGCCTGACACCCCAGCCCCAGTGCCACTGGCTACCAGCTGGACTGTGTGGTCCCGGCTAGCCTGGGAGTCCTGACATGTGGGACCCTTGGCTTGGTCTGAAGGGAGCACCACTGAGCCAGGCTCCAGGCCTGAAGCAGATTCAGGCCCATCCGATTCTGAAACCACCAGCAGCCCTACCTGCTCTAAGAACAAAGAGTAGGTCTTTACTGCACACAGCCCTAAGCTGAGTCTGAGCCTAAGTTCTCCGTGGGTCTCCTCCCCCCTGGAAAAGACAAATGCCTAGGATTCCACAAGCCTGCCCACTATGGCCTCTAGTGACAGAATCAAAGGCCACCCTAAGGGGCTGGTAGGAGGGCTCCTCTGAGCGGCTGGGCGCTCCCCCCCTCCCCGGCTGCCATCACATGATCCCTCTGAAGCCCCCTGCACAGGACAGTGAAAGGAGAAGATTGTTACCCTATCATGAGTGTCCAATACACAAGAGGACACACGGCCACAGGAGGCAGGCGTAAGCTGCCCCATCACACATCACTGCGGCATGATTTGGGTCTTGTGCCCAGAGGGGAGACACAGGGCACCCAGGGCCTCTGCCCAGGAAGGCAGCAAGTTAGCTCAAGCCTGCATTCTACAGCCTTAGGCCAGTGACTCAACCTCTCTGTGCCTCAGGTCCTCCAGTCTGCTGGAAAGATGGCAGCAGGCCAGTGGTCCAAATAAGTTATCAAAGAGATCCAAAAGGGGGGAGGAAGGAGTGCATTAGACCTTCACCAGCACGGTCACCGCTGGCTCCAAGGGAGGGACCTGGAAGTTGCTGTGTGCCAATCTGTTGTAGCAGTTGAAGGATGTTACTTAGTCTCTCGGGCCACTCCTAAAGGGCCAGGCTGGATTTTGTCTTGATAGGAAGTGATGTTCTGGAAGGCAGCTGGCTGATCCACAGGGAGCGCTGGCATCGGCCACCAGCAGCGGTGTGAACACCAGCATGCATGCGTGAGGCTGCATGCAACAGGCCCGTGCCTGGACGCCACGAAGGGACTGGAGAGGTAGCTCAGCAGCACCTACTGCTCTCTCAGTGGACCTGAGTTTGGGTCCCACAGCTGCCTATAACTCACACTCCATGGGATCCAGCGCCCCCTTCTGGCCTTAGGGAGTAACAGCACTCATGTGTCCACAGACACTCGCATAATTAAGAAGAAAAAGGAGCTGTGCGTGGTGACACATACCTGTCTTCCCAGCTCTCGGGTGGGGGCAAAAGACCATCCTCAGCGGCATAGTGAGTTCTGGGGTTGGCGTGAGGTTCCGTCTCAAAAATTAGCAAATTCGGGCTTAGTAAAATGTTTGTCTGCATCCTGGCAACAGGCAGAGACACCGTGTGGGGGGTGGGGGGTGGGGCGCGGCGCTCTTAAACCAGTCAGGGACAGAGCGGAAGGGGGGTGGCGCTCTTAAACCAGTCGGGGCAGAGCGGACTCAGGCCTTTGTCGTCCTCGCTTCACGCCAGGCCTGGTGGCCAAAGCGGTCTTACGTCTAGGGCTCATAAAAGTCAAACCAAGCACCCACTCAGAGGCTAAGGGGAGGCAGGTTGGGGTGAAGAACTTCGGGAGGGGAGACCGTGAGGGGGCAACACAAGGGATGTAAATAAATACCATAATTAATATTCAAAAGTAAAATCCAATCCAACCCAGGCAGTGCAGTGGGGAGAGGAGGAAGACATCCATTCCTGAAGTCCTGCACTCAGCCATGGCCTGCTGCACTCTGTGGAAGGAAAAGGTGCCCACAGACTTCCCACCCACGCACAGCACAGTGCACATAGACACCCACCCACCCACCATGATTGTCACCCCAGTCCCACTCATCTCTCTTCATGTCTACCCTCTGCCCATCCCCCTCCCTGTCTGCCCACCTCCTGTGCCTTCATAGGCACCCTTTTGTCCACTCATCGTTACTGGCGTATGTTCATTGCATTGAGTCATCGATCTGTTTCGAGGCCTCTGGCTTCTGCTACACCGTCAATACTGGATCCTCACAGGGACTCCTCTCAGATATCCTGTTGTTGCCCTGTGTCATGGAGACCCTGCAGCCTTGGATCTGTAACACTGGCCTGTAGTGGCTTGTGTTGTCATGTTAATTATGTTACCCAAAGGGCTGGAGAGATGGCTCAGTGGCTAAAAGCACTGACTGCTCTTCTGAAGGTCCTGAGTTCAAATCCCAGCAACCACATGGAACACAGTCATCCATAATGGGATCCGATGCCCTCTTCTGGTGTGTCTGAAGACAGCAACAGTGAACTCATATAAAACAAACAAACAAACAAACAAACAAATAAATAAATAAAATTACATTACCCAAAAACCTGTTTTCAGGGTCCTATCTGCAGGACTAAAGGAAGCCTATTTGTAGGACTAAAGGAAGCCTATCCCCAGATGGTTTTTGACTAGTCAATAAAGATACAATAGAGAGAGAGCCTAAATTGCAAAAGGTCCAAGACAGGCTTCAAAATGCCTTAGTCTGAGCTAGGTGTGGTGGCACAAGTCCTTGGGAGGCAGAGGCAGAAGATCTCTGTGAGCTCAAGGATAGCCTGGTCTACATAGCTACTTCCAGGACAGCCAGAGCTACATAGTGAGACAGACCCTGTCTACAAAGGAGCGAACAAACCAATGGGTGTCTCAGCCTGGAGGGCAGGTGCTCTTGGGCTTCAGGCCGGGGTAAGGGATGAGGTGTATGTTTTACGAACCGAGGCTGACCCGGCCTCCAGGTTCTCCCCACAGTCCCGACCTAATTAGACCTGCCCTCTCCGCTGAGCTTCCCAGCCCAGTGGCTGGGCTTCTCTCTGCCCAGAGGCTCCTCCCTGTATACTGCAGACATCTTGGTGGCTTTCTTCTCCTCTCTTCTTTCCCCATCTCTACATTTTCTCTCTCTGCTACTCTCTCTCTCTCTCTCTCTCTCTCTCTCTCTCTCTCTCTCTCTCTGTCTCCTTCCCTGTATCTCTGTCTCCGTGGGAACTTCTCTGACCTCATTCCTTCGGACCAGAGAACTCGACCAACAGTGGTTTTTTCCAATAAAGCTGCCTTTATGTGTACTCTAACTCAGCTCCGACTGGTTCATCATCCCACCAGCAGAGCAATAGCTGATCAGGTGCCACATGACAGCACCCCCCTATCCTCTGTTCAAGGCCTGTGGCCCCGACAGAAGAAGAAGCCTATATGGTGTTTTTGACCCTTGGCCAGTCTTTGTCACCGCCCTTGTCCTCTCCCTGTTTTCAGGTTCCCCAGCAGGACTGCTGGTGGCAGAGGAAGGTCAGAGATGCTGAGTCACCCCAGAGCGGCCCTCACTCCTCTCTAGGACCAAGACTCCTCCTCTGTAAAATGGGCATGGCTGATTCTAGTTTTTTTCTCTTGACTCAGCTGTCTCGGGCACCCAGGGTTCAAGACTGCGGCGCCCCCTGCAGGCCAGGCGCTGCCAGGTGCTCTCTGATTCCCCTAGAGGCGGTTTGGGGAAGAGCAGCTTGGCTGATCTATGGAGGTCGGTCAGCCTTAGGGATTGAGAGATGGGCTCTGGGTATCCGTCAGCTTGGATTCCAAGTTAGCCCCTCCACTTACTCAGAAGGGGCCCTCAAGTGTGCTGTGGAGTTGCTCAAAACCCAGCCCAAGGTTTGTTATCTGTGATATGCATCACCTCTGTGGTTTTTAGAAAATATTTATTCTTTTTTATTTATATTCTTGTTTGCTTGCATGTATGTATATGTACCATGTATGTTTCTTGTATCTGAAAGGATCAGAAGATCCCATATGCCCTGGGATTGGAATTAGAGGGTTCTAAGCTGACTTGTGGGTTCTAAGTACCAATTCGGGCCCTCCAGAGCAGTGAGTGCTCCTGTCCAGAGCAGTGAGTGCTCCTAACTGTCCAGGGCAGTGAGTGTTCCCAACAGTCCAGGACAGTGAGTGCTCCTAACTGTCCAGGGCAGTGAGTGCTCCTGTCCAGGGCAGTGAGTGCTCCCAACTGTTCAGGGCAGTGAGTGCTCCTGTCCAGAGCAGTGAGTGCTCCTAACTGTCCAGGGCAGTGAGTGCTCCTAACTGTCCAGGGCAGTGAGTGGTCCCAACGGTCCAGGGCAGTGAGTGCTCCCAATGGTCCAGGGCAGTGAGTGCTCCTGTCCAGGGCAGTGAGTGCTCCCAACAGTCCAGGGCAGTGAGTGCTCCTAACTGTCCAGGGCAGTGAGTGCTCCCAACTGTCCAGGGCAGTGAGTGCTCCCAACGGTCCAGGGCAGTGAGTGCTCCCAACGGTTCAGGGCAGTGAGTGCTCCCAATGGTCCAGGGCAGTGAGTGCTCCCAATGGTCCAGGGCAGTGAGTGCTCCCAATGGTCCAGGGCAGTGAGTGCTCCTAACTGTCCAGGGCAGTGAGTGCTCCTAACTGTCCAGGGCAGTGAGTGCTCCTAACTGTCCAGGGCAGTGAGTGCTCCTGTCCAGGGCAGTGAGTGCTCCTAACTGTCCAGGGCAGTGAGTGCTCCCAACAGTCCAGGGCAGTGAGTGCTCCTAACTGTCCAGGGCAGTGAGTGCTCCCAACAGTCCAGGGCAGTGAGTGCTCCTAACTGTCCAGGGCAGTGAGTGCTCCCAACAGTCCAGGGCAGTGAGTGCTCCTAACTGTCCAGGGCAGTGAGTGCTCCCAATGGTCCAGGGCAGTGAGTGCTCCCAACAGTCCAGGGCAGTGAGTGCTCCCAACAGTCCAGGGCAGTGAGTGCTCCCAATGGTCCAGGGCAGTGAGTGCTCCCAACAGTCCAGGGCAGTGAGTGCTCCCAACAGTCCAGGGCAGTGAGTGCTCCCAACAGTCCAGGGCAGTGAGTGCTCCCAATGGTCCAGGGCAGTGAGTGCTCCCAACAGTCCAGGGCAGTGAGTGCTCCCAACAGTCCAGGGCAGTGAGTGCTCCCAATGGTCCAGGGCAGTGAGTGCTCCCAACGGTCCAGGGCAGTGAGTGCTCCTAACTGTCCAGGCATCTCTCCGCCCTCATTTGTTTGTTGTCTGTTTTGTTTTGTTTTGTTTTTTTAAGACAAGGTCTTACTTTGTAGCTCTGGCTAGCCCGGAACTCAATGTGTAGAACAGGCTGGACTCGAGCTCACTGAGAATTTCTGTTCTGATTCCCGAGCGCTGGGAGTAAGGTGCCTGTCACCCAGTCTTTGTTGGTGTTGTTGTTTGTTTTTTCCTTTTCTCTTCTTTTTTTGAGACACAATCTGTCATCTAGCTGGCTGTGAACCTTCAGCTACTATCTTTTCTCAGACTCCTGAGAGTTGAGATTGCAGGCATGAGCCACCATGCCCAATATGCTTTGTGTGTCCTGTGTCACCCACCCTCACCCTGTCATGTGTACGCACGTGTGCAAGACTGCAAATATGGAGGTCAGAGGACAAAGGACAGCGTGGTTCTCCCAAGGGAATCAGCCCTCAGCCTTCGCTGCCAGCATCCTCACCTGCCGTCTTGCCGACTCTCCCTCCTCTCCTCCCTCTGACTTTCTCCTTTTGATAGAGGTTTAAAACCTCTGAGAAAGCAGGTCTCCACCTCGAGAAATGAGACCTCAGAAAACCCTCATTAAAAAATCCCCTGAGCCGGGCGGTGGTGGCACAAGCCTGTAATCCCAGCACTCTGGCAGGTGGATTTCTGAGTTCAAGGTCTACAGAGTGAGTTCCAGGACAGCCAGGGCTATACAGAGAAACCCTGTCTCGAAAAAACCAAATCCAAAAACAAACAAACAAAACAAAACAAAAAATCCCCTGAAGGTCAGTTGTGAGAGATGTAGAGGAGTGATTTCGTGTGTGTAGGGAGGCAGGCGGCTCCGTCACGGACTATGAACCTCTCCAGGTCTCAGCTGTCAAAGACCCTGTCTGGTAGGAAACACTAGTCAGGTATCATGAGTGGCAGACTAAATCCAGCAGCAAGGGAGAAAGATGTGGAAAGATTCTTCAAGGGTTATGGGTGGATCGGAGATATTGATTTGAAAGGAGGTTTTGGTTTTGTGGAAACTGAGGCCCTAAGGGATGCAGATAGTGGCGTTTATGAACTTGATGGGAAGGAACTTTGCAGTGAAAGGGTTATTTTTCAACATGCTCAGACTCGGGCTCCAGGTGGAAGAGGTAGAGGGCTATACTCCGACCATTTTAGCAGTCACAGACCTCAAAATGATAGACAAATGCCCCACCTGTAAGAACAGAAAGTCGACTTATAGTTGAGAATTTATCCTCAAATCAGCTGGCAGGAACTCAAAGATTTCATGAGACAAGCTGGGGAAGTAACCTTTGTGGTTGGGTTTACTATGGTGACTTAAAGAACGCTATTGAGAAGCTTTCTGGAAAGGAAATTAATGGGGAAAAAATAAAATTAATTGAAGGCAGCAAAAAGCAGGTCTCAATCTCAGACCCAGAGTTCCTCTAGGGTCCCAGAGACAATTCGGTTCATGCAGGAGCAAGTCTTACACCCAGATCAAGTAACCGGAGCCGGAGCCGGAGCCAGAGCAAGTCCCGTTCTGGTAGTAGGTCTTCTGTGCCTGAGAAGAGCCAGAAATGTGGTTCTTCGAGTATATCTAAATCTCCAGCATCTGTGGATGACCAGAGGCCCCGATCCCGGTCCAGGTCCAGATCAGTTGACAGTGGCAATTAAACCGTAAATAACTTGCCCTAGGGGGCCTTAAAAAATCCGAAACCATTCGGAATGTAAACCAAGAATATAGAAAAAATAATCCCAAACCATACTTGCTAAAAATTATGGCAAGTGTGTGCTTTTCTGTGGGGTGGTATCTGGAGTGGGTTGGGCTGGATTTCTTTGTAGATGTGGATCACCAACGGGCTGTTGAAAACTAATTGTACTAAATGTCTTTTGATAAGAAAAAAAAATCCGCCGGGCGCTGGTGGCACACGCCTGTACTGTAATCCCTGCACTCTGGGAGGCAGAGGCAGGCGGATTTCTGAGTTCGAGGCCAGCCTGGTCTACAGAGTGAGTTCCAGGACAGCCAGGGCTATACAGAGAAACCCTGTCTCGAAAAACCAAATCCAAAAACCAAAACCAAAACCAAACCAAACAAAACAAAAAATCCCCTGAAATTCCCCAGTGCGAAACCAGAAAACCCCTCAATACTCACTCGGCCGGTCCTCCTCCAATCCAGCCAGAGTTTCCAAATCCTAAGGTTGTTTGCTCTTTTCTCCCAGAGGTCACTGAGAGTGCAAGAGAGTCGCCTTCGAAACTCTTCTTGAACGGAATGGGGGAACGTCCCTGATCTCAGCAGGCAGCTGAGGCAGGAGGATCATGAGTCACAGATTTTGGGCTCCGGACGACATCACCTCAGTCTCTGCCTATGTCGTCACGTGACCTTCTTCCCAGGTCGGAGGACCACAGACACTGGTGGGGAGCTTGATCCAGGATCTTCCATTTCTATTCGATCCCGTTGGCAAGGCCCAATTTTCAAGTAAGGTCTAATCCTGGGGTTCTGGGCCTGCGCTGTGTTGGAGGACCCTCCTTCAGTATTTCCTGAGACTCATGGGATCTCTCCCAGGGGAAGAGATTCAGAATGAGGAGGAAGAGAGTCTCTGCCACTCCTGCGTCTTCCTCTAGAGGGCGCTCAGCCACCCTGGAAGTGTCCAGCCCGGTGCCAGACGCAGCCTCACCTCTCCTCCCAGACGCCAGGCACTCAAGCCGGCTCCCACACACACACAGGGATGGAGGCTCCGGGTCCAACTTTTGTGCTTGACAGAGGAATAAACGAAGACTCAAAGACAGACAGTGGCTTCCTGTGGTCACATGGGTGACTTAGAACCAGAGCTCAACCTGCAACCGGAACTCTTTTTTTTGCCCCCACTGTCTACAGGGTACACCCTGTGGACAACATTTTATTCTTTATAGAAAAAAAGTCATTTCCCAGTATCCTTCCTTGGTTTATCCAGAGCAAAATAAATAGCTGCTCCCTCCAGAGGGGTAACAGCAGTCCTGGGGGTGCTAGTGGAGACGAAGAACTTGCTGGAAGGCCTTAGTCCTGGCTCTTAGAGCCACCTGTCCTCCTCCTCCTCAGACTCCCCCTCAGACTCAGCTGCGATCTCAGGGTGTCATCCTCCCGAGGCTCTGCTGGAATCTTCCCGACCAGGCATCCCACATGAATTTGAATTCAGCCATCTCATCCCCAAACAGCCTTAGGACCCGGGCCTGCTCTGGGGTCGGCATGCTTCATAGTCCGACTGCAGGGTCACCACACCTTTCTTGAGGGCGGCGAGCAGACCCAGCTGGCTCAGCTGTGGCTCCATGGAATGAGGGGTCTGCTTCAGGGGCCCTGGATCCAGGATCACAGTTGCAATTGCTTTGTTCCCAGCTCTAGCAGAATCCATTTCTGCACACTGTGTTAATACTCACCCACTGCCTTCTCCCTGCGGTTGGCACGAAGGAGCCCCGCGCACCTCTCAGCTTCTTGCTGACCTGAGTTAGGCTGTCGGATGGGTTTCAACCCCAGGCCAAAGAGCGTCCGTCTGTGCTTCGGGCATTCCGATGCCCCTCATAAGTGCCCACACATTTCCAAAGCTCTTCTACCAGGTTCCCCTTCAGTTCCCAGCCTTGGCAGTTTCTGTTAAGGAAGCTTTCTTGTTTCGCTTGGATTTGGGCACTGTGCTAAGGGCACATGCCGCAGCTGGAACTCGTGAGCACTTCAGTCAGTGTCCTCATAGTTCTAGAGCACTACGGGAGGGAGGGCACATTATGCTACATACACATACACACTCACTCACACACACACACATACTCACATACTCTCATACACACTCACACACACACATACTCACATACTCTCATACACACACACTCATTCACACATACACACTCACACACACACACTCACATACACACTCACATACACTCATTCACACATACACACTCACACACACATACTCACATACTCTCATACACACTCACACACACTCATTCACACATACACACTCACACACACTCACTCACACACACACACACTCACGCTCAATCCCACACCTAGTTACACCACCACCTCACTTAACTTCCCTACCACTTAAGCCTCCACACTCAGGGATGGGAGGAAATGCAGGCAGCCGCTCTCCCACTGTGTTAATTTCCTGAAGCCGCGCTATCAATCGACCACACGCTCATGGGTTTGCATCATTCACAAATTCTTTCTAGTCCTCGAGAGGCAGAAATCCACAGTGGTTTTTTTGTGGCTAAAAGCCTTCGGGAGGCTCTACCCACTTCCTGAGGCTGCCGCTCCCCTCTCACGGCTCCTTCATTAGATCTTTCTGTAGCTCCTGCTACTGGCACCGTCCCAATTCTTGCCCTGTAGGAGTGTCTCGGTGACTGTGGTGGACTCCCCTGGCTCTTTAACGACGCCTGCAGGTCCTTTTCCACACACCCTGAGCATTGGATTGAGGACCTGAAAGTTCTCAGGGGCCATTATTCATGTCTAATTTTATGTGAGTTCTTTTTTTTGTTTTGTTTTGTTTTGTTTTGTTTTTTGTTTTGTTTTGTTTAAAAATTTTAAACTATTTGCTGATGTTTTTGTGTGGATTAAAAACATTAGTGATTAACTCTGGTCACTGAGAATGTATTAGTATCAAATTAAGGAAGGAAACCAAAGCCCTCTCCTTGGGGGGGGGGTCACTGAACCAAGAATGAGCTCAGATTAGAACCTTGCCCTCTGTCTCCCTGTGTCTCCTGTCCTCTTGTCTGTCTGTTGTATAAGTCTGAATCTGTGCCTGCCTGAATGCTGCGGTGTGACTGTGTGTCTGTCTGAGTGTGTCTGTCCCTAACAAAGGGCTTCACTTTGTTCTTACTGCACAACTCAGAAAGCACCACGTGAGAAAGGAGTGTGGGATACTTTATGGAAATCTCGAGCAGAACTTTTTTTTTTTAAGATTTATTTATTTTATGAGTACACTCTCACTGTGTTCAGACACACCAGAAGAGGGCATCAGATCCTATTACAGATGGTTGTGAGACACCATGTGGTTGCTGGGAATTGAACTCGGGACCTTTGAAAGAGCAGTCAAAGCTCTTAACTGCAGAGCCATCTCTCCAGCCCCAAGAACACACAATTTAAGATTATAGTTTTGCATTAGTTTAAATTATAAAGGTTAGTTACATGGGGAATCCAAGGCAAGTGATATTCATTGTTACATTGTCCTCTTGAGGGCAGGCTAAGCAAACAGGCTGAGTACCCAGAAGGACAGCTGTCTTAAGCAGCCTCAAGGTGTATTGAAAACTCTAGCTTTGAGGTCTAGGAAAGTTCCCACGACTTAGAATGTAAAAGGCATGAAATAATGTTGTATCACTACAATTTTTGTTGTTGTTTTTGTTTACTTTGTTTTATTTTGAGACAGAGTCTCAAAATGTAGTTCTGGTTATCCTGGAACTCACTATGTAGATCAGGCTAGCCTCAAATTCACTTTTGGCTGTATGTGTCGGTGCACCACATACTTGCAGTGCCTAAGAAGGTCAGAAGAGGGTGTCAGAGCCTTTGGAACCGGAATTCCGCTTGTTAGTTGGCAGGCGGGGTCTGGGACCTGAACCATGTTTTTCTGGGAGAGAGACGAGTGCTCATAACCAGGTCCTTATTCATTCAACAGGGATGATATCCTGGCGTTACGCATTCTAGACAAGTGCTCTATCTTTGAGCTACGTTCCAGCCCTGGGAGAGCACCATGGAACCTCCTACACCTCCATTGTCCCCTCTCTCACATCTCTCCCCATCACCCCTGGGCACATCTATCACTGCTGCTCAGAACGAAGGGAACAAGATGAAAACTGAGCCAACACAGGGGACTGTGCTCTCCAAGGGCTCTCACAGCCCTGCCAGGCTGAGGCCTACTTGATCGTAACAAAAGTATAGGTTCAGTCTGTGTCAGGTCCTTAATTTAAACCCCTTGTGGTTTAAGGCACACACTGGCCTATTGTTAACAAGGATTCTCCACAAAAGTAGGTCTGATATGGTTTATTATAGACACACAGGCATAGAAGCCAGGAAGTCCTGAGATCTGCCAGCCACAGAGGCCCGAAGGGCTGAGACCCAGAGACGTGAAGCTGCTGTGGGAGTTTATTATCATTATCACTACTATTACTATTGTTGTTATTATTATTATTACTACTACTATCATTGGTATTTGAGACAAGCTCTCTCTATTTTGTAGCCTTGGCTGTTCTGGAACTCCCTATGTAGACTAGGCTAACCTCAAACTCATAGATTCAATTTGCCTCTGCCTTCTGTGCTGGGATTAAAGGCATATGCCACCATACCCAGCTTATTATTACATTTAGAGTGTGTGTTGGTGGTGTGTGTGTGTGTGTGTGTGTGTGTGTGTGTGTGTGTTTTGGAGGTGTGACATGGAGGTCAGAGAACAACTTGCAAGCAGGAGTCAACTTTCTCACTCCACCATATTTTCCAAAGATCAAACTCAGGTGGTCAGCCTGGTGGCAAGCACCTTTCCCTGGTGAAACGGTTTTGCTGGGCCTGGGGCTATTGTTTAAGTACTGGTATCCATAGGCCTAAGAGTCCAGAGCTCTTATGTCCAAAGATAGAATAAGAGAGGTGTTCAGCTTCGGAGGCAAGAGCAGATTTGTTCTACCCCACTCTGGAGAAGCAGATCTCGCCAACGGTGAAGGTGGATCTCCGTACTTGGAGCACTGATCCGAGTTTTAATTCGTCCTCCAAGGGCCCTCACGCGTGCAGCAGAGACTGTGCTCTGGCCACTGTGGGGCATTACAACCCAGTTAGGCAGACACTCAAGTGAACTGCCACATGGCTCTGAAGAAACTGAGGCCCACACAGGCAAAGTGACTTGACCATGGTCACACAGCCTGCTCTCCAGGCTCTTACGTCCATGTTCACTGGATGCTGAAGGAATATCTGTGTGACAGGAGGCAGGGAAAGGGGTCTCTAGAACACTCTGTGCCCAAGATCTGTGCACATGCTGCGATGCCCTGGTGTGGGCTCAATACTCTGGGTGCCTGGCACTGCTTCTCTTCCCAGCATTAACCTCCTCACCCTCTGCACAGGTGCCCCATACCATCCATAGCCACATGTCCCCAAACAGCCTCCCTTTACCAGCTGAGCCCTATCCATCACTACAGCCCCGGGGACCTGCAGATGGTGGCCCAGCTGCAGGCATGAGGCCCAGAACCCCATGGGCCCTTATTTATTCTCAAAGCTAGAAACAGCTGATGTCTTTTTTCTTTTGAGCTACAGTCTCAGGCCAGGTTGGCATTAAACTCACAGGACAACCTTGAATCTCCTGCCTCTGCCTCCTGATTGTGAAGTTACAGTAAGGGAGTTGTGGGGACCAACCCAGGACTTTGTGCACGTTAGGCAAGAGACTCATCCCTAGTTCCAGCCAACTTCTGAGGACCTGCCTAACACTTTCCCGATCTCAGATAAGTTTTTTGTTTTGTTTTGTTCTGTTTTGTTTTGTTTTGTTTTTTGTTTTTTGTTCTGTCTTGACAGGGTTTCTGCATGTAGCCCTGGCTGTCCTGAACTCACTCTGTAGACCAGGCTGGCCTCAAACTCAAAAATCCACCTGCTTCTGCCTCCCAAGTGCTGGGAGTAAAGCCCAGCTTTCAGCACTTTTTATTTTTTATTTTTTATTTTTTTTTTGTTTTTTTTTTTTTTGTTTGTTTTTCAAGACAGGGTTTCTCTGTGTAGATCTGGCTGTCCTGGAGCTCACTCTGTAGACCAGGCTGGCCTTGAACTCAGAAATCTGCCTGCCTCTGCCTCCCAAGTGCTGGGATTAAAGGTGTGCCCCACCGCCCCAGCACTTTCAGCACTTTTAATGGCTACTGTGAAGTATTTTTTGATTAGTAGCAAAATACTATTTGTCCTCCAAAGAAATAAATAGAATAAACAAGCAAGCTCATCCTTGTGAGACACTTACTGACCGAACTAGCATCCCAGCAAAGAGTGATGAATGGGTCTGTCTGGGCCTCTCTGTCGGAGGGGGCTGCTGTCTGTCGGTCTGTCTGGGCCTCTCTGTCGGAGGGAGCTGCTGTCTGTCCGTCTGTCTGGGCCTCTCTGTCGGAGGGAGCTGCTGTCTGTGGCCAGTTGGGCAGGCCAGTGACACGAAGGCTGTTAGGAAAGGCTTGTGAGCAGTTCCCAAGGATTGGTTTGTTTGGTTTTGTCTCAAGTGCCAGGATGCCAGGAATCCCCCTGCACGTTCAGCTGCCATATCAACACGTTTGTCACATGTCCAGCCCTCTGAGCTCATTGCATGCCCAAGTGACAGGTGATCTTGTGACCCCAACAAACAGAGGGGTGGGCTGAGGGCTCAGGAGAAAAGGACAGGGGAGGATTTGAACCCCAGCAGTCTGTTCCTCCGTGGATCTACATGCTGATGGGTCTTATGGGAACTCCTAGATCTAGCTCAAAGGGACTGTGGTCTGTCTGTCTGTCTGTCTGTCTGGGAGAGGCTTTCATTCGGAGCATCTCTCTCATTACCACGTAGAGTCAAAGACTTGTGACCACTGGTGTAACTGACTCCTCACCGGCCAGTGCATTGGGGGTGTTGGTATGGCTGACCTTCTCAGAGCCTGGCGCTGCCATGGACCAGGAGGGCAGACTCCTTAAACAGTGGCTCTCAACTTCCCAATGCTGTGGCCTTTTAATACCATTCCTCAGGTTGTGGTGATATCCAACAATAATTTTTTGTTGCTACTTCATAATTGTAGTTTTGCTATTGTTATGAAGCATAATGCAAATATCTGTGTTTTCCAATGGTCTCAACGTGAACACAAGCCATTCAACTCCCAAAGGGGTCTTGCCCCACAGGTTGAGAACCACTGCTCTACAGGAAGGCAGCTTCCTCCTGTGCACCTACTGCATGGGAGGTCCTCGGCCAGACTGGGGTACTCTACAGTGACATTTCACCATAAGCCACGCCACGCAGGAAGCCTAAGGTCAGAGGTCATACGGCACAGTGAAATCTAAAGCCAGGTCCCAGCCAATCTCAGGCGACCGTCCCAGGGACTCATCCCAGCGGAGGCTCAGCGAGGGGGGCCATGGGTCCTTGCTTTCTTCCTGGGGGTGGAAGGCAGGCCTGTTACAGGAAGCACAGCACTGGACGCTTGCCCAGTTCGCCAAGATCAGTCGGGGTCAGCGTGTCTTCCCGTGGCTATAACTGGGTTATGTCTTGGCCTTAGTTCTTACGGCCTTGATCCCTGCTACTCTCTCCACCACACACAAAGGCCAGATCTGTGGCTAGTGCAGGTTAGAAGGAAACAGTGCTGCGCTCCTGCCTCTGAGAGAAGCTCTTCCTCACAGTGTGTGCAGGCCAGAGCACAGGAAGGAGTCTTAGTACTCTTGTTTCTCTCCCCCACCTCCTCCAATGCTCACGCTGGCAGCCCGTGCTGGCTGCCCTCAGCATCCACGCTCTCCTTCTTCCAAAGTTCTCTGAACTCCGGCTGAGCTCGCACCGGGAAGGAGCACGACCGTTCCAGCTGCCTTGCATCCAGTGGGGACCAGATGACTGAACGCTGGCCAGCGGAATATGAGCAGAAGTGCTTGTGACTTCCTGGTTGCGCCCTTCATGGAAACGGCGGGTCCTTTTCTAGTTCTAGGACAGCCAGGGCTACATAGGGGAAATCCTGTCTTGAAAAGCCAAAAACAAGGGCTGGAAAGATGCTCAGTAGTTTAGAGCACTGACTGCTCTTCCAAAGGTCCTGAGTTCAAATCCCAGTGACGACATGGTGGCTCACAACCATCCAAAACAAGATCTGACTCCTTCTGGAGTGTCTGAAGACAGTTACAGTGTACTTTCATATAATAAATAAATAAATAAACAAACAAACAAATCTTTAAAAAATAAAAGCCATGCCGGGTGTGGTGGCGCACGCCTGTAATCCCAGCACTTGGGAGGCAGAGGCAGGCGGATTTCTGAGTTGGAGGCCAGCCTGGTCTACAGAGTGAGTTCCAGGACAGCCAGGGCTACACAGAGAAACCCTGTCTCGAAAAACAAACAAACAAACAAACAAACAAATAAATGCCAAAAACAAACAAAATGAAACAAAACAAAAAGAGTAGCTTAAAATAGCTTTATAAAACAGGATAAGAGACTGAAAACCAATTATCACAACATAGCTGTGGCTACAGAGCAAGATCATATCTCAAAAAATGATTATCTTAAAGAGTAAATTCTTTTACCAGGCAGTGGTGGTGCACACCTTTAGTCCCAGCACTTGGGAGGCAGAGGTAGGCAGAACGATGAGTTCGAGGCCAGCCTGGTCTACAGAGTGAGTTCCAGGACAGCCAGGGCTATACAGAAAAGCCCTGTCTCAACAAAACAAAACGAACGGGGGGGGGGGGGAAGAAAGAGTAAGCTTTTCCAGGCTTCTGTGGGGCAGAAGGAAGGTGAACAGGAGAGGGTCAGAGGGGACAAAGGACAGAGGTCATGAGAGCAGACCTGGACCCGCCCCCTGCTGAACACTGGCAGGCGACCAGCTCGGCTACCAACCACGCCCACCCCAACATCCACCTCATCTGTGAACTGCTGGGTCATGTGAAGGGGCGTGTCCTGCAGATCCAAGGCGCAGGGCAACACCGGGACAGCAGGATATCCGGAAGGAGTCCCTGTGAGGACCCCGTGCAGAGAGTGTCGCAGAAGCCACAGGCCTGGAAAGCAGACCTGTGACTCACTGCAGTGAACTTTCGCAAGACAAAAAGGGCATCCTGTGGATACAGCACAGCGCCCATGGGGAGAAGGTTGCAAGGGTGGAGGAGATGGGATGGTGAGTGAGTGGGAATGGGGTGCATGATGGGAAATTCACAAAGAAGAGAGAGAGAGAGAGAGAGAGAGACAGAGAGAGAGACAGAGAGAGAGCGAGCGCAAGGGGAGTGTGTGAAGGCGGTCTCATCACGTGAGAACATCGCGGCGAACAGAACCCACTTTCAGTAGCACAAAGTGGAGCTGAAGACAATTTGAAGGAAGGCGACCAGAGCCGAGTGCGCTGCGCCAGCCCGTGGTGGCTGCACGAGTGAGTCAAGGTCCCACAGCTGCGGGGCCGGCGGGGACAAAAGTTCGTCCGTCCCTCAGGGCCTCACTTTGGAGAGAAAAGTGAAAAACGAAGTGTCCACGCTGCTGCGAGAGACGACGACCTTGAACCGCCACGGCTAACTAAGACGAAGGGCGGAGGTGGCCAAGAGTCTAGGTGAGGCGGAAAGGCAAAACCAAAACCTCCAGAAGAGCCGCTCCATGGAAGCCCTTGGGAGGAGCCAGTGTGGCTGGTTCGGTGCGAGCTGGAGGCAGGGACGTCGGCTGCATGCATGCATGCGTGCTTTCTCCCGGGTTCATGCTGAGAAAGACAGAAAGAGAAGACAAATAAGATGACATTTCACCAGAAGATATAAACGACAGAGAGCCTCAGGTCCAAATGTTTCCAAAATCACTCTAGAACATTTTCTCTCATGGGAGGAAAACAAAACAAAACAAAACAAAACAAAACAAAACAAAACAAAACAAAACAAAAAAGACAAGGAAAGGTGGATAGACTTGAACAAGGGATGGAGAGACAGAAGCTGTCTCTAAGCAGGGAATGCTCCGGGACCAGTGCTCATGCGCTGTTTGAATTCTCCTGAGCTGGCGTGAGGCTGGTGAGGAAGCGGCTGATACCGGTTACAGTCAGGGGTGAGGGGCACCGAGGCGACCGTCCTGCGGTTTAGTGAGTAGACACACCCACCCACACCCCCACCTGCATGTCCCAAGGGATGTAGGAGGGCAGGTCTCCCTGCAGCCGGTCCTCAAGGATTCCGCGCACATGCTTCAGGTAAAGACACAACTGAGTGAAGAGACGTTTCTGGAACTCGGGCTGATCATGCTGAAGGGAGTGATTGGGAGAAAGGCAGCAGAGCAGAGGGACAAGAAAATGAACAAAAAGACAGGCTCAGTGTTGATCCTGTTGACGGAAACCTGTCCCCTGGGGAGGAGACGGGGATGAGGGAGAGAGTTAAGCACACTTGGTTTACAAGAACGACCTCAAACTCGGCGGCGCAGCGGGGAGAAAATGAGGTCAGCCCAGTGTGAGCAGCAGGAATTCAAGTGACCCGTTAGCTGTTCCGCCCGCCACCTGGAGTCAGTGGAATGTTTATTCCCCCAGATGGTTCTGGAGGAATTCTGTCCTCCAAAAGAGGGCGTCTCTATTCAGACTTTGACTACATTTCCTAGTAAGTTAGAGTAGTTGGTAAATAAAGAATGGCTGGAGGGGGGAGCTAGAGAGACGGCTCAGCGGTTAAGAGCACTGACTGTTCTTCCAGAGGTCCTGAGTTCAAATCCCAGCAACCACATGGTGGCTCACAACCATCTGTAATGGGATCTGATGCCTTCTTCTGATGTGTCTGAAGACAGCTACAGTGTACTTACAGTATACAAATATAAATAAATCTTAAAAAAAAAGAATGGCTGGGGCTGGAGGGATGGCTCAGTGGTTAGGGGCACTGACTGCTCTTCCAGAGGTCCTGACTTAGATACTTCCTGTTCAGTGCTGTGTTTAATGAGTCGTTCTTTCCCTTTGTCTGTATATGTTTTAAGGACTGCCTGAAAGGCGAGCACTGTACTTGATAAAGGGAACAGCACACGCAGCTTCAGCAATGCCCGTCTGTGGACAGTGACATGGACGGAGAATGGGATTTATCCAATCTGCCAGGGAAGTTCCCTATTTATTTATTTATCATTATTATTATTATTATTATTATTATTATTATTTGGTTTTATTCGAGACAGGGTTTCTCTGTATAGCCCTGGCTGTCCTGCCTGGAACTCACTCTGTAGACCAGGCTGGCCTCGAACTCAGAAATCCACCTGCCTCTGCCTCCCAGAGTGCTGGGATTACAGGCGTGTGCCACCACCGCCGCCCGGTGTCCCGCCCCCTTTTTTTTAACCAATAAAGTTATAAGTAAAACCATCACACATCCAAATCCAACTATGGGCCCTTTTTTTTTTCCTTTAAAGATTTTCTATGAAAAGTTTCTTAGCAGACCTAGCTTGGTATTTTAATTAAATATTGATTATACTGGTGATAGGTGCCACAAGAAGCAAAGACTTCATTTCTTAGTTCATGTCATGGAGTATAACTTTAATTTTTTCAAACCTTATTTTCAAAGATGGCTTTTAAGTGCTTTACCCTCCCTTTTAGCCCACCCCCCACCCCCCCACCAGAGGTGGGGAACAGAAAGGATGGTGTGTGTGTGTGTGTGTGTGTGTGTGTGTGTGTACCTGTTTAGAAAGGTTCTTTGGAGCAAATCCCATCTGCGTTGTCAGGGAGTCAGCTGTTCAGTTCACAGAAATAAGCAGCGGCAGCTCCATCCACTCACGAGCACTTCATGGCTACACCAGCAGTCCAGTTCGGTAGCGTCGGGGCAGCAGACACGAGTCAGCAGCGGTGGCACGACCCAGCAGAGACGGCCAGGCCTCAGCCGGATTGGGATGAGTCAGCAGGAGCGACCAGGACCAGCAGGGATGCCAGGAGGAGTTCTCTGCTGTGCCTCTCAAAAGGAAGTGAAGATCAGAGAAGAGGAGAGACCCACAAGCATTGCTGCCCTGGAAACTCACTCTGTAGACCAGGCTGGTCTCGAACTCAGAAATCCGCCTGCCTCTGCCTCCCAAGTGCCGGGATTAAAGGCGTGTGCCACCACCGCCCGGCAGTTTTTCCATTTTCAATTTTATTTGCGGTCACAGCCTAGCACCACTGAGCACTGCGGTGCTGACATTATGGTCCCCACCTCACTCGTGTCACAGAAAGGAGGCCCACGCCTTGGGGAAAAGGGCTGGTTCTTTGTGGAAGATGTATAAGATCTGTCTGTTGTGTGTCATCATGCAGAGAGCAAGGAAACTAACAAACAACAGGCTGTGTCTTAGGAGAGGTGAGATCGCAGCAGAGCAGAGGGCTCCTGGCTGCTTCTACTGAGCCCAGTTCTGAGCATTGGAAAGGGTTAGCTTCGACTAGGAGAAAGACTTAAGTGCATTTGGTCTCTACTGCAAGTGTGTAAAGAGGGCATATGTCTAGGCTGGTTTTATGGAGAAAAAACCTGAGTCACTGGGTGGCAACCAAGAAAATTTTCCAGAGTCCTGCAGCTGGTGGGTGGCTGAGCTGACATTTAAATCCGGGCGGTATGCCTCTGCAGTCTTCTAAGCTACTTCTTCATTAATGCAGGGCCTTCAGCAGCAAGAGAGAAATGAAAAATCTAGGAAACCCCCAAGACTCACAGGCAGCCAGAGGGAGTGGGTTCAGAACCATAGATGGTACCCCACCCCGGTTCGGTTGTGTCTTCCCCAGAGGTTCAGAGGCCATCGCTCGTGAGAACCCAGGCTCCTTACACTGGGCAGCTGCAGAGCCCCTACTCCTGCCAGTCACACATGCAGGCCCTGTTCTTCCAGACCACCCTCCCAGGAGCCATTGCAATGACTTGGAGGTGGCCACCAGGCCTGACTACCTGTTGGATCCCAGGGATGCACATGGTGGAAGAAGAGACCCATCTCCTGACAGTTGTCCTCTGACCTCCACATTCACACACTGCGGCTCTCACAAGCCCCTACTCCACCTGGATACATAAACTAAAAAAATAAACTACAGACCATCTTCAATAGTAGGGATTGTCATTTAGTTCCTGGAAACAGACAAAGGGGAATAGGCGCCACTTCCCAGATAGGAATACGGAGGCTGGGTAAAACTCCTAACTGCTGGAGCTCACATCTTTGGCCCTGGTATCTGTGCCCTTGGGGCATCTTTCTGCCAGGCAGCTCAGCTTCCTAGGGAGGGTGGGAGTGCTGGGGTCTACAAGAGTGAATCGTCCTCATTTTGCCTGTGTTATCTTCAAGCTGCATCTGGCAAAAGCAACAGCTGGATGAGCTAGAAATAAGAATAGTGCTTTTCCCAGCCATAGGAGGAGGGCACTCAGGGGCCTCACTCCGCCAGAACCTCTGACCCCTTCTACCTCTGGGACATTTCACTCCAGGAGCCTACCCACCACTGTGCCAGGCATTAATTCCCTTGTTTCTCTTACTTCATGTTCTACAAGAAATCCGGCAAAGCAGAGACATGTTTTGAGAAGACAGGGCTTTGGACAAAACGGAGAAATGACTAATTTAGCTTCTGGCAAGAATCTCTGGGGATCCCTTTTCTGCCCAGGTGTAGCTTTCTTGCTGTCCCACATTCAAGGTGAAATCTGGGGAAACTTTTCTGGCTTCAGCTGGGGACCATTTAGGGGCCGAAAATCAGTGATTAGAAAAGAGGGTTGCACACTCTTTGCAGCGACCAAAGGCAAGGACTAAAGAGGTGGTGCTCGTTCTGGAGTCACAGGAATGTAAGAGGCATACCGACCAAACACAAAATGGATGCTTCTGGGCTTGAACCAAGCAGCCAACGAACATACTCAGTAAGCCAGACATAGTGCACATGCCAGTACCTGCAGCACTCAGGAGGCTGAGGTAGGAGGATTGTGAGTTCCAGCCATGTTGATAATTCAAGGCCAGCCTGAGCTATACAGTGAGACCTGTGCAAAAAAAAAAAAAAAACCAGCTCGATTCTATAAGAGTCGTTATAGGTAACTTGCCTGTCTAGCCTGCCATTTTGTGCTGTTGCTAATGTTACAAGGAAACTTTCTCATTTGCTGTTACTGCTGTTACTAGGATGTTCTGTGCTTTGGTGTTCTTGGAAACCATTCACAACAGCAGTCAGTTAGAATTGCTTTGTATAGTTGGCCACAATAAGCTTGAACCCGAACCAGGCACCCAGCAGCACTTCCGGCACCTGTGTATAAGCTTTTGTGGTATTTGCTTTTATAAGCTGCCCCTGAGATGGACCCCAACATAAGAAAGACACCTGCACCAACAACATAAGGAGCCTGTGGAGTAAAGCTTCGATTTTGAATAGGGTCTCAATAAAGTTTAAGTTCCCAAGATCTCCCTGGGAACCGACATCCGCTGGCAAGCTAAGGCCTGAATGTTAGACAAGGCCAGTCCCCTACCACAGCGGAGTGCCCAAACCAATGGGAACAGGGTAAGTGCACAAAGGCGTGTTCCTAAGGCAGTCCCCTAGCCCTAAGTCCTGATCGGTGGAATAACGTGGCACAGATGCTTGTGGACTTCAGGCTTAAAACGCTCTGTAGGATTCGGGCTGGCTATCTCCGTTCAGTTCCTGAGGCTGGACTACATGGACTGCCTCCCTGATCAATCAGTCTTGGGGTGTGCATTCAACAAACCAGCCTTGTTTGACTGAGATCAGTGTGTCTGAATGGTTTGTGCAGTGATTCCCAGACCCCAACATGTTACACACGCCAGTACCTGCAGCACTCAGGAGGCTGAGGCAGAAGGATTGTGAGTTCTGATCACATCAATAATTCAAGGCCAGCCTGAGCTATACAGCGAGACCTTGTGCAAAACAACAACAACAACAACAACAACAACAACAACAACAACAGCTTCACAATATCACCGTAAATAGACAATGTCTAGAACTTGGGCAGTAGCGACTTATTGGTGCCCGTAAGGACTATGGTGGGGGCTGGTGAGACCACACACCTGCCAATAAGCCCACTGGGTCTGACCCCGGAACCCACGTGGTGGAAGGAAAGAACCTGGTCTCTGAATTCCTCAGGCAAGCCGACCCCGTCCCTATGTTAGACACACTCCCTGGATAAATCTAATTTGAAAAATGACATAGCTAGGAATAGTGGCCCAGGCTTTTAACCCCAGCACGCAGGAGGCAGAGGCAGACAGATCTCTATGAGTTCCAGGCCAACCTGGGCTACATAATGAGGCCCTATGTTGAAAAAATAAAACAGTAAATCCGTAACTTGCAGCCAGGTGGTGGTGGGTGGTACACACCTTTGAATTCAGCAAAATGGGAGGCAGAGAAAGGCAGATCTCTGAGTTTGAGGCCAGCCTGGTCTACAGAGTGAGTTCCAGGACAGCAGGGCTACACAGAGAAACCCTGTCTCAAAAACAAAACATAACAACAACAACAACAACAACAACAACAAAACACACACACACACAAACCCCAAACCACGAGAGGCTCTGCCCCTTGCCCGTCAAACACCTCTTCATTCTGCGGCCGTCTGTGTCTGGGGACGAGGCGGCTTTAGTGCTGACCTGCTGGGGCAAGCCTTGCCCTCGGCATTTCCTTGCAAGTGCCCCCGGCGTGCCTCAGATTCCTTACCTATCAAGTGAGGGTGCCGTGTTGAAGGGCTGGTGAAGGCCGACAGAACGAGACCCAGCATGCTCCAGGCTTTGGGGAACCACCGCTGTGGCTACTGTTACAGAGGCAATTACTTTCGAAGTGGGGGTGTTGCATGGTTTGTTTTAACTTTCTATTTATCTGAGCAGATCTGGACTCTACATCTTCCCCCTCTTTGGGAAGGATGCAGGATATCTGAGGTATTCCTGGATTGTTTTGGTTGTTCTGGAATGTATGAACTGCAAATCACTTTTTTGAGGTGTTGGGGAATGGGTCATCACTATGTAGCCCACCAAGTCTTGAACATTGGGTAAGTCCTCTGCCTTAGCCTCCTGAGTACTAATACCACATCTGTGAGTGTGTGTGTGTATGTGTGTGTGTGTGTGTGTGTGTGTGTGTGTGTTTTGTTCTTTGTGATAAAAGTCTTACTATGCAGCTGTGAGAGTTAGCAACAATCAATTTGATATACCTAGAATCTTTGGAAAGGAATTACCTCTCTGAATCAGATTGGCCTGCAGGCCTGTCTCTGAGGGATTGTCTTGAATGCTGATTGACAACGAGGGCTCACCGGCTGTGGGTGGGTCCACCCCCACCCTACCCCCGAGGGCGGGTTCATCTCTAGGCAGGCAGTCTTGGCTTATAAGGAAGCAGGCTGAGCACAAGCAGAGCTGGAGAGAAGCATTTTTAACTGGTTTCTTCACGTTCCTGCCCAGACCTCCCCAGTGACAGACTGTGGCCCGCCAGCGGGAGCTGAAGCTCCTTCCTCCCTCAGTTGTTTTGTGTCAAGAGTTCATCACAACGGACAGGTACCGAGAGAGCAGTATCCCTGGCTGTCTCATCCCAGATGCTGAAATTACGGCCGGCACCCTCACTTTACTGAGGTGCTCGGTGGACTTACTTAGGCATGCTTCACACCCCTACGCGTCACCACTGGAAGGGTACAGCTTGGTGGATTTTTTTTTTAGCACATCCATGGAGTTGCTGGCTGTGCCTATAACGAAGCTTGGACATGGTTAGAGAGGTCCCAGGGGACTACTCTGAACCTGCTTATGGCTTCCTATGACAAAAATACCCTGGAGACTGCTGCGTTTCCACCGCTCCACCGGGATGGGGTGACAGGCAGCGCTGAGGCATCACCGGCACCGTAAGGCACCAGCTGGCCCAGCTCCTAGACGCTGCACTTACCGCAGTCACGAGAAGTGTATCTTTAGACAGTGGCGCCCACAGGCCTCACTGCGGCTCTCTCAGATCAACGCTAACCTGTCAGTTTAACGTCCTCCCTCCTCCTCGAGGAGCACTGGGTGTGTATGTACAGCTGGAGTGAAGGCTGCCAGGTCGGAGAAGGACACTTAGGGATGGTCCAGGGGACGAAAGACCGCAAAGAGCATGAGGACAGCTCTCAGGTGCCAGGCTCGGCCGCGGGGAGCTGACCTGGGGCAGGGAGGAGAGCTCCCAGCAAGTCTCCCAACCTTGTGACAAACCTTTGGGACAACAGAGCTGGGCCCACCCTGGCTCCTGTGCTCCGGCCTGATGGTGGGCTCTGAGGGTCTGTGACCCACACCACCTCCACCACGTGGCCAGCACACGGTAGGCAGGAATGCAAGTCCTATAGAGCAGCTCCAGCTCAGAGAGCACCTCACCTGGCACTGGGGGGTGGGGTGGGGGTGGGGGTGGGGTGGAAGGAAAGGCCTGTGGGGGGGAGGATGAAGCAAGTCAGCATGGTCAGGGGCTTCCCAGCAGTAGGGAGAAGAGACTCTGGTAGTGGAGGGAAAGACCAGAATTCCTGGGCTGGCAGCCCTAGACACCGCGGTCTCCAGTGCTTGCCATCTATGGGGCTGGCCTGCGGTGACTCCCTCTCCCTCCGGCCGCGGTCTCCGTGCCTGCCATCTATGGGGCTGGCCTGCGGTGACTCCCTCTCCAGGCACAGCACCTCCAATCCCTCGCTCTGTTAGCTCCTTTACTGGGATGTTTGAAGACAGCTTTCTTGGCATTTCTTGGGCCCAAGTTGTGTGTGCCTAGAGGGTCCCTCCCTGACCTTTCAAATGCGGTCTCCAGGCCCTGCCACCTCATTGTCCCTTCCTTCCTCTCAGAAGGAGATGATGCCATGTGGCTCATGCCCCTCCCCTTTGGAAAGGCAGCCACGAGCTCGGAGTCTGTCTCCATGACCTGGCATATGCCTCTTGGATGGCTTGGTGGAGATTCAATTGGGGCCAGGCTGTGTCTGGGCTGGGCTTATTCGGGTCCCTCGGGCACTGCAAGGTCCCAGGAGGGAGCTCGATGCTTGCTGCAGTGTCTGCTTGCGTCTACACTGCTGTCCTGAGCTCCTGGGTTAAGCTGCTTCCCGGTAACCTGGTTCCTGCAGGACAAAGGACGGGTGAGCTCTCTGATGGCAGGAGGCTAGACCGAGGCGAAGCTGCAGAGCAGAGATGTCTGAGGCGGAGCCAGGGCCTGTAGACAGTTAGGGCTCGGGTCCTATCCTACCTAGACACCACTCTGGCTATGTTCATTCACTTACCCACTGCTCAGAACCCTGGCCGCCTCAGTACCTTCTCAAAGAACCTTCCAAAGGCCCAGCAGTCTGGCCACATCATGGCTTTCATCCCATTCCTGGCCTTTGTGTGAGCAGTGTGGTATTTTTAAATACCAATCAATAACTACTTAGCACCAACTCTGGACCCCATAGAAGCAGGTAAATATCCTCTCTGAGACTGAGGCTTAGCAGGTCCTGTTTTCTCTTTCGTTCCCCTGTCCTGTCTGTCTGCTGGCCCATGTGCATTCATCTGCTGGGATAAACATTTACTGAACTCATGGGTCTGTTCCAGAGTCTGGTAAGGCCTGGCTGGGCACACACAGTATGGAGAAGGGCAGGCTGTGGGCATGTCTCCAGAGCAGAGGCTTGAATGGAAGGGAGGAGCTACTGGAGAGAAAAAGGGCATCCGAGGCATAGAAACAGCTCGCACAGAGCTTGGGAGAGCGGAGAAGACATGCTAGGGGAGGCATGGCTGTCGTGAGGATGGGACAGGAGACCTCAGGGCAGATGGTGCTGCTGAGGCTCAACTCTGGGGCTTCAAGAGTCTGAGGAAGGCCTGGAGACCTGGGGCAAACCTCTTCCATCTGCTCCCTCTTCTTCCTCCGGAACTAGAGCAGCAGTGAAGACCGGCTCAGCAGAAGCCCGGGGCAGCACCAGGAGCACCACTCCACCCAAGCTTCAGCCTTGTTTTATTTTCCTGTGTGCTGTATGACTATGGTCATGTATGTGCACATGCATGTGGAGGCCTGAAGTCAACATGGGAATGTCTGTCACTCACTGAAGTGGAACCAGTTCAGCAAGACTAGCTAGCTCATGCGCCCCAGGGGTCCTCCTGTCTCTGCCACCACATCTGGATTTTCACGAGTGACACATACTTCCCTGACTCTGCTCTCACCCCTCCACACCCTGCCACTCCTGTTACAGGCACCATCCAGGCGAAGCTCTAAGCAATTATCCAGTCTGCCAGCATTCCGAGCCATGTTACACATAGGAAGGCTCAAAAACAAACAAACAAACAAACAAACAAAAACAAAAACAAAAACGGTGTTGGATCAATAGCAGGACACACCTAGACAGGTGGCCTGGGGTACAGGCAGCTCCTTGAGATTTTCAGGGCCTCTAAAGGTGCAGAGGGCGGCGGCAGCAGCAGCAGCAGCACCAGCAGCAGCAGCAGCAGCAGCGGGGCCTGTTCTAGCACTTTATACACGGTCTGGTGATCTCACCTAGCCGGATGAAGCAGGCAGCTCTGTGGCCCCACCGGGCTACTGCACAGACACCTGGTTGTCCATCACCCGGTAAACCAGCAACCAGGAACTGACAGTGGCAGAGCACTGGGCCGCGGTGCACAGGAAGGAGGCTGTGCCTGGAGTGAGGTGTCACAGGAATGTACCTCTTGCCTCCTCAGCGCCTAGGTCAGTAGGAAATCTCAGCCCTCATTCCACACACCACTTCACTTCTGGAAGCTTCTTTCTGCCTGAGATCTGATCTGCCAGACTCCAAACTCTAGGACCCTGTCCCTACCCTTGTCCCCCAAAACAGCCTAGAGCCACTGCTGGGACCTGCTGCCCCGTCCTTCAGTGTCTGAGAAAGTTTTTTGCTCTTTCTAATTTGACTGTTTTCACAGTAATTTTCCTTAATTATTGAATTCCCATTTGTTTTATGATTTCACATATTTTCTATACCTATATATACTACAGATTTATAACATGAAACATCATTAGCTCTAGCATATAGACTTGATATGTTAAACACATTATGTTAATGTATTTTAGCACATATTATTATGCATTATAATACTGTATATTAATCTTTTTTATGACACGGAGATCTCTCAGACCCAGCCATCTGTCAGAACAAAATTCCCGAGCAGTCAGTAGTCTCCAGCACCCACTTGTTCACAGATACCATCTTCACGCTTCAGTTGCTTCTGGGGGAGCGCAGAGAGCCATCGTGAGGGTGGTGCATGGGTGCCAACACCAGCTTCTGCTATTCCAGCTCAATGTAGTGTGTCTTTGTCTGTTTCATATGATCCATTAAAATCCAAGATCCAGCAACTGAAGAGACGGCTAAGTGGTTTAGAGCCATTTCCAATCTTCCAAAATACCTGTCTGGTTCCCAGTATCCAGGTTGGCAGCCACAACCACCTGTCACTTCAGCGCCAGGGAATCTGATGCCCTCTTCCGGCCTCCGTGGGCACTTGCACACGTGTGGTGCATGCATGCAAGCATGTACCCAGACACATGCAGACATGCAGATACACACACAGTCTCTCTCACACACACGTACATACACACACACACACACACACACACACATGCGCGTGCGCACACACACATGCACACACCTGCCTACACAAATAAAATAAAAATATTTGTAAAATACAAGATGTGGGGATCATGGAGAAGACTGGAGGAGCTTTAGGAAGCCATCTGCTGCCAACACAGTAAGGTGACTTCTACCCCAGGGACCCACATGGTAGAAAGAGAACCAACTCCCGCAAGTGGCCCTCTGCCCGCCATAGTCAGAGAATGGTACCTGCCCCCCACCCCAGCATGCAAGAATAAATACATAAATAGTTTTAAAATATATGTGTTTTAAAGAGAAAAAACGGACCTTCAAGATGGCTCGACACTAAGGCCTGTCTCATCTCGGGCCTGTTGCCCCGCATGGGTCCAGGCCCATGGCCAGCTCTCGAGAGCATGCTGGCTCCGAACTCTCCTGTTTTGGCAGCAGACACAGGCAGAGCCACCTCCTGGCGTCCTCAGTTACTGTCTTTGGTGGTGGGACCAGACCCCAGGGCTTTATCCCTGCTAAATGCCCATTCTACCACTGAGCTCCGCCCTGATATTCTGAACGAGAGTTTACATTCTTTCTCATACTATATTTGTTTTCTAAAGCTTCCAAAACAATACCACAGATTGGTTGGCTTAATCAATGGAAAGTTATTTTCTCCAGCTTCATGGGCTGGAAGCTCAAAGCTGAGGTGTGCACGAGGCCCCAGCTTCAGAGAGGGGTTCTGTCTCTAAAAGGAAGGTGGAAAGTGACAGAAAAAGACACCGGGTCTCAACTTATGGTCTTCACATGTATGTGCACACACATACATACACGTCTATACACACATACACGCACTAAACAGGCACAACTAATTTTTATGTTGTTTCCATGTACTGACTGTTGATAGTTACAGAATATACACTATTAAAATAAGTTTCATCTGTTCTTTCATTTTATTTTTAATTTATTATTAATATGTGCACATACGTATATGATATGTATGTATGTTGGCACACATGTGCCATGGCATTAGTGAAGGTCAGAGGAGTTCTTCCCTTCCACCTTGGGATTTGGGATCAAATTCAGGTTGGCAAGAATGCAGGCCAAATGCATTTACTCACAGAGCTCTCTCGCAGGCCCATTTCTCTCTTTAACACACACACACACACACACACACACACACACACACACCACGGGGAGGCAAGCCCTTGCCATTCTCCTTGTACTGGGGGTAGAGGACAACTTGCAGGAATTAGTTCTCTCCTTCCTTCATGTGGTCCGTGGGGTAGAGGTCAGCTCACTGCGTTTGACAGCAGGTGCCCTTACCCACTGGGCTGCCACAGCTGGCTTCCCCTTTTTAAGATTTATTTATTTATTTATTTGATGCATACACTGTTGCTTTCTTCAGACACCCCAGAAGAGGGCATTGGATCCCATTATGGATGGTTGTGAGCCGCCATGTGGTTGCTGGGAACTGAATTCAGGCCCTCTGGCAGAGCAGTCACTGCTCTCAACCTCCGAGCGATCTCTCCAGTCCCTTGTTTTCACTTTTTAATGGGACTCTGAAAAGTATAAGTTTTCGTGGGAGGCACCCATCATATTTCTAAACATGTCTAGTTGATAAAATGCTTGGTACAAAGCAGGAGTTCAAAAATATCTGCTGATGTCTGTCCGTGGTGGCGCAGACCTTAAGTTCTAGCACTTGGGATGGAGGCAGAGGCAGGCGGATTTCTGAGTTTGAGGACAGCTTGGTCTACAGAGCGAGTTCCAGGACAGTCAGGGCTACACAGAAAAACTGTGTCTTAACAAAAAATAATATATATCATACATATAACAATATACTATGTCATATAATACATATTAAGTGCCTGAACTGAGGGTTGAGGACACAGCTCAGTGCTAGGGCACTTCCCTAGTCCTCGGAGGACACTGCGCTCCAGCTCTAACCTTAGAATAAATGAAGAGATTAGAAGGAAGGAAGGGGAAGACGAGGACGTGAAGGGGCAGGGAGCTGGGCCTGGTGGAGCGTGCCTGCAGTCTCAGCACTCATGAGGCTGAGACAGGTGGACTGAGAGTTTGAAACCATCTTGTCTCCTGTTTCCAAAATAAGTCAGTTCATTAGATAATACGATCTTTTTCCTAATTCTTGTCATTTAAACATGGAGAATGACTGCAGGACAGGAATGCTATATTTTCTTTGATTTAAATATAAATTTGATTATATTCATCATAAGTAAGTATCTTCTTTGAAACAGAAAGATCTAAAATGAAGTCAAATGAAACACCCCCACTATAATGACTTAAGGGTAAGCCAAATAAACCCTTTCTTCCTCAACTTGTTTTTGGTCATGGTGTATCAGCACAGCAACAGTAATCTCCAGGTGGGTGTAAACTGTGAGAGACTCTACCTCAGTGGAGGGGGATGCTTGACATCGGCCTCAGGGCTCCATTTGCATGAGTACACACAGCATATGGACATGCACACACAAGAGCATGCATGTACAGGCCAACATACATGAGAATGTGCATGTATTCACAACACATATACACAAGAACATCCTGCACACCACACCACACACACACACACACACACACAAAGTACATGTATGAAGACCACATACGCACACACCAGAAAGAAAAAAAGGGGGGGTTCCTTTGCCTGTGTGGGTTGGTGCCTCACTGCTAAGAAGAGACTGAGGAGATAGTGAGGTCATGAAAGGCATTCCCGAGTTCTGTGGGAAATTACTTGTAAGGAAGCTGGCCACTGTAGTCAAGCCAAAGCCACTGAGGCAGCCCTAAGGAAGTTGCTCACAGAAAAGGTCTGAGGCCCCTAGCCCGCAGTCCAGTGAATGAACCGTCTTGGAAGATGTAAGAGCATGTGTCAGAAATGTTAGCACATGCCTAGAATCAAAACACTCTGTGGATAGAGGAAGGAAGATTGCAGTACAAGGCCAGCCTTGGCTACATAAGATCATGTCTCAAAAATAAAACAAAAAGCAACTGTGTGTAAATCTTCTGTGGCCAAGCCCAACACAGCTGTTCCAGGTTCATGAATACAGTATATCTAAAGCTCTTAGCATGCTAAGGCATCTACATCTTACAGATTTCCATCTTAGGGAGAAGGGAATTCCAGCGTGGAGACGGTGCGTGGAGGTCCTAAGTCTGCGCAGCTGGCGAGAGTTACCAAGTCTTTTGTCGGCGCGTCTTCTGGGGTCCCCTGGTTTGGCCCCAGCCTGCTTCACTAGCTCCTCTCCCCTGGAAGCCCCCAGGCTTGGATCCAGAGAACAGGATGTTCTGAGTTAGGCTCAGCTGCAGATCAAAGTCCTGAGATGGGTCTGGGGAAGAGCTTCCGCCTGATCTCACAGCAGAGCCCAGCCTGATACGTGCGGCTGTGAAGACGATGACTGAGGAGATTTTCCTGGGGAACTGTGAGCAAATACTACTTGCCTCAAATGGGGCACAGAACAGCTGGAAAAACAACTCCATTCAAGTCTAGCTTGGTAAGCCAGTGAGTTTATTCGGCTTTCTGAGGGAAGCGTGGCGGAGGAGCGGAGAGGAGCGCTGGTGCTCTCTCTCCACCCCTCATTGCAGAAAGTCTCAGGCCAGCACAGATGCTGGCTTGCCGGTGCTGCCCCGGCCCCGCTGGGATCTCCTTTCAGACAACCTTCCACCTCTATACAGACCAGAGCAGTGGCGCTCAGCCTTCCCAATGCACAGCCCTTTAGTACAGTTCCTCATACTGTGGTGATGCACAACCACAAAATTATTTTCCTTGCTACTTCATAACTGTAAATTTTGCTACTGTTGTGATTCATAATGTAAATATCTGATATGCAGGATGGTCTTAGGTGACCCCTGTGAAAGGGTCATTCGACCCCACCCCAAAGGAGTGACCACCCACCGCTGGAGAACCTCTCTATCCTCCAGAAGATGAGGGGTAGCTGGGGCAGAGGTGCGTGCTCCTGGAACGGAGGAGCGGGACAGAGCGCCTGGGATCTCAGATGAGGATCTAGTGACTCTTCCCCTCCCTTCCATCTGTAAAAAGATCTCTGTGGATAGTAGCAACTGCTCTGATAAAGATGGTAGTGTCTGTAACGCTAGGAGGCCAGCAGTCCACCACACCCAGGGATTCATCTCCACTGTGATCCGACAGGTATCCAAGGATGAGGAAGTTTTATCTTTTCTTCCCTTTCCTCCTTCCTTCTGTTCTTTCCTCCTCTTTTCCTTTAGACAAAGTCTTATTACATAGCTCAGGATAGTCCAAAATTCTCGAGCCTCCTGGCCTCGAGCCTCCTGACAGACGGACGTGCCCTAGGCTGCTGGGCAGGCTGCCCTTTCTCCTGCCCCCCCTGCCCCCCAGTTATGCGTCTGGACTATGGAGGACAAACACAGGGCAAAGACCGACCGCGTCAGCAACACAGCCGGTCAGCAGAGGCCTGCCTAACATGCACAAAACTCTGGTTCCACTCCGGTCCTGTCTCCTGTCCTGCAAGCCTGCCATCACAGCACTTGAGCAAGCACAAAAGTAACTGACACGCTTTAACATCCAGTGATTTCCCCCTAAATAGACCCATTTAAAAAGGAACAGTGTGTTACTATCAAAATGAGACAGCAACATCTGGCTCATAAGACAAAGGGAACTGAGGCATAAATGTTAGGAAACAACACCTGGAGTTCAGGAGTGTCAGCTGCCTGGGACTGCCCAGCACGCACTCTCTCTGCATGTAACGGGCAGAACCTGCCATGGAGAAAACTGTGAAGCTGCCTATTCAGCAGCCCGTGAGGCCTGTGCTCTCCGGAGAAGAAGGGGAAACCTGGCGTGTTCCACCTAACCTTATTCTGTAGAATTCACCAGCGGTTCTCCTCTCCCTGGCCAGGAAACTCCCTGTAGGCAACTAAGTTTCACTTTGTTTTTAGGCCTAAGCTTCCCCTGGGAGTTCCTGGGCAGCAGCTGACTGCTGGGCCTCCTAATTGCTGGCTGTGCAGGAAGGCCCTGTGGCAGGGCTCTCCTCCGAGGCCTCTCTACGCCCAACCCCAGCAAGCCACAGCTTGTCCCAGTGCCTTTGGCATTCTGGGGAAGTGGGCACAGGGCCAGGCTGGCCCACAGCAGGCCCAGCTGGGCCCCAGCAGCCCTTACGGATCTTTCTTGTTAATGAAAATCCGAGAACCTCCAGCCAGTCCCACTGGAAAGGCATGGGCCAGATGTCACCAGGAAGAAAGAAGGGGCTCGGAGAGAGGAAGTGGGTTGCCAGAGGAGAGCAGGACATCCTGCCTGCTTGTCAGGGAGAGAAAGTAAGGGCGTGGGTAAAGCAGGCTCCCCGCTGCCCCCGTGGCTCAACCAGAAGAAGCCGCCCGCAGCCTCTGCCTTCAGCAGCCGCTTACCCACTGACATCAAAGTGTGTTTCCCACATTATCCACCCTCCTGGGAGCTCAACAGAAAAGCAGAATCTCAGCCAGGTGGGGGTGGCTCATGCCTTTAGTTCCAACACCCAGGAGGCAGAGGCAGGCAGATCTCTGTGAGTTCGAGGCCACCCTGGTCTACAGAGTGAGTTCCAGATCAGCCAGGGCTACACAGAGAGACCTGTTTCAAAAAACCAAAAAGAAATAAAACAACAACAACAAAACAGAATCTCGGGTTCAAAGCAACTATTGCATCGTGACACTGTCTCTCGGGTGACTTTGGCATGGCCCTGTTCTTACCCCAGTGTCCCCGTCTGTCCAATAGGGGCTGAGCTTGGGAGTATGCAGTGCTTAGTAATAAAGTCGCTAAACGCTAGGCAGGGCCTCACATAGCCCAGGCTGGCCTCAAACTCAACATGTACTAAGGAAGACCCTTGAGTTCCTGATTCTCCTGCCTCTGCCTCCCAAATCCTGGGATTGCAGGCACGTACTGCTGTGTTCTCTTTTGCAGTCCTGGGGATGAAGCCTGGTCCTCTTGCACGCTTGCTCTACTAGCCTGCCACATCTGACATTTCCTGTCTATTATTGTCACCATCAGTGAGGTAACAGAGACATCTGGGTTCCTGCTAGTCACTGCCTTTCTCATCTCCAGCAGTGGGAAACATGAGCACCCCCCCCCCCCATGAAGCTGAGGAAGCTGGGGCTCAGAGAGGTGAAATCACTGGGCGCAAATCCAAATGTGGTGCTCTGAGTCTTCCCTAAACTTACCCCTGTTAGTAAGGTAACTGGTGAACAGGTCCTTCTCCTGTGCCCATTACTTGATGGGTTCCCAATTCTATGAGGTTGGTTTGCTGGTGAACCCATTTTTCAGATGAGGAAAAGTGAGTCACAGAGGCTATGTTAGTCCTCCAGTAGGCAAGGCTAGATATGAAGTAGTGGAGTATGCTGCTCACCTCTCACCAGGTCCTCCCCTCAGTCATGTATATCCCTGCTCCCTTTTATCTTCCTGCCAGTCCCAGCTCTGGAGTTTGGAACCTACCTCTTCCAGGCCTAGACCACTAGTGAGCTCTTGGCCACCTGACACCAAAACCACAGCCACTGGACTGGCTTGGGGGAAGAATCTGTTTCCTTCCAGTCGGCACACTGCCAGCGTGGTTCAGGCGGCTCATGGGGCAAGAGCTCTGAGCAGTGGTGGGCGGGGCTGAGAACAGGAGCTCTGAGCAGTGGTGGGCGGGGCTGAGAACAGGAGCGCCCTGCAGTGGTGGGCGGGGCTGAGAACAGGAGCAGTTCAGAGCCCTCTAGTCAGGGCGGCTGGTCCAGAGCCGTGGTTCCTTCTGCCTCTCTACTCCAAACCCAGCTCAGTTCCAGCAGCAGACGCCTTGCCACCTTACTATTTATTCATTATATCTTATAAAGAGCCTACTGTGTGCTGACTGTTCAGTAGACTCATCAGTGAATGGCTCAGTCTTAGTCTTGAAACAGAGACCAAAAGCTAATGAGATGCCCTTAGAAAACATCATTTCCCAATGGAAACGAGAGTCCACTGACTGGGCAGAGCTGAGGTGAAGTGAGGGGGTTCCCACACCTCAGCTTGTGTGCAGGACCTTAAGAAAGTTAGCAGTCCCTAGCTCCCAGCTCCTGGGGGTATATCCCAGTCTTATCTGCCCCAACCAAGTTATCCCTTCCTGGCTTCCCACGTACCTTGGTCCTCAGAGGTCTTAAAACTCTTTGGAGTTCCGGTTGGCTATCATGGAGGGTCCTGGCCTCTCGCTGGGCTCTTTTTGGGGGCAGTCAGTACACCAATTAGCACCTCTGTGTTCCTAGCCAGTTGTGTCTGGATTCAAATCCTACCTCCAGGAGAGCACATCTTGGAGGAGTATTTAAATCCTCTGGAGTGTTGAGTTCCTCATGTCAAATGGAAGGATACATTTTTATTTGGCCTTCTTTTGGTTGAGTGGACTGAACAGAGTACCGCACTTGGTGAAGGCTTAACTAAGAGGTTATGTTAAAGTAATGTACCCCCGAGTCTGCAGCCCTGGGGACAGGACTGGTTTGTCTGGCTCGTGGCCCAAGGGTGCAGCAAGACACATGATCAGTGCAGATGGGTGGGTGGATGAAAGGATGAAGATGGAATTAAAAGAAAGAAAGAAAGAGAGAGAGAGAAGAAGAAGAAGAAGAAGAAGAAGAAGAAGAAGAAGAAGAAGAAGAAGGGAAGAAAGATAAGAAAGAAAGAAAATGAAAACGGCTAGCTCCCTTCCAAAGCAGAATTATTCTTCTCTGCCGGTGCTTGTAACCTCCGGGAGATGTACCTCTTACCTGCTGTGCGCCTGTTTCCCCTCTGTCGTTGGGCTAGGGCGACCCTCAAGAAAGAGGACGCCAGGCGCAGGCCCAGTACCGCCGGCACCCAATAAGCACTCAAGGAAGCCCGGTCTCCCGCCCTCTCTGCCGTAGCTCTAGGAGCCGCCAGCCGCCGAACACTACCCACCCCCTTGCTTACACCCCCTCGCTCACCCTGCACCTCCCGGCCCCCGAGCGCACGTGACTCCACCCATCCCGCCCCGCCCCACCCCGCCCCACCGTCCTAGCGCGATCTCTAGTTGGTCTCACCAGAGCGCCCCGCCCCCAACATGGGCAGAGCCTAAGCGCCTCGCCCCCTGCTGGTCGGGCTCTAGGGTCTGGCGAGGGCTCCGCGGCCCGACCCGGCTGGCGTGCGGGCGAAGCCGGGGCGGCGGGTCTGCTGCTGGCTGATTGCACCGGGCTGCAGGCCACGACATGGTGAGCAGGGATGGGCAGAGCAGGCGGGTAGGGGGAAGGGACGCGCCGGATGGATCGGGGTGCGGCGCTGGCGGGGCGGCGCGGCGGATGCCGCGCGCGGGCGGGGGCTCTTTGTCCTCCGCCGCGCGATTGGGACAAAGGAGGTGGCCGGGGGCGGAGGCTGCTTGGCTGGGCATCTGCCCCTCTCTGTGAACCACGGTTCTACGTCTTGCGCGGATCCTTCGGGCTGCTCGGAACACTCACTCCGCATAGTCGGGGTTCCTGGCAGCGCCCCAGCGTGGTCAAGATGGGATCGAGGGGAACGGGGGTGGGGGGGGCCAGGGAAAATCTGGCGCTCGTTTCATTGGTGGGGAGACTGAGGCTGAGCCGCAGTGTTTGGCCCCAGGTCGGGTCGGCAGTGATTGCGCGGCGTGAGCTTGACTGGATCTCCGGGATCCCCCCCCCCCTAAAAAAAAACAAACCACCCAACCAGGGTCAGGCGGACTTAATTTGTCTTCAGCTGTCGTTTCCTCCGCAGCTGTCGCCCCCATCACAGGCCCCTACTTCGCTAGCGCCTCGCCTTGCTCCTTCGGTAGAGTGGGAGAGACGCGGCGTCGCCTGGCACCGCGCCTGCACACCGCCCGCGCTCTGCACGCGGGAGCTGCTGGGGCGTCTGTCATTAGTGTCTAGCCCTCTCTGCCCAGGTCACCTAGACTAGCTCCTAAGGAGGGGTCAAACACCGACTCATTGTACTCAGCTTCTAAGGAGAGGAGACAGGTCAGGTATATGACGTTTTACAGTCAGGTTTGAAATCAGTTATTTAGGATCGGGGCTGCCTGGATATCTGCACCTCCACTTTTTAAACTGTGTGACCTTGGGCAACGAATTAACTTCTCTAAGCTACAGATTATTTGTCACTCAACTCTAGGATTGTTTTGAGGCAGAAATTTTGGAGAGATCCACATGAGATGTTGAGCTCAAAAGTGGCACCAACGAACTTTTTCCGGCATCTACTATTCTATCACTACCAGAGTTGTATGGCCGGATGGGCCCTGACGAGCAGGGCAGGACTCGGGCTTGGACTGTGAGATTGCAGCAGTCCCCAGCTGCAGTCCCCTCGGGCAGTCCCCAGTCTTCTCAGTGTTAGTTTCCTTTCCTGGTGTAGGAACTGGGAGCAGTGTGGCATCTGGAGCAGATTTCCCTTCTAGAGGGGTGAGGGGAGAGGAGGGGACAATGGGCACAGCCATGCTAAATGTCCCCTTTCCTTCCCTGTGGCTGTTGGTCCTTCATCTAAGCTCTTGGATGGCAGAAGCCCTCGGTGATGGTGCCGTTGGGGTTTGACCAAGCGGAACCGGGGCAGGACATACTTCTGGCCTGGTGTCCCTTGAAAAGGACACTTGGAAGGTGGCTTTGCTGGAGGACGGAGCAGTGCGGAAAGCTCCTGGGTGTTAGCTGGCCCTGAAAGCAGGGCAGTGGTTCTGACTGCCTTGGAGGCCCTGGGAGGTGGAGGCCTCGGGTGGTGGCAGACTGGTGCCCAGCTGGGTACAACCGCACTGGGGTGCGCCCAGTTAAGTGAGGAGCAGGAAGAGGATGTCCCCAGGGAAGAGGCTATTTGTGACATGGGTGCCTTGAGGTACAAGAGATTACAGAGGAAAGGAAGGACCCTAAAAACTGGCTGCTGTGGGGTAAGAGAGGGGACTTGGCCTGCCTTGTTGCCTTCTGGGTGGGGTTAGTTTTGGGATCCCATGAAGAGGTAGGGGTAATAGATGCCTTTCTAAGGAAGGCCTAAAGGAGAGTGTGAGTTTTAGGAGACCCGCAGCCCAGAGGTCACACTGTGTGTCGTTTTGAGACCAGTGTGTTCCAGGACCAGTTACCCACTGCTCTGGGCCTTGAGAAACCAGGCCCCACAGTTCTCAGCCATCGCAGGCTGGACTGGCTTTGGAGTGCCCACACCCACACTGACAAGTGCTCACCTGAAAGTTGGCACTGCAGCTGCTTCCACACAAGGGGCACGGCATGGCCTGTGCTCTAACTGACCTTGTGCCTCAGTTTCCTCAGAAGCAGAATGGGATGATCAAGGTAGTAAGGAGATACGGTGGGTGTGGCGGCATAGCTGTGATGTGGGCCCGGCCCCTCCCCCAGCTGGGTTGTGTTATTTATGCGTGGCCTTGGTGGATGAAGTGGGGCAGTCAGTGGTATGCAGAGGGTGTACAAGCCACATGCAGGGCATCCCAGTGTCCTCTGGACTCTGCTTCTCTGTTACCACCTTCCTTGCCCCAAGCATGAAGAGTTACCTTGGTTTTCAACCTGTGGGTTACAACCTCTTGGAGTAGAACAAAACTTTCACATGTGGTCACTTAAGACCATTGGGAACACAGATATTTATGTTGTGATTCATAACAGTAGCAAAATTACTGTTACAAAGTAGCAAGGAAACTAATGTTATGGTTGGGGGAGGGGGGGCGACCACAACATGAGGAACTGTATTAAAGGGTCAAAGCATTAGGAAGGGTGAGAACCGCTGAGTTAGCTGTTCTAGGGCTCCACGGGCCATCCTCTCCCGCCACGCCTTGCCCTGCCCTGAACTTGGGTTTCATCCTAGCAGTCATGGGGACCTGTGCTTAGGCATCTGGGAGAAGTCTGGATTTAGGAAGCTGGCTCAGGAATAGGGCCCTGTGACTGACGCCATGAGAGCCAGCTCTGTTCTAGCTCATCATCACATACTCAGTCTTTATTGAGTACCTCTGTGCGGTAAGAGCATAGCTGTGAACTTGAGGGACGGTGACCTGTTCTTAGACTCTCTGGAGGTCACACCCAGGTCAGGAAATGACAGCCAGGGTACTACTCTGTGAACCAGAACTGCAGAGAGCTGAGGGACTGAGGAAAGACGAGTGCATGTAGGGATGCAGGTGCTGGCCAGGGTGGGAAGAGACAGCATCAGGAGTCCTGGAAGCAGCTCCGAGGGTGACTTCTGAGAAAGTGCCTGGTTGAGCACTAAGGACGGAGGCGGCCACAGGGCAGTCCATGAAGTAGGGTGGAAGCCAGGCCGGCAGCGCATGCTGACGCCACCTCAGGAGCCCTCCCTTCTGAAGCCACCATGTCTGGCCAGGAATCAGATTGTTTCTAGATCACTTCTCAGGAAATGTTTGCTAAATGAAAAAAGAAACAAGAAGCCCATTAGGGGTATGTGGAGGCCACAGGGCAGGCACGACTGGCTAGGTCACAGGTCACTGATTGCACTTAGAGGTGAGAGGCATATGCCTGGCTCTGGCCACCTCCAAGCCTGGGGTGGACATAGTGGGCAGGAGTCTGAGGTCATGCCTGCTCTCCAGGGCTCCCTCTGGGCGTGAGCTGTCTGTGCCTTAGTTTCTTCATTAGACACGGGACATCTGTTTCCCTCTGATTGTGGGGCGATTGTGTGATTTTTCCACTTCCTATCCCGGAACCACTCCAGACCCTAAACACAAACTTCCCTTTCTGAATGCTACCGCCCTGCCTTCCGGTCCAGAGCCCAGGAGGATGTGCAGGTGGAGGCCGAGTGGGTGTCCTGTGTGGTCTGGCTGTGTGGGCTTGTGGGAACTGATGGAGCCGGCAGGGCTCTCTTGGGACACGCAGCTCTGGGAATGGGGGAAGCCAGAGGCCAAGCAGCCAAGCCAGGGAGGACGCTCCCCGGCCTTCTGGTTGGGAGGGGCTTCCTTCCTGGAGCTGGGGTACACTAGGCCAGAGTTTCTCCCTCCACCTCCACATGGGTGCTGTTGGGGCCAGGCTGTTCTGCATTAAGGTTTTGAGAACTGGCCTAGACCTTGAAGGGCACACAGTAGAATCTGGACCTGCCTGCCAAGTGTGGCCAGGTGCACAGTTGCACCCACCTGAGACGTCGTGATCAAAGGTCAGGGAATGGAGCACCTGGGCAGAAGGAACTATGGGGTCAAAGGTCTGGGCCCAGAGGGATAGTGAAAGGCACGTGGCTGGAGAGGCCTGAGCGGGGCCGGGGGAGCACTTGGGCACACTGTGTGCTCTCATTGCAAGAGTGGACGGGGAGCCAGTTGAGAGGGACCCGGGCAGCTCGGGCCCTGGAGACTGAAGATGGAGAGTCAGCGGATGCTCCCCTCCTGCCTGGAGCTCCCTGCACACCTGCACAGGTGATGATTCCTCGGTCATGAGGCATTCTGGAGCACTGATGGGCTGCCCGTGGCCGCCCTGGTAGCCTCCATGGTTGAGTGAGAGTCATTTCTAATTAAGGGGATTATTACCTAAGGACGCAGCAGGTCCCATCATGTTTGGAGTGTGAATCTTACAGTGCCATCTACCTCGGTGACGTGAATGGCGAGTCTTTGGATATTTACGGCTTCTCAGTGTAGGTGGTACCTGGCCTGTGCAGGACATGCCTATGGGCTCTTCATTCCTCACTCTGGTGTCCATGACTGACAGACACTAGTAAGACAGTGGGAGGCTGTGAGAGCCTGGAGCAGCCTGCTGCTGGCTTCAGCACCCGGGACGCCACAGTAGCAAAGCCCTGCCTGACTCCTTGGGGCTGTGGCTGGCTGGGCTCTGGGGTGCCATTTGAGAGGAAGGCTGGAGTCCAGGCTCTCTGGGCCTTGTGTGCATCTCACAGCCCTCTCTCCTTTACCACTCTCATCCTTGGCTAAGGATGAGGACTGGGGCAGTGACCTGAGTTGTCTGTGGTGGAGGAGCTGGGACCAGCTCAGTTCTCCATGTCCCGGCCTCACCCCTCGGCATCCCCGAGCCCAGCTGGCACTCACGCCATTGCCACTCTAACAGGGTGATGCCCAGGCTCCCTCCCGCCCTCAGAGGCCTAGCAACGCTCTTGCCCCTGTGGTGAATGCTCTTCCCGGCCAGCGTGGCGCCCTTGCAGCTCACCTGCTCTCCCAGCCAGCATTGCAGCACCTGGTCCCATGTGCTCCTGATGTGATCGTACCTGGACTGACATTGGGGAATGTTGGCCTCGTGGTAATTTGGCTTCTGTACTAGATGGTAAGCTATATACAGCAGGCGCTGGCTCCTTTACCCCTCCTGCCGCCCCTGAAGCTTCCCTAGTACCTGTGTCTTCCAGGACCTGCTTGTCTGCCCTACCATTGGCTTCTTGAAAACTGGGGTCTTCGCAGACAAGCTGTGGCTACCTGGGGCAAAGCTGTCTGCTGTTGTGACGTTTCCTCTGGAAAAAAAGCTAGAAGCTCAGGCCCTGGGGACCTTGAAGGTTGAGATGCTCTGTGTGACCTGATCCTCCCACAGGGGCTGATGCTGTGTGTCTGCTTCACCCTTCCTCTCTAGCCTCCTGGACCAGTACTGGATACACACTGGTAGCTCATGCAACATCTCAGAAGGCTAAGGCTAGGGAATCGTGAGTTTGAGATAGTCCGGGATACAGAGCGAGCTAGTGTCTCAAAGACAAACAAAAACCAATGTCTACCTTCAGTAGAACCACATTAGCGGCCAGTCCTCTTGCAGCCTCTGCCTCGACTGCCATGGCACCCATTTCCCCTTCCGTCAGAGGGGCTTACTCACAGCGGAAGCACCTGGGCATCAGAAGCGGGTGGGTGGGTGGGTGAGCAGGCTGGGCGAGCATCTGGGCACACAGTGGAAAGCCAATCCCATGGCTGTCGCTGGGTCAAGGGCAGGACTGGCTGAGCTTAAGAACTTAAAACAGACCCCCAGCAGGGGCCAACTGGGCAGCTGAGTCCCCTACAGACTCCCTTGTATAGTCTCTCTTGGCTTTGTCTTTCAGGACTGTCCTGTGCAGCCCGAATTCCAGCCTCGTTGAGCCAGGCACACCAAGAGCTTTCCACCAAAGAAGCCCCTCCAAGCACTGACCATGTCTATTATGGACCACAGCCCCACGACCGGGGTGGTCACGGTCATTGTCATCCTCATCGCCATAGCTGCCCTGGGGGCCTTGATCCTGGGCTGCTGGTGCTACCTGCGGCTGCAGCGCATCAGCCAGTCCGAGGATGAGGAGAGCATCGTGGGTGATGGCGAGACAAAGGAGCCCTTTCTCCTGGTGCAGTACTCTGCCAAGGGGCCATGTGTGGAAAGAAAGGCCAAGCTGATGACCGCCAACAGCCCAGAAGTGCATGGCTGAGCTGGGCCGCGAAGGCCGTGGTTCCGTTTGAGCCAGCCCAGAAGCACTGAGAGGGCAGCAGCAGACATGTTGCCATGTGAGAGGGGTTGACACTCGCTGGCATGGTCTCCTCGGGCTTTGTCATCGCATGCACTGACTCTAGGTCCCAGCTCTTCTGGCCTTCCTCCTCAGCCTCCTGGTGGGCTGTCCATTGCAGGCAGTGGGCAGGCCTGACCTTGCTGGGGCTCACAGCCCCTTAGCGCTTTTGTTACTTGAATGTTTTAGCTGAGCCTGTTTTTGATGGAGCTACTACTGTAATGCGTGAACTAACCAACCTGTGAACTGTAAATAGGCCCAGAAGCACGTGCTTAAGCCTTTTTGCCGAGTTTTAAAAAATCCAGATGGAGCCCGTGGACTGGCTTGATGATGACTGTACTCACCGTGAGATGAGGTGTGGCCACGGAGGGTCTTCGACTGGTCAGGCCCCAGTTGCCCTTGGCAGGGTCACTGTGGTCTTAGCTATGCATATGGAAAGGAGGTGAAAGGTTAAGAAGCTGGGGTGCTGGGGTGCTAGAGGAAACCACACCCCTCCCTTGCTTTAGCTTCAGCTTTGTTAAACAGCAGTGTGTGTGGACGGCAGAGTCACTGCGAGGACGCTGCTGTACTTGCCTGGAGGCCTGTGAAGGACGAGCCCTCCTGAGTCCTGAGGGCTGCCAGGCAGCGGCAGAGCAGCCTCTTGCCCTGTGGTTGAGCATGGCCACTACTCCTCTTCTGCACAGGCTCTGCAGAAACACCAGAGCCTGTGCTGGCTACTTGACGTCTGAAATCCAGTTGGCCCAAGACGGCAAGGTTTTGTTTTTGTATTTACTATTTTCTGCACTGGAATGGGGGCTGGGGGTAAGGGGGGGCTTTCCCCCCACCTTTTCACAAGTGAGCTTCCTTTCTTCTCCAGTGGGTATTGGGTTTCACTTTGATCCTTGGGGCTTTGTAGTCAAGAGTTCCCTGGCCCAGCTTTCAAGGCACTATGTGCCATAGAAGGTCATTTCTAGTGTGCACATAAGCATTTACAACAGTCACCAGGATATTTCTTATGTCTGTAAGCTTGCTCAGATGTTACTCCCATCACCATAATAAGCACTCTAAACCATTATGATTAACCTGACTATGCTGGCACCCTTGGGGATGAACAGGTGGCCAGCTAGCCCTGGCAGCAGAGAGCTTCAGGCTCGTCTGTAGACAAGCTCTGAAAAGCATGTGAAATGAGTCCATCTCCTAGAACCCAAGGCAGGAGCTGTAGGGAAGGAGCACTTCTTTTTAGCAGTGTATACCATTATGGGGTTGGGGGAGGCAGATACTAAGAACCAGTCTGAGGTTAGACAGAGGTAGCCAAGGATGGACCAGCCATGGGCACAGGCTGCTGAGGCTGGCTTGGATGTGTGTTAGACCTGGGGGTAGTGACTCTGTAGGTCTAGGAGGGGAACAGAAGGTATCAAAGGATCTGCCTGGAGTTGGCTGAGGCTGAGGGGTTTGACCCATTCATTCCTACCCTACATCCACCTTTCTACCTCTACGTCATGCAGCCTAAAAATACTGCTGATCCTTTTCTCCGCCATCCATGGATCCAAGGCCAGATTGGATCTACACCAACATTTGAGCTGGTTCATCGCTGCACTGTCAGATGCAGGTCGCAGTTTATATACTATGCCGAAGAAGTTAGTTTTTCAAACAGACCTCATCACATTCTTATTAGTAACACTTTGGGGGAGCTTCCTATCACCCCGTTGCCAGGGGGTGTCTTTCAAGTTTGAGTCAGTCCATCCAGAAGGGGATGAGTAAGTTCAGGCTCTGTGGGGCACTGGTGGGATCATAGGGAGGAGAATGAACACCTACAGAACAACCGAGCAACCATGCAGGTCTTCCTGGCCCTTGGTTTTCATTGGCTATCTTTTTAAGTGTGCACCAGAGCCACACCCTCCAATAGTTAATGTTATGACTTCTCTTCAGAGTCTTTCCCAGTAGTGTAAACTGTTGTGGTCAGGTCTTCCGATGAGTAAGAAGCCAGTCTCTCACCTGGGGAGCACGCAGGAACTCGGAGGCCAAGCCACTAAAACAAGGACTGACTTTCCTAGACATGTTCGAATGGACTGTGCTACTGTTGTGTCTCAAAGCTACCAGTTTGTGCAATAAGTGGAAGGGATGCCATTCCTGATCAATAAATGCTGAATGACATTCAAGTTCATTTTGTAGACCACTGAGAAAAATTTTATTTACAATAAATTTCAATAAAATTTGCATAACTATATTCCCAATGTACAGTTTTCACCTCTGGTTCCTTCATCTCATTTAAAAGTTAGTCTGTCCTGTTCTCCTGCTTCCTCTCTGAAGCTAAAGTAGAGCTGGTGGTGGAGGGTGGAGGGGTGTCACCAGGTAACTGTGTCGCACCCTGTCCCAGAGGGGCTGGCTCCTGAGCCCCATCTTGTCCCTCCAGCTCCCTCTCCACAGTGGCCATGAGGATCTTGAGCCACGTGCGCTCGGGGAGGGGGGTCTGGGAGGCACTGGCCAGCTCTCGGAGCTCTCGAGCCGTCTTCCAATACAGAGCCTGCAGTTTCTGGCTGTGTCGCCGGAGGAGCCTGTGCTGTTGCTCCAGGGTCCGCTGACGGCGCAGCAGGCGGTGCCCATCCCTGCGGGCACTAAAGAGTCGGCCCTCCACCTGCTCCTGTGTACGGCGTAGACGGCTCAACTCAGATCTCAGCTTCTGCATTGCGTTCTCCACGTGAGAGATGTGTTCACGCTGCAGGGCTGCCTCGCTCTGGACACATTCTTGGGTAGGAGGGCTGAAGCCAAGGTCCTGGGGGGCAGAGGCAGGGTCTGAGTGATGCAGAATGAACCGCAGCAGATTCGGGAGGGTGATAGGGAGGTCTCCAGGGTACTTCACACTTAGGTCCTTTCTGGAGAGGAAGGGAAGTCAAAAGTGAGGGTCTCAATGGCACAGGCAGAGACAAATGGGACTGGGTGTGAGACCGGCCACTCTGACTAAGGAAAAGATGCGCATTTCTTGCTGAAAGGCAAGCAGTACTGCTCGGGCAAGTGGTTCTTTGTGGAGTTAAGGAGCCCCACAGACTTGCACTGCAGTTAGTAAGGTCATCCGAATAAAGTGTTTATCTGTCCTAAGGACAGAGCTGTTTCTGAACTCAACCTTCAGAGAGAGAAGCATGCCCAGGCCTAAGCCCCAAGCCAGTGCATCTGGGATGGGACAAATGCTGCTGCTCTGTGAGCTACATGAGCTGGTGAACACAGTTCTGGACAGGGCTGTCCTCAGTACCATGGCTATTAACAGGACTCAGTGAAACTGAAACTACAAACAGAACAAAGCCAGCAACAGTACACACTTAGTGTATAGTATCTACAGCACAAAGTGTTCTTAACTGAGGGGACTGTACTCCAGAGAGAGGACACTGGGCTCAAACCTGGACAGGTGCCAAAGGACTAAGATGAATTACAGCTACGGAACCCCGATGGCACAGAGTTGACAATGGTGACAGTGAGAGGGTCCCCACATCTTCCATACTCTAATTCAGAATAGTCCTCTTCAGAACTTGTCATCTAACTGCCCAGCCTCCTAAGCTGCTCTCACAGGCACTGTGCACAGGCAGTGTAGCCACCACAGCCAAAGCACATCTTTCTACAGTTCTCCCTTAGCTAGTCAACAGACAGGAACCAGCACCCTCAGAGGCCCAAAGGCAGCATCCACGCTGCCCTGCTCAGTGCCATCTATTCCCAGACAAAGGGCTCGAGCTCTGTGAAATGGGACGATAGTGTGGCGTGCCTCACAGGGCTCTGGGAGGGATGAGTGAGTTAAGTGAGTGTTGAACATTAGCTTTTTCAGAACTGCATTTTTAATCCTTATGGCACCATACACAATCCCCCACCTGGGCTACACAGTAAAGCTGTCTTAAAAAAGAAAAAAAATAAGCCGGGCGGTGGTGGCGCACGCCTGTAATCCCAGCACTCTGGGAGGCAGAGGCAGGTGAATTTCTGAGTTCGAGGCCAGCCTGGTCTACAGAGTGAGTTCCAGGACAGCCAGGGCTACATAGAGAAACCCTGTCTCGAAAAAATCAAATCCAAAATCCAAAATCCAAAAAAAAAAAAAAAAAAAAGCCAACCTTAATATAGCAACCAAGTTGGGGCTGAAGAGATGGGTCAGTGGTTAAGATTGCTGGCTGCCATTTTCAGAGGACCTGGGTTCGAGTCCCAGCACCCACACAGTGGCTCGCAGCTGCCTAAAATTTCAGCCCCGGGGATTTGAGGCCTTTTTTGGGCCTCTGAGGGTATTGTACACACATGCTGCACAGATATACAGGTAGGTAAAGGACCCATATATAGAGAAATAATCTTTTTTTAAAATAAAAAAAAATTGTGCATGTTGGCACACACCTTTAATCTCAGCATTAGGGAGGCAGAGGCAGGGGGATCTTTATCAATTTGAAGCTAAGCTGGTCTACATAGCAAATTTGAAGCCAGCCAAAGTTAAAGAGACCCTATCTGAAAAACACAAATAAATAAAATTAAAATTAAAAATGGAAAGAGAGCCGGGCGGGTGGTGGTGCACGCCTGTAATCCCAGCACTTGGGAGGCAGAGGCAGGCGGATTTCTGAGTTCAAGGCCAGCCTGGTCTACAGGGTGAGTTCCAGGACAGCCAGGACTACACAGAGAAACCCTGTCTCGGGAAAAAAAAAAAAAAAAAGAGAGAGAAATGCATTAACTGAAAACTTGTATAACCTTCCCATATACAAATCCATAAGCCAAATACCTAAAAAGGACAGAACATGTTTTATTAATAGAGACTACTCTTCCTATCACAAGACACTAGACTTAAATTAGATATGTCAAACCCACATGGGGACCCCAGCACTTAAAGAGGCAAGAGGAGAAGCTCACGTCTGAAGCTAGCCTGGACCCTACCTCACAACAAAAAGAAACCAAGTTGTAGACCCTTTATGTAATGGTCATAGAGGTGGGGGAGCCTCTAGGTAGCTTTTTACAATTTTAAAAACTTTCATGTAACAGAAAACAGAATTTCAAAGTTTACATATCAACTGTATCTATTAATCTGGTAAGTGCTTTCTACAATAGAAGAAAGGCACTCAGAGTGAGTCTGGAGTGGACAGCGAGTCCTGTCTCTATCAAGCAGCAAAGGGCCGAGTGGAACTGCAGCACTCCGTCAGAGCTGCAGCAGCTCAGCATGGCCTGGAGGTCACAGACTGAGACTGGCTAACAGACACCCCAGAAGAGGGTGTGAGATCTCATTACAGATGGTTGTGAGCCACCATGTGGTCGCTGGGAATTGAACTAAGGATCTCTGGAAGAGCAGTCAGTGTTCTTAACCACTGAACCATCTCTCCAGCTCCTTTTATTTACTTTTTCTTATGCTTTGGTTTTAGAGACTGTTGCATTCTATGGAACATACTATGTAGACTACGCTGGCCTCAGAGATCCAAATGCCTCTGCCTCTTGAGTATTCATTCAGATTAAATGCACCACCACACCCAGCCCACGCCTTTATTAAAAGAAATTTTTTGTTATTTATTTTTTCAAGTTAGGATTTCTCTGTATAGCCCTGGCCATCCTAGAGCTTGCTGTGTGGTCCAGGCTGGCCAAAACCTCAAGAGATCTGTCTGCCCCTGCTTCCTGAGTACCAAATTAAAGAAGTGTGCCACCACCACCAGCATGTACACTTTTTTTTAAAGATCAAAATGTTGGATTTATTGTTTGTTTGTAGACAGGGTTTTTCTGTGTAGCTTTGGCTATCCTGGAACTATCTCCATAGATCAGGCTGTCCTCAAACTCAGAGATCCACCCACCTCTACCTCCAGAGTCCTGGGATTAAAGGCCAGGTCATGCCGGGCGTGGTGGCACATGCCTGTAATCCCAGCACTTGGGAGGCAGAGGCAGGTGGATTTCTGAGTTCGAGGCCAGCCTGGTCTACAGAGTGAGTTCCAGGACAGCCAGGGCTACACAGAGAAACCCTGTCTCGAAAAATCAAAAAAAAAAAAAAAAAAAAAAGGCCAGGTCATGGTCAGGGGTTTTTGTTTTTGTTTTTCATGTTTAGGACAGAGAATATCTATAAACTGCTTCCAAAAAGAAATTCTTTTAATCTGGAAGTGCTGGCTTCCATCATTAATCTCAGCACCCAGGAGGCTGCGGCCATCCTGGGTTACACAGTGAGTTCTATACCAGCTTATGATAAAATGTGAGACTCTTGTCTCAAAAAAATAGCTCCCTACCCACCCCCAAAAAGGTCGCTGTCCTGAAAGCATGGTGCTGGTTAGAGCCCCCAGCAGTGATATTCTTCTGGGGAAACCCTGGAGTGTCCTTGTGGAGCAGGTACCGGTACCCCCGGCCCAGCTGCTGGGGGACTGGCTCTAAGAGATCCGTATGCAAGAAAGTGATAGTTTGCATCCCCACTTCCCTCTTCCCATGTGACAAAGAGGTACCACCTGAGCAGAAGGAGGCTAGGCATAGACAGGACTCATTCCAAGACTCTTGTCCGCTCTGGCTGCACGGGGGCACAGTCAGTGTAGACAGCAGGGAAGTAGAAAGCATACACCTCGAAGCCCTCACACCTCAGAAGCAACAATGTTGAAGCTTAGCAGTCTTCCTCTGCACATCTCCACTTTGTGCACAGAATTTGCATTTTCCACAGTGCATGCACAAACTTTCACTAAAAATAGCAGGAGCAGGTGAACATGAAAACAGTCTTGTTACATGTGATCCCACAGTGGTTTCATTTCCTCTTCTGTGAACCTTTGGGCTTGATAATTGATAGTCATAAACCCCTTTCAGCTCTTAGACCCTGCCTGGTGGCCCCACAGTCCTCACCCAAATGACTGCTCCCTGCCAGGCCAGCGCCGGTCCCTGTCACCTTCTGCCCCCTTTCACTTATTTTTATACAGGCAATAAATAGTCACACTATGCTTCTCTCTTCTACCTTCTGGGGAGGCTTCTGACAATACTCTCTGGACCAGCTAATAACCTGTGCCCATTTTTAGGAAATGTCAAAAATCTCATTCTAAAGCAACAGACTCTGATTTAAGCTCTTAGTCATTAACAGATGTGGACAATCTTCTGCTCTTCAGTATCAAGGGACCAAGGAGGAGTTTCAGGGAACTGGGGTTTCACTTTTTGTTTGTTTTTTATTTTTATTTTTTTTGACACAGGGTCTCACTTCATAATTCCCGCTAGTTCCCAACTCAAAGAGCCCCACATGCCTCTGGCTCCCGAACTGGAACTGAGGTGTCTGTCAGCACCCCAGGCCTTCGCTCGGCCTTGTACTATACGAGGCAGCTCCAGAAGTGGGGAGCTGGCCACGGATGCGCCTGCAGTGCACCTGCCCTGCAGGTGTCTTTCCTTGCGCACACACATGCTCGTGAGTCCATTTGCTGGGAGCATCTGCCTGCGGAGGCTCTTACCGTGTGCTGTAACTTTACTATCATTACACTACGCGCCCAGCGGGGTCTCACACAGAGGGAACTGCTGGTGTTAGTGTCCATGATTTTTTGACTATATGGCGGTTTAAACATGTCTTGGAAAGAAGAGAGTTCATTGTGGCAGAGCCAACAGTGGAACAGACCGAGTCACTCTGTTTTCAGTGTGTGATCTGACAAGCCCCTGATACCTACCACAGGAAGTACTCTAGCACACATTCTCTGAGATAAAGGGCAAAAACAGAGACAATGATGATTCAGCAAAGTCCAAGGAAGCCCTCTGGCAGAGAGGCCATATGAGCACAGCAGTGCTGTAGCGACCTGTAAGTGCCAAGGGCCAGCCCTCCTGAAAGGACCCCGCATTTCCCACACACACAGGAGCGCGAGCAGTTCCCACGTGCATCTGTTCTGTAGCCAGAGGGCAGCCGTGAGTGAGTGAGTGACAAGAGCAGCATCCAGCTTGTCTGGCTTTAGAGCAGAGTTCATTCCTTCTTTGTGGAAATGTTTGGGCCTACACTTCTAACTCCATCCAACCCTCCTTGCTAATGCTTCCTCTTTCCGCACAGCTGGGTGACAGACAACTTCAGAGCAGACTGTGTACGTGTAGAGAGAGCTCCCTAAGAATAGAGCAGTGGGTACAGAACTGCCAGCGCCCTCGGTGAGAGGGACATATAGGTAACCGCAGGATTCATCCCGCACAAACATGAGCACTGTCCTGTCAATAGTAGCATCTTTACAGGTTCACACAGGCTATCTAGTTCCCAGGGATGTACTTGGTAGGTAAAGGCTAGCCTAGTCTACATAATGAGTTCTAGGACAGCCAGAGCTACATAGTGAGGCCCTGTCTCAAGAAACAAATAATAAACATATTAATACACGATGTTCCCACAGTAAAGCTCTTCTATTCTATCTCTAATGGCAATACTTTAACAAGAGTTTAGAGCATAATGAATGATTTACAACGGAAGCTCATTTCATCTTCAGCCCTTAACAAGCCCTTACACAATATGGGGGAAAAAAAGCCAGCCTTACCTATTGCAGGGAAAAAACAAAACGGTAGGAAGACGGTCAACCATGAATTCCCAAGGAAGATCATTCTGAGACACATCAATCCTGACAGAGGCAAAGGGAAAATGACTGGTAAGAAGTGATTGGGCCAAACAAGCCCCAAACCTGAAGAATTTGGAGTGATTCTATGGCCCAGACTAGACTGACCCCCTTACTACAGGTGTAAGTCAGGTACCCACACTTTACGACCGTGCCACTGTGTACCCTGAGTAATAGAAGAACCTGAAACTAAGCATACATATTCCCCAAGTTGTCTTCCGGAAATAGTACTACAGCTACTCATCAGGGTCTGGCAAGTATTCTAATCTGTGCATTAGTTCTAGAAAAGGAAAGCCACTGAGCACAGCACACACGGCAGGCTCCTTTGAAGACTATACTTTATAGTCCATAAATGTAGATGAAGGCCAAGATGAATGTACTGTCTTAGCAGAGTGCCTAACCTCGTCCCCACCCCTCCTCTTCTCCCCACCATGGGCCTTGCTGCTGCAGCTGGTCTAGTTCAGCTAGTTTAGCTCAGGATGTCGTCAACCACCTTGCTGCCTCATCTCTACTGCTGCGATTACTGGCATGTGCACCAAGGACAGTAGATTAATTTATGTATATAAAAATGGCATCTAGCCGGGCGTGGTGGCACATGCCTGTAATCCCAGCACTTGGGAGGCAGAGGCAGGCAGATTTCTGAGTTCGAGGCCAGCCTGGTCTACAGAGTGAGTTCCAGGACAGCCAGGACTACACAGAGAAACCCTGTCTCGAAAAACCAAAACCAAAACCAAAAAAAAAAAAAAAAAAAAAAAAAAAAAAAAAGGCATAATATTAAATCACCCACGCTGTGAATAATTACTATAGAATTGACCACAACTGCTCTGGTGAATGAACTCCCTCCAGCAGCAGGCTGGGCAGCTGACGAGGCCATGGGCATTCTTTAAGGGGGTATTCATGATTGTGCACAGGGAGATGAAGATGCCTGCACCTATTATATTAATTTGGTGGGGTAAGTGGTATGGGATGATCAGGCAGTGTAAGCCAGTGTTATGTATTTGCCCAAACTGCCATATGTATGGCCAAGGACTGGGGATGAGGTGTGTGTCAGTTTGTATATGCTTGTACCCTTAGGAGGTGTGACATGGCGGGCGTGGGCTTTAAGACCCCTGTCCAAGCTGCCTGAAAGCTAGTCTTCTCCTAGCAGCCTCTAGAAGAAAATGCAGAACTCTCAGCTCCTCCTGCGCCATGCCTGCCTGGATGCTGCCATGTTCCTGTCTTGATAACGGACCTCTGAACCTGTAAGCCAACCCCAATTAAATGTTGTTTTTATAAGAGTTGCCTTGGTCATGGTGTCTGTTCACAGCAGTAAAGCCCTAACGAAGACAAGGTGGTAGAGTGCTTATTTAGCATAACTTATAGCAAAGCCCTTCTTAAACCAGACACGGTGGCACACACCTACAGTTTCAACACTCAGGAGACAAAACCTAGAGGATTACAAGTTTGAGGCCATCTTTGGCTATACAGTTATTTGGAGGCCAGCCTAGGATCAGGGGTACTTTCATAAATACACAGAGCAAACTCTAAAACTGGCACAACCAAATGCAAATGCAAATTTTTCCTCCGTATCTTTTAACAAAGTCTGCCTCTGCTTGTGAAAGCCAAGTGGTATTGGCCACCATCCTTCATATTTGAGAGCATTTTCCCTCCAACTGTGTACTTCAATAAAGAGTCCACTGGGAAGTGAGATCCTGTAACACCCACAGGAACTGCACTGAGCTGCCAAGGCTCCTGCTCCTTCTTGAGATCCTCTCAGTGTCAGAGCAGTCATACAGGGCCTACCCTATCCTTCTCCATTAATTCAGGGAAGTCCTGATTTAGGGATGGACAGAAACGTCCACTGTGCCAACATCACTGGTACATGCCTTTCCTGTTGCTGTAAGGATTTTCTTAAGTCCCTAAAGTGAAATTAACTGAATCAGAAATGTACAACTTTTTGTGACTTCTTGTAGATGTTGCCAATGTAAATATTGTCTGACTATGCCAACTTTATTTTATCAATACTAGATCCTGTCACTTGAAAGCATTTATTAGTTTAATAAGCATAAATGACACTTGATTTATATTTCTCAGGTGATGGTTTCCCTGTTGTTTGTTTATTCTATCATTGGCCTGTGCTCTTTCTTTTTGTTTATTCTATCATTGGCCTGTGTTCACATCGGATTTTAACTGTTTTTGTTAGTTTGCTTGTTTTTTTGAAACAGCTTCTCTGTGTAGCCCCTGGCTGTCCTGGAACTAGCTCTGTAGGCCAGGATAGCATTGTATTCAGAGATCTGCCTGCCTCTGCCTCCCTAGTACAGTTCCAAGATTAAAGGCGCATGTCACCACCCAATGCATGCAGAGGTTAGGACTAAGGCAGGGCACTGTGTATGCCAGACAGTACTCTTTCCCCCACACTACAGTCTCAGCCCATCTTGAAATGTGGTGGGTCTACAGCAGCAACTCTTGAGTCTGAATATTGGCCCCTAATTTACATGTTGCACAATTCTGGACAAGTTGCCTAATATTTCAGTGCCTTATATTAAAAGAAAGCGATGGAGTCAGCAGTTTCACCCGCCTAGTGTTCTGAGGCTTAAGTATCTATGTATATAACAGTCTCTTAGCACAGCCACTTCTGAGAATAGCAGGCAGCAGGTGAGATGTAAACACCCATGTGCTTATGACTACCCTTTAAAGCATGTCTTTATTATGGAATACAGCTAAGTGGTAGGGCATTTACTTTGTATGCATGAGGCCCTAGGTTAAATCCTGCCACCGACAAAGAAAAAGGAAGAAAGAAAACCATTCACATCAAGTATGTTTTTTTCACTGCACATACTTTTAGTGGATATGAGTTATCTTTCATTATCTTTTCATTGGAAAGATTTTATCTCTATCTTCTGTATTTTCCCCCATGATCTGGTCTAAACTGCTCACTTAATGATCTGGATTTGAGATCTTGGTAAAGTGCTTATTATATAAGCTATTGCGATTGCTCTTGGTTGCTGACTAGACACAACACACTTTAGCTGCAGGACAAAGAAATTAAACTGCTTTCTTTCCTAGCTATTAGGCAGCAAGGAAAGAAAAGGCATCAATGATCATACCCAGTGGCAGAGCTTGCATGCACACTGCTGACCTCCAGACAAGATGTGGCCCGCAGGCACATCAGTGGCATAGCTATTTTCTGACTGGATTTGAGGACTGATGCATAACTCAAAAATAAAAAAACATCAAAACTCATCAAAAGACCATGGCCGTGAAGGTCCCAGGCCCCAGTGGGGAACTTACTAGTGTTAAATGTACAAAAGCTCTGTAAATATTTATGCTTATACCCACAGGCAAATGTTGCTCTCTCAGCTTTTATCAGAGAAATTTCTTTCTGCAGCCAACAGTGGCAGATGAAGGAACTCAGGTGTTAAGGTTTGAGAACTGATGACTGGGGCAGGGATTTGAAATCCTCTGAGCTGACACAGCTATTGCATTCAAGAACGCACAACATTTGCTCAGGGATTGGGGAAGGGCTCATGGCCTACCCCTCCTGGGGATTCATTAGTCGAGAGAGAAGTACTCATCTTCAACAGTGTAGCCACTGGTATGCCCGACACCTCTACGGTCAAGGGTGTAGCTCCACACCCATAAGCATGCAGATGACTCTGGTTAAACTCAGTTACAAAACAAAAACAGTATGACATGAGATCGGGAAGCGACTTACAGAGAGGAAAGAGAAAAGGTTAACGGGCATGAGGGTTTGGAAAAAGTGCATTGAGTATACTCAGGGCGCATCATAGATGCACATATAAAACTGCCGAGGAGCTGGGTATGATGGTGTGCACCTTTATTCCTAGCACACAAGCCTCAGAGGTAGGTGATCTGAGTTCAAGGTCAGTGTGGTTTTACATAGTGAGTTCCAGGCCAGCCGGGGCTACATAGTAGACCCTATCTAGAAACTCCCACCTACCCAACTGTCATATAATACATGTAATTAAACTGGTAGGCATGGTAGTTTATACCTGTAACCCTAGCACTTGGTAGACTGAGGCAGAAGGACTACCAGATATTAAAGCTCAGCCTAGGCTGCATAGTAAACTCAAGCAGTACTAGAGTGGGAGTCTGTCTCCAAACAAAGGATTTAAAGTGTGTTTATAAAAAGCCCACATAGCCGGGAGGTGGTGGCACACTCCTGTAATCCCAGCACTTGGGAGGCAGAGGCAGGCGGATTTCTGAGTTCGAGGCCAGCCTGGTCTACAGAGTGAGTTCCAGGACAGCCAAGGCTACACAGAGAAACCCTGTCTCGAAAAACCAAAAAAAAAAAAAAAAAAAAAAAAGCCCACATAAAGCAACCACAGTCATTAACTAGACACATGGCTATCAACAAAGTCTTCTTCTTGGTTTCACCAATGAAGAGGAAAGCAAGGGCAAAGGCCCTGAGTCCAGGGCTGGGTTGCAATTCTGGGAACCCCCTTCTCAAGACATCTAAGAGCCAGACCTGGACCTGTTTTTCTATGTATTCCAGTCAGCAATAGCACATTTTTATGATCATTAACTTGCAGCCCACCCAACATGGGCTGTTTGACAGAGAGGATTAAGAGCAGCACAGCCTGCGATGCTGAAGACTGGCGTCCTTACCTGGCCACAGTAAATGTGTCTTCTGGCAGGAGCCGAGCTAGCTGGATGAAGATATGATTGAGAGATGGGCAAAAGCCACACCACTGTGTATAATAGAGCAGCAAAACGTCCTGTGGGAAGGGGAGACAGCAGTTACTCACACCTGCTCTTGGCCTTCGCTTCCTGCTGTGCTGGGAATCCCGAAGGCATTGAGTCAACTCGACTGCCTGTGCAGAAATCATGGTGAGATTTTCATCTTTAGTTATATTTGTGATTTTTGTTTATGGTCTTTGGACAACTAGAAAAGCACCATGCAATCTGCTCATGTTCCACCTCAAAACTAACCTGCATATCAAACCCAGACTGTTTTCCCTCAAATAACCACAGATGTAGGAATTAAGAGGCATAGAGGGCTTGACTTTTGTCCCTCTCTGCACTCCTAAACCTGTTCCTGAACCAATCACTTCTGAGTGGAGCACTGAAGTCCTGTCTGCACTCCGACAACTGCAGAGCCTCGCGAGGCTCAAGTGCTCTCCATGAAGCCCTAGCTTCCATCCCATACCTGTTTCTGAAGGGTTACTTCCCAGAAGGTATCAGTTGTTACTTCGGTGATTAAATGCTGAGTCGGAAACTGAGCAGAATCACTTCCAGTGAGATGCCTTTTTAAGGGGCTGTAGAGAACACTGAAGTTTTGAATAAAAGACTCTGAAAATAAAGAGAAAATGAGATCAGCTTTGGTCTAGGTACAAGCAGAATAGCTTGCCTACTTTAAATTTCAAACACTTCAAAATAGAAATATTTCCCATGTCTACACTTTTAGTATTGTTTGACTTTACTCTTGGTTTTGTTTATAAGACAGGGTCTTACTTTATAGTTCTGGCTGGTTTGGAACTTGCTATGTAGACCAGGCTGGCCGTGAACTTAGAGATCTACCTGCCTCTTGAGTAATAGGAGCAAAGGCCTGTGGCCTCATTTTTATGGGTTTTTGTTTGTTTGTTTTTTGTTTTAATCACCTCAATAAGGCAGAACCTAACACAAGGGCCCAGGGTACCAACAGATCTGACTTTGGCAATAGGAACTCAAAGGACAGTCTTTTACTAACTAAACAGTGTGTGAGTGGGGCGTTCAGTGCAATGTGGGGGTTCCATCCTGCTCTTTTCCACAGGGACTGCCACAGACACACACGAGAACACAGAGTGGCACACACCAGCCCCTCTGCAGGGGGCAGCCTTGAATGCTAAGCCCTGTAAGCATCATTCCAAATGCAGTGCCAGTACAATGTGAAGGTGTTTAAAGCTCATTACTCTGAGACCAAGAAGCTTTTCGTTTCCTTTATTAAAGTTCTTCAAGTTTCCTTTAAAAAAAAAAAAAGCTAACAAAAATAAACAATTATACATGGTAAAAAAAAATATATATATATAAATAAACCTGTAAGTAATAAAAGTCTTAACTTATGCCAACAATCTCACCCTTACCACCAATGCCACACCTCAGAACCCTCTCCCTCTCTTCCAACTCCCTCCAATGGAGGTCTTAACAGTGACTCACTATGTAGAAGCAGGAGGTAGGGGGAGTGTCGTGAACACCAAAGACATGTCTTTATCATTAGCTCAGCAAAACTTAATTGGCTATAGTTTTGGACTATGAAACCATGGCTTCCTAATGTTAATGAAGCCTAAATTCTGAAGCCACTCCCAAATCTTCTACAAATTATAGATCAGAGAAAACTGCTGGGCCAGAGTTAATACAAAAGAGATGAAACCTCAAGAGGCCATCTTTAGGAAAACCTATAAATTCAAGGTAATGTGTTATGAGCTTCTCTGAGATGAGTATTACAGAATGTAGAGAACATAATCAAAGCTTGCTTTAAAACTTACATGTTCATTCTAGTGCTTGGGAGGCAGAGGCAGGTGGATCTCTGAGTCTAAGGCCAGTTTGGTATACACAGTGAGTTCTAGGAAAACCAAAGCTATATAGACAGACCCTGTTTCACAGGAGGAATAAAACCAAATCACAATAACAAAAAACATAGCTGGGGGCTGTGGCGAGATAGCTGCTCTTTCAGAGGACCTGGGATCAGTTTTCAGCATCTACATGGTAGCGCGCAATTGCCTGTTGCAGATTCAATGCCTCTTCTGGCCTCTGGGTACCACACATATATGCAGGCAAAATATCATATACATAAAACAAAATAATAAAAATAAAAACTTAAACCACATGCTTGGAGTGGGGGATGGAGAAATGGCTTTAGAGCACTGACTCTTTTCCAGAGGACCCAGGTGTGATTCCTAGCACCCACATAGTGGCTCAGAACAGACTCAGGGGATCTGACATCCTCTTATGACTTAGGCAGGTACTACACATATGTGGTATACAGACATACATGCAGCAAAATACTCATGCACATAAAATAAAAGTAAACATCAAAATGAAATACATTTGTTTCACTTAAGGAAGTTAATACACCAACACATCATAGGCTGGGGGTAATGGTGCTCCATGCAGTGCCTGGCCACAGCTCTGCTCTGAGCGCCAGAGAGCGCCTGGGATGATAATGTGTGAAGTGACACAGAATAACCAATATTTCCTGAGTCCTTTCATGAAGATGGCTAATGTGAATGCTTCGCCTGGACAGACAAAAGAACTAGGACTTCAGGAGCTGTGCTTGCCCTGCCTTCTTAGTCTCTAAACTTAGAACTCAAGTTCCTCTCACTATCACACTCCTCTTTCCTCCACTTGGCAAGCACTGGCTCTCCCTGCGCCTCCAGTGATGCTGAACTAACAAGGCTTTTGAATTCTTAGTTTCTAGTGTTGCGTGTCAGGAACAGCAAAGTCCGTGAACAGGACAGCATGAGTCCATTTGCTGCTGCTGCCAAGCCCCGGGAGTCAACTCTGGGCTGCTTTCCCACAGTAAAAAGGCTTAGGTCACCTCACGTGGTTTTTACTGCAACCTGCTCTCAACACTTGTACACTGCAATGTACACTGGGGGATAAGGCAGGCACATCAAATGGGCCTGGGGGCCCTGAGACTCACGTATTCAAGGCATTGGAACAAGAGTGAGCCAAGCCATCTAAGTGCACTTCTGTCTGCTTCAGTTACTGTCCATGGTCGTCAGCCCCCACACATCCCATTAGAAAGGCTCTCAGCACTCTGTCTGGCATGGGAGCCAGGTTCCTTGTGATTAGTATTTGCTCAGCTTTGGGAAGGTAACAGAAGTTGCCTAGAAGTTGCCTAGTCCCTATACGTTATCTGACAAACTGGACCAAATTTTGACAGACAGAAACTTCTGCTCTATTTCCTGGACCAACCAACAGATAAAGAAGATTTTTGATCAGTTGTCTGAAGACTTAAAATGAGCTCTGAAGCTGGTGTCACCCCTATGATTAGGAATAATGAGAACATCAATGCAAATCACAGCTCTTAAGCTAAATAAAGCTTATCACACTGAGGGAGGTAGACCACCTACAGTACCTAGAGTGAACTTCATGAGGGCTTGTTTGGGGTCCAGGATATAGTGAGATTCTTCTTTCACATCAACAATTGTGGCAAACTCCTTCACAGGAGCAGAGCTCGGGGCGCCCAGTCTCTCTGCATATAACCAAAATAAATTGGAATCCAGAAGGTAGATGTTCAGGGTCTTGTTGGTTCTGCAGCTCAGGCCTGTGAAGGCTGTGCTAGTGAGGCCCACTTCAGGAAAGCGGTATCTGTTCTCCTCAATGTGAGGGATGGAGCTCGGGGCCGTGGCCTCACAGTTCTTCTCTAAGGAAGAGAACTGGATGGCTGGGGCTGTAAAGACACTCTGTTCAGAGCCAGTAAGGCTTGCCATGCCCCGGAATATGGTTCTGCAACATGCAGTGTAGTAGCTGAAAGGGCTATAAGAGGTTAAGAAGTTGCTGCATTCTATGCTGCCCGACACCACATGATAAAAAGTCTGCTCCTTGAGGTAGAAAGAATCCAGAGCGGCTGCCATCTCGAAGAAGCTGCACTGTGGCACACTCACTGAGCTAGGCCTGGTACCACCCACTGTCTGGTTGACACACAGCTCACAGACATTGTGGGTCCTGGAGAGGGCTGGCCCCTGTGGCAACACCACTGTGTTACAGCAGGGGGACGCTGCCATCAGCTGAGTATCAGGCAGTGGGGCTGGCAGTTCTGGTGCCAGGGACTGGAGCACAGGTGCCTCCACCCGCCGCAGGTGCTGAAGGAGGCGCTCCACCACTTGGTCCCCATGACAGTTATTGTACTCCAAGGCCACTTCGGTGATCTGAAAGACAGGGAAGAACTGGTAAGAGGCCCGAGTTTTATGGATGGGAAAATGCTAGTTGTGCTGCTTAGATGGCATCCCTGAGTCACAGGCAGGAGAGAAGTAGCCACACCAAGCTTATGCTGTAGTTGTTTTGTTTTTAGTTATTTGAGACAGGGTTTGTCTACAGACTGGCCTCGAATTTACGGATATACGCCTGCCTCTGCCTCCCAAGTACTGGGATTAAAGGCGTGTGTTATCACTGCCCAGCTCACACCCGACTCTTAATACAAGGGTCTTGAGTTGTTTTATTTTTTACAACATGCCCCTTTATCAGCAAGCAATGAACCACTGTTCCGAGTCAGAAGGTTCTGGAGATACCTGCCCACCATAGACAGATAAAGTCCAGTAGGCAAAACTGTTCAGCTCAGGAATGTTTCCAGACAGAAGGACGGAACCCTCTTGCCTCCCAGGTGAGCACACTTTCTTCATACCTTTAACATTCTCCTATGCTGTCATTTTTCTCTAATCTTCAGTAAGTCTAAAAACTTCTCAAACACATGTAGATATTTAAGTATTTACAGCATATATTCTTCCAAATACACCCATGGCACACAGATCACACACCAGCCTGCTCCCAATAGTCCACACCCATCTTTCCTTTCCAGAGCATCTCTCCCTTCCTCGACCACAGTTGCTAGGTCTCTAGCCTCAAGCGAGAAACCAGCTAGTCCTCTATTTCTGCGCAGGCCACACCCTCCTTTTTCTTGAACTTCCACACTGATAACCACGGTTCTTAAGACCCTGCTCAGAAAAAGGAAGCCCCATTCTGAAAGGTACATGACCTAGCTTCTGCAATTTTAGCACCCCGCCCCAAAAGTTTCTGCTGGAATACCCATTTTCTTGACAGGTTTGTGGCTCTTCTCTGACAGGACCATTTGAGCAGGTGTGAACATATGGCATTTCTGAGGAACGTGCACAATATCTTTTTCTGAAGAGAGTAGCCACTTTACTTTCAAGTTTAAGGTCATCTTCAGCCATTTAGTGAGTTCAAAGCCAGTCTGGACTATGTGAGACTGTCTCAAGCAAAAAAGTATGTCAGTGCCGGGCGGTGGTGGCGCACGGCTTTAATCCCAGCACTTGGGAGGCAGAGGTAGGCGGATTTCTGAGTTTGAGGCCAGCCTGGTCTACAGAGTGAGTTCCAGGACAGCCAGGGCTACACAGAGAAACCCTATCTTGAAAAACAAAAAGCAACAACCACAAAAAAAAAGTGTGTCAGTATGTATGAGCCATTTAATGACTACATTTTCAACTTAGACAACTTCTATTTATAGAACTAAAGTTCTATAAAGTATTTATAGATTATTAATTCAAAACATCAAAACATATTTACAGACTAATTCTTAGAATAAAAAGTCACTTTAGATGATAATTAGATTTTTTGTTTTTGTTTTTTTTCGAGACAGGGTTCCTCTGGGTAGCCCTGGCTGTCCTCGAACTCAGAAATCCGCCTGCCTCTGCCTCCCAAGTGCTGGGATTACAGGTGTGCGCCACCACCACCCCGCGATAATTAGGTGTTTTAAGTGACCTCTCACCCATATAAACATCATTATCCTTTTTGGACAAGATTCTTAACAGCACATGTGCCAATCCCAAAAAATTGCTCAGAATAGAAAACAAGTCAAAGGGGCTTTGGAGGCTGAGACAAATGTCTCCTTTGACTGGCATGCTGCATAACATACAGCATGATGTATGTCTCAAGAACACTCTTAGGGACTTGAGGGGCTGCTGTTCCGGGTGTCAGGATCTATGCAGGTATGGAGAGTGCATTGATGTAGCATATGTGTACAAGCCTGCCCACTCCCAGGCTGGGTGTAGCCACCACCTGGTCACTTCTGGCCTACACACTGTTACAAGCGTCCTTGTCTACTATGCCCTCAAGAGTGTAAGTTCTTTCAAGCTTCTGCCCAGACCTAGGCCCACAATGGCAACGGAAAACACAGCGACCCGAGTTCCCTCCTTACCCAATGTGCCTGCATTCTTCTAAGCCTCCCCTGCCCTCTTCTGACACTTCCTGACCCTTGCCTGCCTGAACCTGACTGTCCACTGCCTGACTTATAAGCAGATTCTTGATTCCAGATTAGACCGCTTTCTGAGACCAGATGCCAGCATTTGCCACACACTTCCTTTCCCATGAGCTCCCAGTACTCAGTGAACCCGGCCAGGCTGACCTGCTCTGCTGCATGGAGGGAAAGTGCTGGGCGGATGTTGCTTGTCTCAGAAATACTAAGAAGCCATACCAACCATATGTGGAGGGAAAGTGACAGACTCCACCTACCTCAGAGCACCCCTAAGAGCTTGGGGAACAGAGTCACAGGTGAAACTGATTTTTTAAAAAAGGCCTGTTGGCAGATTCTAGAAACAGAAGATGTAGGGAGATGCTTATCTCCGAGCATGAGGTTAGACGCAAAGCCTCCCTTTGGTGCCAAATTCAACCTCAGCCCTCTGAAGTAAGGGACTAGACTCCTGCCAACACTACCCTGCCACCGTGCATGCCCAAGTCAAGGGAGACAGTGTCTCAAAAGTTAAAGTAAAAGCATACAAAGGCTTTGTCAACTCAATCTAGATGGCAGAGAGGTCTGGGCATGGAAAAGAGATTCTTGGATCATAAAGCATTCATGCAATGCACATTTTCTAAAGGAATGAAGCCTTGAGTCCCACTTCGGTTCAGTGGAAGGAACAGAACTGCTTCACTTCTTTCTTGTTTCTTCCTTTAAAGCCAGGCTGTGCATCCATTAGAAAGCTCCCAGTGGGAATAACCAATGCCGGGCGGTGGTGGCGCACGCCTGTAATCCCAGCACTTGGGAGGTAGAGGCAGGCAGATTTCTGAGTTTGAGGCCAGCCTGGTCTACAGAGTGAGTTCCAGGACAGCCAGGGCTACACAGAGAAACCCTGTCTCGAAAAACCAAAAATAAATCCACAAAACAACTTGAACCAAATGCTGGAGAACAGCACAGTGAGCCTGGCTAGCGAGCTCTTCCCCTGCTTCCAGAGCAGAGCGGAGAGGCCAGGGACAGGCACTGTCTGCTTCGCCTACAGCGATTCAGACTATAGTCTGGGCCAATTAAGGGATCCCTGAAGGAGAAAAAGCCCAGTAAATCCAATTTAGCAACCCCAGGCTCTCTGCTGATTGTTATTGCTCCCTCTAAGTGCCTCCGAACGATCCACATATAAAATAAACTCATGCTTAGAGAGAACGGATATCCCAGAAAGCAGGGCAGGAGGGAGGGGAGACTCTGGGCATCTATCTCTGGAAACCTGTCCATCTGCACAACAATTAAGGTTTAGAGAAAAAGGCACACATCATCAGTGCAGCTGTGCCTGGCTAGGTTCCCCAAAAGTGGCACTCCCCAGGCTTTATCAGCTTGCCTGAGTTCCCGTCACCCACTCTTCAGGAGGTCAGTGCAACCATCTGAAGAAGAGTTCTTTGCTAGGTCTCTGGGGAAAACAAGTTCATTTCTGTTCTCTGCTATTTACCCCAGACCAGAGTAACTAATAGACAGTCTGAGAAGCTGGGGAATCCCTGTCTCAGGCAAAGGCCACTGAGGCCCAGCTACCATTCCTGATGGCTGCCTGAGATGATGGATCAGTGCCCATGAATGTGGATGGAGCTATGACAGGTGTCAGACCCACTAGGACTCCTACCTCATCTAGGAGAGGATGCCTCTCAGCTAGGGGATTAAAAGGTATGAACAGGAAGAGTGCTGGTCCTTTCTTCAGCTCATTGTTCAACAGCAGACTCTTGCCTCCATGGGGTTGTAGCCATCGGAAGAGGGTCTCCTGGTTTTCTGAGGCCCACTTATAGATGTTCTCAGCTGTGAAGTTCATGACTTCCCTGGGGAAGACCTGCCAAGAACAAATGTAACAGAATAATGCAGGTGCGTTAGACAAGGCAGAGCAAGAGACTAGCACGGCATTCCAGAGTCCAAGTCAAGCTGCACTGTGAGAGAAGAAAAGGCACCCAGAGCCATGACTACAGGCCGTAAAGCCAACACTTGGCTCACCTCTCCACACAGTCTCAACAGGAGGGCAGAAAACCACCATGGGTGCAAGAGGTAACTTTCAGATCACTGGGTTCACCTTTTGTCCCCTGAGAGAGACTCACCTATCCAGACACTGTTCCTACTTTCAGGTGGCTGTAATGACCTCTAATCACCCTAAGGAAAGTTACAGAGCACCATGTGCTATTTATAATACTCTAGGTCTATTGTCTATGGTTACAGGATGTTATATCTTAATCTTAGCTTGTCAAATTCTGTCCCAGAGGCCAGAGTGAAGCATCCACTAGGAAGAAGCTACAAAGGCTTTGTTCAAGGTCACCCCAGCAACTGGACAAATTCCTGGCACTGAACAGGATTCAGCAGATACTAGAATAAGTCAGGGAGTGACCTGAGCTTACACAGGTCCATCAAGTGTAGCAGGAAGGAAAGAGACACTTGGCGTTTTCCCTTTGTTTTTGTTTTTTGTTTTTTGTTTATTTTGTCTTGATTTTTATTTTTGGAACATAAAAGTATTTTTGAACGTCCAATGATATAGATCATAAGTTTCAAACAATTTCCAGAGTGGTAGTTTGGGAAGTTTCACAAAATGAAGCGTGGTAACACCAGAACGGAGACCTAAGTACCTTCAAATGAATGTGCCTACTGCTTTTTAAGACACTAGCCTTCCAATGATACTTCACTCAATAAAGGCATCTGCTGACAAACCCCAGAACTACTGCCCAGTTCTTCTTTCCCCCTTACTCTTCTGTAGTGTCCTGTGCTATAAATACATGTCAGCTAAAACGATGGTGTGAGAAAATGAGAGCTAGCACAGCAGAGGAAGTGAGAAGCGAGACAGGCACAAGGAGAGTGGGCAGGCTGTGCAGAGGCAGCCAGCAGCAATGCTCAGGAGGACAGTGGGGGGTTAAAACACTTCTATTTGGAAAACACAGAAATACGTGTAACGGAATATGAATACTAAGAAGAAAAGCCCAGTATCTGTGAGCTCTAAGAGTTAGGCAGATGCTAAAATGACTGGCAAGCAAGGGGAATCCCTAGTGAGTTTTCAATAGCACCTAGAAAGACCCAGCACTCTGAGCCAAGGGAAGGAACCTTCACTGCAACCAAATCCTGCCAGCAATGAAAACCCTTCGGAGGCCCATCGAGAGGCCTCAATGTGGTAAGTGCACTTGCTGCCAAGCCTGACGTCCCGGGTTCCATTCCTAGGACATTCATGGTAAAAGGAGAAAATGAACTCCTGCAGATTGTCCTTGGACCTGTGGCGTGTATATGACAAAATAAATGTAATTAAAAATAAAACACTTAGCCGGGCGTGGTGGCGCATGCCTGTAATCCCAGCACTTGGGAGGCAGAGGCAGGCGGATTTCTGAGTTCGAGGCCAGCTTGATCTACAGAGTGAGTTCCAGGACAGCCGGAGCTACACAGAGAAACCCTGTCTTGAAAAAAAAAAAAAAAAAAAAAACACCTTCAGAAAAATACCCTGTCAGCCACGACTGTTTAAGTAGCAAGAACACAGCTATAAAGCTCGGTGCTCAGAGGAGGCAAATGGCAGCAGGCCCAGCAAAAAGGCAAAGGAAATCAGGAACAAAGGAGACAATGAGAACCCAGGTCCTCTGAGATAGACGCTATCAGCTTCTCCCTATGTCTTGACAAAGACGTCAACACTGCCCTGTTAGTTCAGGAGGGAAGCTACTCGTATCCCTGCGTTTCATACAAGAACAAATGAACAATACTGCCCAGTGGAAGCTCAGCTCAGAGATCATGCACCTAAAGTGAGAGATCACCAACCGAGTCTCTGCAGCTTCACCTAAGAAGGGCGACCTAGCAAAGCTAATCCAGAATCTAAGAATCTAAGCAAACGGCAGTCATGAGCCCTCTAATGCTTGGATCTTAACCAGGGCGAGGCTCTAGAGTGGGCTTACAGGAATTCTCAATTTGCACATAAAATCACATGTTCTTTCCTAAGGAGAGGCTCATATATTCCATCCAGTTCTTAATTGAGTCTGTGACCTACATAAGGTTAAGAACCACTGCGCTAATACAAATGTGATTTTAAAATACTTACAAGTGATGTGTTGAAATGTCTATGTAAATACACACTTCCAGAGTGTACTAAGGATACCAGTTTCGCAAGATGTTTATTTGTGATAACCCCAAATCGTACTGTTCCTAGGTAATCTGAAACAGAAAATTTTCCTTTATTAAAGAGAGGGCCCAGGCCTTAAAACAACATAAACCCATTGATCCAGTCCTAATGCACCTAGTCACTAGAGCAAGGCTGTTGCTAACCTGGCCTGGCCCTGGAAGGAGCAGTTGCAAAAGCTAGACTCTTCACTCCCAGTCACTTGGGCTGAGGCGATCGCCACATCCACCTGCAGCTATCTGACCTGTCTGCCACCCTGTCCCTCTTACTCAAACAGGCCTACCTCTGGGCAAGGCACAAGCTGCTGTCTCTGGACATGGTCAGCTCCTTCTCATTACTTAACTTGCTCTCACTTTCCCTGCCTATAATCAAGTACTCAGGGGAGGAAAGCTTTGGGGAGTTGTTGGGACTTTATCTTCTTATTTTGATGGTATCTGTAAGTACCTATATTGTCTTATTCATCTATTTATGTTTTACTTTATCTAAATTCCTCTTAGGAATTTAAGTTCTTATTTATTGCTGCTACCCTAGTTGGATGAAGATGACGCTGAACTTCTGATCCTCCTGCCTCCACCTTCCCGGTACTAGACTGAAGGAATGTGTCCCACAGCAGTCTATAGGGTGCTGGGGAGCAAGCCCAGGGTTGCATGCATACTAGGCAAGCACTCAACCAACTGAGCAGCACCCATGCCACTGACTGTATGTGAGATGAGTGAATCCAGCATATACAAACAACTCACACAAACTGACAATTAAAAAAATGATTGAAATGTATACACCACAGAAAGGGAATGGACCTGGATAATCATTATATCAAAAAATACCCAATCTCACTCCAAGGGAAGCAAAATATTACCACTCTTGACCTTTAAACTGAGCCTGAAATATAAGGCACGGGGAATACAGACTATCATTGGCCAGTAGCAGAGCACCGGGGCTCTGAGCTAGCAGAGAAGGTAAAGTCTGACACCTGACAACAGATGTTTGTGGACTGCTGGCAACAAAGAAGGGGCACATCAGGCGTGGGGGCGCACACCTTTAGTCCCGGCACTCGGGAGACAGAGACAAGTGGATCTCTAAGCCAGTCTGGGCTACAAAGCAAGTTCCAGGACAGCCAGCTCTGTTACAAAGAGAAACCCTGTCTTAACAGAGAGGGGGAGGGAAGGAGGAAGAAAGGGAGGGAGGGAGGGAGGGAGGGAGGGAGGGAGGGAGGGAGGGAGGGAGACTGAGAAGGAAAAAGGAAAGAAGAAGAGAAACACTCCAACACAGCACAACTTCTTTTTAAAGTCTAAAACAAACCTCTCCTGCTTGGAAAGCAGTATTTTTCTCTAATGACACAGGGGAGTAGAAATGTACAAAGAACCTGAAAGAGGGTACAGAGGCACACCATGTATAGTCCCAGACACTCTGAAGAGCGGGGGAAGAGGAATGCTTGAGCCTAGGAAAACCTTAAGACCATGTTGAACAAAATATGGAGACATGCCTCAAACAGAACAAGAAGAATTTGAAAGGAGAGTAAAGCTAGCTTGGTGTTGAGGTACAAAGAGGGTCATAGCCACATATGTGATGCTTTTGTCACTAAAATAAACAAATAGATAAATGAATAAATAAATGGGCTTTAGCCTGCTGTGTTTGCATCTGCCATGCATGAATGGAGAGTAAAGGAAAACCTCTGGGACAAGTTCTGGGGACGGAACTCAGGTTGTTGGCTCAACAGCAAGTGCCCTCCCTGCTTAGTCCTCTTTATTTTCCAGGGACCATGCAATACTATAGTGTTTCAACAACTGCAAATCAGTACACCACAGTGAAGGTGTGGGGGAGGGAGAATCAACCTTAGTAACTGCAGAACTGTAAAACTAAGGGCCAAGAGAACTGAGCTAAGTCCATAAATCTCATTAAAAATGCTTCCCACGAGGCTATATAACTGGCAACCCTGAAACTACTAACACATCTTTTTACCCAAATATACTGCCATCCTGGGAACCAGGATTTTTACTACTAGGGTAAGAAGTTACACTGTAGTAGAGGAAGGCTAAAACGAATCCTGTTGTGTCAGCCTGGAATCAGAGATAATTGTACAAGCTAGCTTCTCATTTGCACCTATGTATAGGATATAAAATACGGATGCAGGGCTGGAGAGGTGGCTCAGCGGTTAAGAGCACTGACTGTTCTTCCAGAGGTCCTGAGTTTAATTCCCAACAACCACATGGTGGCTCACAACCATCTGTGATGGGATCTGATGCCCTCTTCTGGTGTGTCTGAAGACAGCTACAGTGTGCTCACATACATAAAATAAATATTATTTTTAAAAAAACATATGGATGCATTCACATGTGGGTATAAACACGCATGTGTTTCCTGGTTCTATCTGCTGAGACACTGAACTGAGAACACCCCAAAGCCACCAAAGAGCCACCTAGCACTCTGTCCTTCATCTCCACTGAAGGGCACCAGGCTCCTACAGAAGAGGCTGATGAGAGGAAAAAAAGCAGGGAGAGATGTGTGTTATAGCCCTACAATGAGCCACTCTCCAAGTCCCTTTAAAATTTTTAAATGGTTCAATATATTAAGTTCAGATGATGAAAATACCAGGGGAAAAAAGGCAGCAGCTAAGCTACAGTTGAAGCTTCCAGAGCCTACATGACACTACACAGGAAAGGTTCCAGTGAAGAGCTGTGATCAGAACAGTACAATTAACCAATGATTTGGGACTCTGCAAATGTCTCCAGCATGGTATGCTGCAGCAGAAGAATGAAAAGTGACAGCCCAACCTGAGGCTGAATAGGGGACGTTCACCAGCCAGTTAACTGCATCAGCATGGAGGAAGCAGGCTGTCTGCAAAAGCAGAGCCTAACACACTGAACATGGTGGAAATTTCCCAGAAAGATGTCCATCAAGTTTGCGATCTCATGCAATAATATCTAGATCAACATAGGAAGTTTACAGTCTAAGAATAACTTGAGTGTGCCCCGTTAAAGCAGGCACCTGCACGTCCTACACATACATGTCCTCTTTGTCACTTATAAAATGGATCTTTTAAAGCCAGGCGTGGTGGCGCACGCCTGTAATCCCAGCACTTGGGAGGCAGAGGCAGGCGGATTTCTGAGTTCAAGGCCAGCCTGGTCTACAGAGTGAGCTCCAGGACAGCCAGGGACTATACAGAGAAACCCTGTCTCGAAAAACCAAAAAATAAAAAAATAAATAAAAATGGATCTTTTATTCTAAAAGTAATGAGGTTCCAATACTTTAATTAAGAATTATGAAAGCCACATGTAATAGCAGGTACAATGATTAGGAGTTCACGGTCATCTTCAGCTATGTAGGGAGTCTGAGGTTAATCTATGCTCCATGAGAGTGTCTAAAGGAAAAATACAAAACAAAACAACTTTGAATATGTTACAGAATTTAAGGCCAGGCGGTGGTGGCACACGCCTTTAATCCCGGCACTTGGGAGGCAAAAGCAGGAAGATTTCTGAGTTCGAGGCCAACCTGGTCTACAGAGCGAGTTCCAGGACAGCCAGGACTGCACAGAGAAACCCTGTCTCGAAAAACCAAAAATATAATAAACAAACAAACAAACAAACAAATAAATAAAGGCTCATATTCTCTCCTCCCTTGCCCCCTCCAAGAAAAATCTCCCGAGAGGCGGGTATGGTAGTGCATGCTTTTAGTGTAGGCAGGGCAGGCAGGTCTGAGTTTAGGCCAGCCTGGTTTACAGACCTGGTTCCAGGAGAGCCAGGGGCACACAAAGAAACCCTGTCTTGAACACCCCCATCCAAAAATAAATCTAACATGAGAAAAGTCACGTTCTATTACTTTTTTATTGTTGTTTGTCTGTTTGTTTGTTTTTGAGACAGGGTTTCTCTGAATAGCCCTGGCTGTCCTGGAATTCACTTTGTAGAATAGGCTGGCCTTGAACTCAGAAATCCATCTGCCTCTGCCTCCAGAGTGCTGGGATCAAAAGCTTTTTTAAGATCAGAAAAAAAAGGAGCCAGAAAAATGGCTCAATGGTTAAGAGCACAATCAGAACTCAGGTTCTGAGTTCGATTCTCATCAACTACATGGTGGCTCACAACCATCTGTAACAGGATCTGACGCCCTCTACGAGCATTCAGGTATACGTGCAGATAGAGCACCCACATAAATACATACATTTTTAAAAGAGAAAGAGATTAGAAAAATCTGTGTGTCTATGTCTGTGGGTGGGTATATGTGCCTAGAACTGTAATTACAAGCAGCTGTGGATCCCTATCTATGGCCCTGGACTGCCTGCAAGAGCAGTATACTCACTTAAAAACTGAATCATCTCTTCAAGCCTCTCAATTAATTCCTATAGGTCTTTATACAGTCTATTTATTAGACTGGTCTTTAGCCAGCTTCAGATCCCCAGTAACCACGAAGCAGCAAATGGTAGCAAAAACGACTACAAATGTGACAAGCTCTTGAAAGAACACCTGGGGAAGGAAACAGCTGCATGAGGTGACCAGAGCCTGAACTGTGGCCACTCACTCTCTCCAGGAGGGGAACAACAGGAAACACTCAGACACTGCCTTCTAAGAGCTGAGGCATGGACCCTATGTCCACAGAGCGCACTGAGACACTCTTAGGCACACTCTAAGATATAGGACATGTTCCATGGGCACTGCATGAGGGGAACAGAGGGCGCTGGTATCTGCGGAGTCTGGGGGCTATCAGTGGTCAGCCATCTTGCTGAGTGTTCATTCTCACCTTCTGGCCATTTGTTAGAGGGCTGGGGCTCTCTGCCATTAACAGACTACATCACTCCAATTCTCACGCACCCTAGGGACAACTTTAGTCACTTTTCCTTGCACACAGGCTTGTCACCACCCACCACTGTTGCTCACTAATGGTGCAAGGAGAATAGAGGAGGTGAAATTCCCTGTGGTTTCCCTTCAGGTCAATCTGGACTCTGAGCCATGAACCACATCAATAAGGTAAAATGTTAACCTTTCAAAGCTAAAGGAAGAATAAGAATAGCTGTTTCCTTAGAAAACAGAATAGAAGACCAGGCATGGTGGCTCAGGCCTCTAATCCCAGCACTTGGGAGGCAGAGGAAGTGAATCTTTAAGTTCGAGGCCAGCCTGGTCTACAGAGTGAGTTTTAGGACAGCTGGGACACAAGGCAGTATCTCCTAAACTTCCCCATGGGAAGCCTCCAACGTCATGATCATTACCATCAAAGATGTCATTTCTTCCCCACTTCTTCAGAAAAAGATATACATTCTAACTATAAACCGAGCTTATACAATTTAATTGTCTCAGACACCTACAGCACCTCATGCTCTTGGAGTACTGTACCCAAGGATCCCCAAAGAACAAATAGGCCAGGGCTGAACAAGGCAGAACTCTCAGACCTCCAGGAGACTTCTGTGTGAGCTAATCTCTCAGGGATGTGAGCAAAGAGGTCAAGAGAGAATGCATACAGACACCTGGTGATAAGTATGTCATGGTCTACTCCACAACTAAGTATCAGCAGATTAAGGTACATGTATTTAATCGGCATGACTGAGACATGATTTACCTCTAGGGAAATTTCTCTTCTGGGACTTTTTTTTAAACTTCTTTACACTGGTTAACTGTGACCTTTCAATAGGCAAACCAGGGTGGCCTGGAAATAGCCCTTATTTTGGTTCTCTCTCTTTCTTTCTTTCTTTCTTTCTTTCTTTCTTTCTTTCTTTCTTTCTCTTTCTCTCTCTCTCTCTCTCTCTCTCTCTCTCTCTCTCTCTCTCCTTCAGGATTTTAGATAAATTGGGCAAAGGAAAATAAGATTATGCTAAAAGAGGATAACAACTGTCCCACTGTAGCTGGGGACTCCCTCCCCAGTACACTTACAATGACTCCAAAGATAAACATGTCTACCAAATGAAAAACCTTAAAAAAAAAAAAAAAAGGAGACCGTAGGCAGGTGTAGGTAGTAGCATACACCTTTAATTGCAACACTCAGGAGGCAGAGGCAAGCCATCTCTGAGGGTGAGGCCAGTCTGGTCTACAGAGTGAGTTCTAGGCAAGCGAGGCTACACAGAGAATCCTGTCTCAAAAAAAAAAAAAAAAAAAAAAAAAAAAAAAAATCCCCCGGGGCAAAAAAGGACACATTGCAGAAATGTTTCCTATGTATAAACTACTGCAATAGTTATGTGTTCCCCTAGAAATGTAACTTTGAAGTTTGTATATTTTCATGATTCTTTATATAAAGGCTAAAGCATTGTGTAGAAAGAAATCTGGCATTTGGAGACCACAAACGCATGCCAGTGTTTGTCAAGACACCACTAAAGTAAACACAGAAAATCCTCTCTTGTGAGCTGGGAAAAGAGGGAGAGCAAGATATACTATTTTAGAAGAGCACACTCTACAGAGCTAAATAGCTGTTGTCATGCATCTTGTGACAGGAAAATATACACTCTTACAGCAGCAGTCCTGTTCATTAAGTCCCAAAGCCGTGTGAAGTGCTCAAGTTTCCCTTTAAACTCCTTCCTCTCCACCCTTTGAGAAGGGGGCTGGCTAGTCTGAACATGGGCTTACAAGCCCTCCTCCTCCTCTTTGAGGCTGTACTATGTGCTAATCAAGTCAGCCACGTGAAGTGCTTCTTTCCCAAGACAACCCTTTAAAGACAGAGAAGCACTCTTCCTGCCCCACAGGCCTATAGTTACTGGAGGAGGATCTCAGCATTTTAAAGTGTCCGTCAAAGGCTACCAGGGCAAAGCTCCTTTAAGATAAAAAAGAAAATACATGCAAGCCACTAAGCCCACTACTACATTTTCATCTTTTTCTTTTTAAAGACAAGGTCCCCTTTTGAAATCTAAGCTGGTCTCAACTCATAGGAAACCTGCCTCAACCTCTAGAGTTATAGGATTATTATCATGTGCTATCATCACCAACTATCATATTTCTTTTTTTCCTTCTTTGGGTTTTCAGGACAGGGTTTCTCTGTAGAGTCCTGGTTGTCCTGGAACTCATGCTATAGATCAGGCTGGCCTTGAACTCAGAGATCTGCCTGCCTCTGCCTCCTGAGTCTGAGTGCATGGGTTAAAGGTGTGTACCCCAGCCAGGTGTGGTGGCGCATGCCTGTAATCCCAGCACTTGGGAGGCAGAGGCAGGCGGATTTCTGAGTTCGAGGCCAGCCTGGTCTACAAAGTGAGTTCCAGGACAGCCAGGATCACACAGAGAAACCCTGTCTCAACCCCCCCCCCCCAAAAAAAAGGTGCCTACCCCACCACCTGGCATATTTCCTTAAGCAAAAGAATAATAAAGACTGTTGACACCGAATGGCTCTACAAACAAGCCAGATGTCTGGATAGGGCTGTTTTCCTTTAGGTCCTAGAAGCCCTAGGTACAGGCCCACAGTTAAATACTGAGCACCTGAAATGACAAAGCATTAATGAGAACCACTAAGACCTACACTGAAGAATCAAAAGAAGCTGTAACCAAATGAATAACCAGGCTGAGTGAAGAAGGGAAGGTGTGATCCTACAGACTGGCTTCAAACCCATTCCCATATTTAACATAATCCCAACCCGAGTCCACCCAAAGACAGGGATGCATACACAAAAAGTTCACAACTAGAGGAAGTAGAATCTACCTACACTTTACCAAGTAGCAACAGCTTAGAAAGCCATAAATTCATCATATTTATGTCTATAAAAATGATCACCTCGAGCTGGAGAGATGGCTCAGAGGTAATGGAGGAATGATTGCTCTTCCAGAGGTCTTGAGTTCAATTCCCAGCAACCACATGGTGGCTCACAACCATCTGTAATGGGACCCAATGCCCTCTTTAGTGAAAACAGTGACAGTGTACATATATATATATAAATAAATAAGTTTGAAAAAGGAGTATGCGCACGTTTCTCTTATGTGCACCTGTTATTAACAATAAGGAAAATAACTTCCTCCCAGAGTCAGAGAGAGAAAAGGGGGAGTAACTCCAGCTACTCAGGGCAACATTCATCTTAGGTAATCCTTCAGGATATACATATTAAGGAAAAAATAACTCCAAAGTGTCTTCTTCTTAAGAAAACAGCTCATTAAGTGTAAGTGGGAACTTAGTCACTCAGGATGAGCAAGTGTGAGTCTCAGCTCCTAACACTGTATGCTGCAGGATCTAAGACCTGGCTGGATCCCAGTACTGCAGGACGACAGAGAAAGGTAAGTGCAACCACACGTCATCAGAGATGTCTTCATGTAACCATCGGCTCACCATGCATGTGGGGCCGGACAGAGGAGGGGGATCACCAAGCATGCTCATCTTGTTCTTCTGAGGTATCTGGCTTGGTATGGTTTCCTTTTAGGAAACCAAGAAAGAACCCAGGACCCTGGGCATCCTAGAGGAGAGGCTCTACCAGCTACACCTTTCTCCCAGTTTGTTTTATCATTTTGTATTGGAGTGTAGGTCTTGCTGTTTTCCAGGACTGGTCTCAAATGAGCCCCCCTCAGCTCCCTGAGTAGCTTGGACTGTAAATGCCACCAACATGGCTGGCTACAGTAACTTTAGCCTTCTCCCTCCCTCCTTCCCTTCCTCCCCCCCCCCTCTTGTCATTTATCCCTGTTTTTTGTTTGTTTGTTTGTTTTGTTTTGTTTTTTTGGTTTTTTTTTTTTTTTTTTTTTTTTTTTTTGGTTTTTCGAGACAGGGTTTCTCTGTGTAGTTCCGGCTGTCCTGGAACTCACTCTGTAGACCAGGCTGGCCTCGAACTCAGAAATCCGCCTGCCTCTACCTCCCAAGTGCTGGGATTACAGGCGTGCGCCACCATGCCCGGCTCCATTTATCCCTGTTTTGTCCTCATCTAGCTTGAAGGAATTAAGTGGAGGGAAGGAAGGCTGCTATCTTGTATCTGGAAAGGCTTTTCCAGCTGAAAAACTCCAAATAAAAAAGCAGTCTAAGATGAATGACTCATTTCTTACTAACAGGGCATAGCAGAATATAAGCAATCAAAACAAAAAACAAGTTTTCATGATCCTGAAATAGCCCTTCAGCTCAAGAGTTTAAATGCTGCATTCATTTTAGGGATTGCTGGATTCCCTTTCATATACAACTTTATGTATGTTCTTTCATGAAGACCTTTAAATGTGGCTTCTAAACGTATTTTAAGTTGTATTTTACTTTTAGAATTCAAACTTGGAGCCAGACCTAATGATACAGCCCTGCAATCTCGCCTCCTTGGCAGGCCAAGGCAGACCAATTCCAAGTTCAGAGGCAACTTAGTGAAACCTTGTCTCAAAATACAATCAGTGAAGAGAGCTGGGGGTATAGCTCAGGAAGAGCATACGACAGAGGGTCCGGCCCCTAGCACAGGGATTTACTGAGCCCTGTCAATCACTTGCAGGAAGAGCATAAGACAGAGGGTCCGGCTCCTAGCACAGGGATTTACTGAGCCCTGTCAATCACTTGTGGCTCTGCAGCTCAGTCTTTCAAGTAGACAGGACACACTTACATAACAGGTCACTTTCCTCTCCCAGCATCTCACAGACAAAATATAAGCAGAGTCAATTCTCTGTGCATAAAACCCCAAGACAATGTGCACATTAAAATGTGCACATTAAGCCGGGCGGTGGTGGCGCATGCCTGTAATCCCAGCACTTGGGAGGCAGAGGCAGGTGGATTTCTGAGTTCGAGGCCAGCCTGGTCTACAAAGTGAGTTCCAGGACAGCCAGGGCTACACAGAGAAACCCTGTCTCGAAAAAACAAAAAACAAAAAACAAACAAAAAAAAATGTGCACATTAAAATGGTTAGTCATATAATTGTCTGATATAATAATGATGTACTATTGTTAAGTTTTTAAACCTGGAATAATGTAACACCCAGTAAAAGGAAAGTAAATGGCTGATCTATTGGGATAACGTGGAACAGCCTTAAAGAGACCACTCACTTGGCAAATGCCCAGTTATCAGAGAAAAACTCATGCTCCCATCCCCAGAAACTTAAGTTTAAAAAGACATTCGACAAATTATTTTACAATTATATTCATAAATGTACCCATGAGTTGTGTTAATTACTAGGGAGAAACAACAATGAACAATTTAGGCTCAGGGAGGGGCTCATTGGACACTGATTGTAAAGTGGTATTTGAGCTGGATCCTGAGGGATGAATAAGAGTCTAACAGGCTCAGGGCTCTTCTGCCTTCAAGAAAGGACTAACATTTGCAAAGTACCATGGGAAGAGGAGGGCAGAGACTAAAAACAGCTAAGTACCACTGACCAGTCCAGATGTGAAAGAAGCACCACCATGGTAACAAAAGAATCAGAGACAAGTGCGTTGACGGATGTATCCAACAACACTGACATACAGACTCAGTCATGACCTTGAGAGAACACAAAGCGATATGGAAAAGGAAGACGTTATGGGATTAGCACACAGATGGAGTGGGACTGACGCAGGCTCAGGATGTGCTGTGGCATACCTGTGACCTTTGGAGAACACCCTGTGAAGGAAAGGCCTGAGTTATATGGCATGGCATAGACAACTACTGACTAGGTAAGCACTGAGTCAGATCAAATCTGTCCCTTCACATTAAAGCATGATAACAGCACAAACAAAATGTAAAACGCAACAGGGTTTGGCATCAGAGAGTCAAACTATTTATATAATAATATGCTACATTTAATAAAGAATAGATCTGATTATTTTATTAATTTATTTATTTTTAGGCAGGGTCTCCCTACGTAGAGCAAACTTGCTTGGAGCCCACAGAGATCCACCTGCCTCTGCTTCCCAAGTGCTAGGACTAAAGGCATGCGCCACCATGCCCAGCAAGAGAATATTTGGTACAGTACAATGCTTTATTAATCAAAATTAAACAAATGAGTTGATTTATTAAAAATACATTGAGAAAAGGAACCTAGCAAATTAGAAAATATAACAAAGATACTATATGCCAAAACATATAAAAATCAGTACATCTCTGCTTAATGTGCCAATGTCTTAATACACAGTCGTTTTACCTTTCTTTAAAGAATGCAGTGCTGAGGTGAAGAAGGTCACGTAACCAGGAGGTTGGGGTGAGCCACTGAATTCAAAGAAGCCGAGGACTCCAGGCTGCAGAGACAAGAGTACAATGAGGCCAGAGGCACTGTCAGCTGTTATGATGTAGAGCTGCTATCTTAAGTGTCTTAAATATAGGAAAACGCGGGATGCCAGCCATGGATGGTGACTATATTGCCGCATTATATTTTCTAAATCTGATCCTGAGGAAGGCTGTGTGAGGGCTGTGGTGAACTTGCTCTCCATTTAGCCAGCCCCTGGGGAGAGGGACGGAGTGCAGCAGCCTTCCCACTGCGCTCCTCCCTCCCCGAACAGACCTTCTCACCTCTACTGGCAGCACAGAGCCCTGGCAACAAACCCCACAGCCCTCAGGTTCTCATTTTTTGTAATTCTGGGTATACTGTATCAGTATTAACCAGTACTCTGTTATATTATACCAGTAGCATCACTGCACCTTTCTTGGGCTTCTCTTTCAGCCATTTTTCTCCCTTTGGTAGAAATCAGGTTATATTTGACTGCCCTCACCTGTAACCTGGTCTCTTCTTTTTCTCCACATCTAATACTACTCACTGAGTGGCAAGACTCTCTCTGATCAGGTTAGCTACAAAGAAACTCTGGCCCTCCTTCTCCACTATCCTCAAACTCAATGCCATCTGCTTAATCTACTCCTTTAAACTTAACACAGAACAGCCCTTTAATATGCCCAAACAATTAGCTGTTCCTACCATACATCTGCTTTGCTTGCTGTCTTTGAAGGTGCCACAGCACTGCTGTCTAGTTTGGTTCTGTGACAATCACGTCTGTCTAGAGTCAGAAGGCCTAAGCTCTGGCCCAGGCCAGGAGCTAACAGTATGGCCTGGGGTGATCATGTGAGCAATGGTTTCTTACTAGACGAATTGCTAGCTCTTCATGGTGAAGGAAAAGCCTGCTCACAGGCTTCAGTCTGATGTAGATGAGTCCTATAGCTCTGATGCCCTCAGCACCCTGCTCTTATAGGTAACTAGAAAGGCAGATCCTTAGGACAAAAATCTGAGACAGATCCTGGAGTCAAAAATCTGACAGAAATTTCATATGTTGATAATATTTAAAACCAATGTTAGCCAGGCAGTGGTAAGTGCACGCCTTTAATCCCAGCACTTGGGAGGCAGAGGCAGGTGGATTTCTGAGTTCGAGGCCAGCCTGGTTTACAGAGTGAGTTCCAGGACAGCCAGGGCTACACAGAGAAACCCTGTCTCAAAAAAAGGGAAAACAAACAAACAAACAAACAAACAAACCATAAAACCAATGTTAACCAGTCATGGTGGCTCAAGCCCGTAATTCCAGCCTTCAGAAGGCAGATTGTATGCCAGCCTGTTTGACATAGTGAGTGCGAAGGCCAGCCAGGGTTACACGGTAAGACCTCACAAAAAATAAAAATAAGTAAAAATAAAATTAAAAAGCAAAGAAAAGGCCCAGCGTGGTGACAAAAACAGGAGACAAAGAGTTCCAAGTTGCCCTTTTTAAAAAGGATTTATTTGAGCCGGGCGTGGTGGCGCACGCCTTTAATCCCAGCACTTGGGAGGCAGAGGCAGGCGGATTTCTGAGTTCAAGGCCAGCCTGGTCTACAGAGTGAGTTCCAGGACAGCCAGAGCTACACAGAGAAACCCTGTCTCGAAAAACCAAAAAAAAAAAAAATAAAAAAAAAAAAAAAAGGATTTATTTTATGCATATGAATGAGTACATTGTTGCAGTCTTCAGACACACCAGAAGAGGGCATCAGATCTCATTACAGATGGTTGTGAGCCACCATATGGTTGCTGGGAATTGAATTTGGGACCTCTGGAAGAGCAGTCAGTGCTCTTAACGTCTGGGCCATCTCTTCAACCCCAGTTCCAAGTTACTATATAAAGTTTGAGGTCAGTCTGGCCTGCAGGAAAGCATTTCAGACAACAGAAAATCGCTGTGTCCCCAACATCCCTCCCCAAAGTATGCTACATGAAAAGAGGACCTTTCTGGTCTATACTTCTTCTCTTTTCTTTGAAAAGATTCTTTTCAAGCTAAACTATCTGGTTAACTCTCTTGATTCAATTAAGTCAACTAGTCTTCATTCTGGAAAACAAAACAAAACCCTGAGATGAAATGTTTAATCCTAACATCCAGAAAAAAGCCTATTTCCCAAACTGAGGCAATAAGGAAGCTGTTTTTAAATGGGGATGGAACTGGGGACGGAACCCCGGGCCTCCTACATGGGTAAGGACTCACTCTCCCATGCTGGAAACTAATTCTTTTTCCTACTCCTCCAGGACTCTTTAAACAAGCCAGCCTACAATGGATTTATAACAGAGCACATTTACCTTCTTAAGATTTCCAGCCATTCCATAAAGAATAAGCTTTCCTATCATGAACATAAGACAACCTTTCAGAAATTCTAGGAAGCGTTAACACTGTACAAAGATAGAAACTATTATAATGACTCATTTAAACTTCTTTAATTTCTGATCACTCTCCTAAGCCAAAGCCAATGGAGTAAAACAGTTCCAAATATTGATAAATATATGTTCCATGTGAATTTTATTTCTTTTTCCATATCACATTACCTTAGAAAAGTTCATGGAAATGGACATGTTTATTATTATCCACAGATATGTTATTTATCTAAATTCAGGCATGCATACAATTACATAGTATAAAATGAACATATACAGAATACAAGCTCTGATTCTCCAACTAAATCTTTTTTTTTTCTAATTGCAATTATCTATTACATTTGAGTGAGTGTCTATACATGCTGTGGCGATGTCTGGGGGTCAGAAGACAATATTCAGGAGTCAGTTCTCTCTGCTATGTACTGAAGATCAAATGCAGATTGTCAGGCTTGGGGACAAGTGCCTTTACCCACTGAACAGTCTACCAGCTTCCACATTAAATCACTTGGACCATTTGCAGTGGCCTTTGAAAGCATTAAGTATAAAGTTTATTCTCACTGCAGCAAGTTTTTGACAGTGGCGGGTATCAAAGCCAGGGCTTTTGTGTGTACTAGGCAAGCCTTCTAACTCATGTCTACACTCCCAGCCCTACTGCTGCAGCACATACTGCGTGGATGAAGGAGCCTCTGTCTTCAGAGGAACTACACTGAAACTGTCAAGTAAGTAGTCTGAGCAAGGAAACTCACCAAACACTATAATGCAGAACACAGCAAAAATCATTTCATTCTTCACTGTCAAAGGAATGAAGAACAGAAGCTTTACACTGTACAAGGTGACTAAAAGTTGAGTAAACTCTAAAATACTACCTATTTAAAACACAACCTGTGAGACGGTAGAGTCAATTCAGCAGTTAAGAAAATCCACTGCTCTTGCAGTGGAACTGAGTTCAGTTCCCACACCCATGCTGGCCACTTTACAACTGCCTGTAAGTCAAGCTCCGTAGTCTCCAACACCCTCTTCCGGCCTCCGAGAGCACCTATATTTATGTGCATATACCATCCCAGATGCACATAACTAAAAATAAAAAATTTAAATTAAGTTATAAGATATAGTGTATCCTAAGTGCTAGCTAAGATCAATTCTGTGGCAGTCTGTACTGAGTTGTGAGAACTGATATGTCTGATAACATAACCTAATATTAATACTTCAAAATAATATAGAAGGTAGTAAGGTAATGTGATAGTTATCTGTTAATTTCTATTGCAGATTGTCTAAGTTATGAAACAACTCTGGTTATGCTGTAGGTAAAGCAAAATCTACAGAGTTCCCCAAACTTGCAATGTCTCTCCAACAGAAGCTATGTCATTATTTAACAAATTACATAAATTAGCTACACATATTTCAATTCCTTTCACATGTCTTGCTTGCACCTGAGTAAAAGCAAGGGTGAGGAACACATATATCTACATATAAACTTCAGTAGACTTGAGCTCTTGTGTGCTTAGCTGCATCTAGGAGCTGGCTTGCAACAGACAACTCCAATCCTGTATGTAATGCTCTCATAGATTCCCTTCTGGAGAAGACAGCTAAGGACCTGGTACTGGTCGGCAGACACCAGGCTTAGATTCTGGTGATGTCCTGTTGTCTCTTCTTATTCCCAGAGGCTTAACCAGCTTCCCCAATAAACAAGCCAGCTTCCTACCTTTATTTCTTTTCTTATTCCTTTTTTTCTTTTCGTTTTCTTTTTCTTTCTTTCTTTCTTTTTTTTTTTTTTTTTTTTTGGAGAGGGTTTCTCTGTGTAGCCCTGGCTATTCTGGAACTCGCTCTGTAGACCAGGCTGGTCTCAAATTCAGAAATCTGCCCACCTTCTGCCTTTTAAATACTAGAATTAAAGGCATGGACCACCACTCTCCAGCTACAGCCTATTTCTCATTCAGCCAACTGACAGTGTCATGTGGAGACATAATGGGGACAGTCCTGAAACCCCATCTTCCACTGTCCTTCTTCCTTGACCTCACTGGGGATGTTCTACTCTCTCTAGCTTCCTCAGGTCTGGTCTGGTCAGCTCAGATAAGCTTCCTCTCCACTAGGATCTTTTCCTAGTGAGAACTGCGGGTCTTTCAGAACAGCTACACCCTCCTCTCGTCCCAGACCATTACTCTTACTTCATGGTACTTACAATCTAAAATTGTTCATTCCCTAGGGCTGTCCTGACAAATTATCACAAATCGGTGCCTTAGAACCATAGCAATCACTTTCCCTGCTCTCTGGAGAACAGGGCCTGGGGGAGGGGAGTAGTGGATTGTCTTTCCTGCTTCTTCCAGCTTCACATAGTTCCAGGCCTACCCTGCTTTGAGGCTGCTCCAGTACCGGCCCCAGCCTTCACAGTCCTTCTCCCCATACCAGGTGCTATTCCATCAACACACCAGCCACAGATTTAGGATTTCGTCCAAAATTCTGAATGATTTAGTCTTAAGACCTTTGACAGATTACATCTGCAAGGACCCATTTTCTTTCCTTTTTTTTAAGTCAAGGTCTCTCCAAGTAACCCTGGTTATCCTGGAACTTGCTATATAGACCACACTGGTCTAGAACTCACAAAGAGCCACCTGTCTCTATCTCTCAAGTGTTGGATTAAAGGTGTATACTACCAGGCCACACAGGCCCTATTTTTAAATAAAGCTATCTTATAAAGTTTCACACAGACATCAGCCTAGTACCTCTTGCCTATTTGTTTTCTGAGGCTCCCTTAGCATACCAGGAAGTATTAAGTTCTACCCCAGCAATTGGGGGTGGGTGCCCATTTGTAGTCAATCTATGAAGCCCAGTCTCTCTTGTTCAAAATTAGAGTTCACCTCAGAGCTCCTGACACAGAGCAAACAGCATGCATTTGACAAAACTCCTTTCAACTTTAGCAAAAAACAAGACACAATGAATGGTGGGTTATCTCATGACCCACTTTGTGTGATTTAACTCCATTCCACGATGTAGACTCTTCGTAGCTGTTTTATTTAGCAAGGAGGTAGAAACCAGCTACTTACTCACAGAAGGTCAGCAAATCCTCAATATCTCCTGCAACACATTTGTTCCTGAAGCAGACACCATTTGCAGAACAGTGTAGATTCTGGCAGATGGCATATACCCTCTAGTGGACTAATTAGCAATTACCTTGCTGTGTTTCTTTAAAAAATTCCCCCCTTTACCCACACTTTCCTTTTTTTTGGCTTCTATGTGTCTGTGAGTGCCTACATCAGGCATGTGAACCACATGCATGCCTGGTGCCTGAAGGGATCAGACGCCCTAGAACTGGAGGTACCAACAGTTGCGAATCACCAGCTAGACAGAGACTAGAACCAGGCTCTCCAGAAGACCAGCCCCTGCTTTCACGCTCTGCACCATCTCTCCAGCCCCCTTGATGCACTTTTACTTTCTGGTACTTACACCATTTCTGCCCGGATGTTAATTCATTACAAAGCCTTCTTAGTTACAGTAGTATAAACTATGAACTGACAGAGATATTGCATACTTGCTCAACACTTAGATCTGGGAATAAAAGTACTATGATATCAGAAGCCGGGCGTTGAAGTTTTTTGGCAAAATCTCAGGTTTTCTCTCACCTAACAACTTGTTAACACCCTACTTACCCCACCCCCACCAAGATTCCTGGGCCTTTTTACATCCTGCCTAATTTTAAAACAATTTAGTTTACCATAAGAATAAATAGATATATGCTAAATAATCATCTTAAGTAAATTACAGAAATTCACAAAAAGTTTTAGAAACTATTTTGACACAAATATAAGATAAAAGTTCTAAATAACAGTACTACTGGCATTTTGTAGGTAGGCTGTAAAGGAAAAATCAGATGATTTTGTCTATGTGATTTAAAAATAAAGCACTTGATAGGGAAGCTACCAATACCGGAGAGATGATATCTTTAAAAAAAGAAAAAAAAAAAATCAAAACAGCCAGGCGGTAGTGGCGCACACCTTTAATCCCAGCACTTGGGAGGCAGAGGCAGGTAGATTTCTGAGTTCGAGGCCAGCCTGGTCTATAGTGAGTTCCAGGACAGCCAGGGCTACACAGAGAAACCCTGTCTCAAAAAAACCAAAACAAACAAACAAACAAACAAACAAAATACAAAAAACAAAAAACAAAAAAACCCCAATAACAATAACAACAAAACCCTATTAAAATTAGAAGACATAAAGCCAGTGGAAACTTCATCTTACTTATTCAGTCCTATTCCTTTTTCAATCAACTTCAAAACCATCAAAATAACTGTGACCCACTCTGTCTGACCACATCTGCCTGTCTATAAACAAGTTGGCGGGAAGAGCTGTCTGAGCTACAGCAGGAGGAACTAGAGGAAGCACAGTCTAATATGCTTCTGCAGACATGTCTTACTTAAAGCTCTCATCTGCCTCTGTTGTACCCCTGGGAAAGTTCACTCCATTTCCTAGCTACATGCATGAAGTTCAAGTTAACATTATGCTAGTGCTCAGTAACCAAAAAGAGCAAACTGTTGCTTTAATATGCACTGAGTCATGGCCTTGTCTTTTGTTATTTCTTAGAGTCATTCATAAAAGCAAATATTATTAGCCAAATTAAAAAGGAAACACCTTCTGAATCTTTCTATCATAAAAGGAAAGAAGGAAAGAAGGAAGGAAGGAAGGAAGGAAGGAAGGAAGGAAGGAAGGAAGGAGGAAAGAAAGGGATTTTATAAGTGCCATAAAGAAGCTAAACCTTGCTGGGCATGCCTTTAATCCCAGCACTTGGGGGGTAGAAGGTATGCACCACCACTCCTGGCTTACCTGGTTTCTTGATTTGTATAGAGGACCTATGTTACAAATATACCTATAGTGGTCATAAGCAAATCAATAAAACCTGCCACTATGACAAATCTGAGAACCCAAGTTTGATTTACAACATGGTAGCTCACAACCACCTATATTTCTAGGCTCAAGAGATCCAATACCTTTTTCTGGTATGCACAAGTATTGCATGTACATGGTACATAGACATACATGCAGGCAAAACACTCATATACACAACTTTTCTTTTTTAAGAAGAAGTCTAACAAAAATGTGACAAACATATAAATGCCATTCATAGCTTCTGGGAGGAAGCAGGCTATGTTCAAGACAACAGAAGTCTTTAAAATTCTAGTCCCCTCTGGGTAACACTCACTTGTTTCCTGCTTCAAAGACTAAATTACTGTGGTACATGACTCTGCATAAGTGGGTTCCACACCGGTGAACCACACAGGAGGGCCATGCCAACACTTAGACCATGCATGATCTCTGGTGGTATCAAATACTAGTGGTGCAAGAGAAAATACCAGGAATTCACACACCTCTCTCTCTCTGGTACAGATACACTAGCAACACTGAAGCAACAAATACAAAGACTTGTAACATCTCTAAGTTACTACTTTGTTGTGTGGTCCTCATTATTAGAGAGTCTGAGAAAAGATCTCCAGAGCCAGTCTTGGCAACACAGACCATCATCTCAAAAACATGAGATGAAATAATACTTCCTTGATCGGAAATATGAACCTTCTAAAAACTCTTTTTTTTTTTTCCTGGACAGGGTTTCTCTGTGTAGCCCTGGCTGTCCTGGAACTCACTCTGTAGACCAGGCTGGCCTCGAACTCAGAAATCTGCCTGCCTCTGCATCCCAAGTGCTGGGATTACAGGCGTGCACCACCACCGCCTGGCTCTAAAAACTCTTTCTAACCTTTAAACACCACTGAAGGCAAGAGTATCAGAGGAATTATCTGGCCAAATAATTGTATTTAGAGAAAAAATGTAAGTAAAGCTTAGGTATTAGACTTGATAAAGCCAGTGAAGTTTGTGTCCTCTGTAAGAAATGAAGCAGACGGAACCACCAACAGGCTCAATAAAGCATTTATTCCATAAAACGCACACCTTTAGTTACATTCTTTAAATCCATGATGGAAGAAGAGGACTGATTTCCAAAGATGTCCTCGGACATCCATATATGCATGTTACAAGTCTGCCTTCAAATGCACGTCTGTCAGTCTGTCTGTCTGTCTGTCTGTCTCTCTCTCTCACACACACACACCGAGACACACACACACACACACACACACACACACACACACACACACACACATACATACATGGATTTTTTTTTTTTTTGTTTTGCTTTTTTTTGAGACAATGTCTCACTATGCAGCCCAGGTTGGCCTGGAACTCAGTAGGTAGACCACTTAAACCTTGAATTCAAAGAGATCTACCTGCCTCTGCCTCCCAAGTGCTGGGAATAAGGGCATGGACCACCATTGCCCAGTTTTAAATATAATATATTTTAAAAAAACAAACAAAAAAAATGCAGCAGAAGGGTGAAGACGTAATTTAATTGGCAAAGTGCTTGCCAATGGTTCAGGAACCCTTGGTTTAATGTCCAGCCCAACACATATTAGGTGTGTTGATGCATGCCTATAAGCCCAGAACCAGAGAGGTGGAGGCAGGAGGATCCATAAGTTCAAAGTCATCTTTTGTTACACAGCAAGTTTGAAGCCAGTCTGGGCTAGATTTAAACCCTGCCTCAAAATAAGCAACTGAAGGAACAAAGCCTTCCTGTGACACTGAAGGAGAGAGCTGCCTCTCTAGCCTTCCCAGGAGTCGGCGTGGCCGCCTTTGCTGCGTATGTAGATTGCTGAAGCCTTGTGCTATGTGCCGTTTGCCTTAGCTCCTCTCTCATTTCTTTTTTCCTTTCCCTTTTAGAGGATTATGAACGAAAACCCGAATAAGACAAAACCAGGCAAAGCACTGCACAAACACGCCAATAGGACAAGACTAAAGGGTGGGTGCAGTTGGTCTCTGCAGATCACTTTTTAATCTCTTAATTATATATATATAAAAAAAATTAGGCCGGGTGGTGGTGGCACACGCCTGTAATCCCAGCACTTGGGAGGCAGAGGCAGGCGGATTTCTGATTTGAGGCCAGCCTGGTCTACAGAGTGAGTTCCAGGACAGCCAGGGCTACATAGAGAAACCCTGTCTCGAAAAAAAAATCCTCATGAATAAGAAATTCCAACATTATCTTTATAATATTTAAAATCTTTATAGCAATCCTAACATCCAGGATTTTCCTCATAATATTTTTACTGATAAGATTTGTTTAATTTTTTTTTTTTTTTTTTACTGACAATTTCCATTGATTGGGACTACATCCCAAAGATTTTTTTTAAGTTAATTTTCTGAGAATCTCACTATGTAGATCAGTCTGCCTCTGCCCTCCCCAGTGCTTAGAGATTTGTCTTATCTAGATTTATTTCTGTTCTATAAATGAGAAAAATAAAGGTTTATCATCAGCCCAAGGCCATAGAGTTAGGCAGTAGCAGAGTTAAGCTTTGACTTAAGCCTGACATCAGATTTTTCACTAGTTTGGAGAACTACCAATTGGCTAACTGCCAAACTATAGGAGCACTGAGGCGGTAAGACTACTGTGGGTTTGAGGTCAGCTTGGACTAACTACTAACCCTACTTCCAAGACCCCCTCAAAACAAAAACAAAAACACTGCCCCCATCTCAAGTCCCCAAACAACTTGGGAGGTGAGGACTAGGATCACTGGCCCTAGGTCAGACTCAACTGTGCTCGGAGCTCAAGCTTGGGCTGGGGCCCATTAGAGCCTACATCAAAGAGGAAACTCAGGCACTGGAGACAAGATGGCTTAGCAGTTAAGAGCACTTGCTAATCTTGCAAAAAATCAAAATTTAGTCCCAACACCCACATGGTGCTGAAACTCTAGTTCCAGGGAATCCAGTGCCCTCTTCTGGCTTCCAAAGGCACTCACAAACAAGTGACATACACAAACACACATATAACAAAAATATTTTTTCCTAAAAACTATTTTAACCTGAATGTGGTGGTGCACACTTTAATTCCAGTGCTGGGGGTAGGGTGGGGGGTGGGGGCAAAGGCAGGTGGATCTCTGAGTTCCAAGCCAGCCTAGTCTACGCTGTGAGTTCCAGGCTAGCCAGGGCTATGTAGAAAGACCCTGTCTCAAAAGAAAAACAAACAAACAAACAAAACAAAACAATTTAAATAAATGGATTTTTAAGTTATTTTAAAAGCTAATGCAAATTAAGGATTAGGTTTTTGTAAGATATGTATGCTTTGCTGGCCTAAATTCACTATGTAGAACAGGTTGGCCTCAAATACAATCTACCTGCCTCTATCTCCCAAGTATTAAGATTAAAGGCATGTACTACCCTACCCAGCAACTCAAGAGAACAAAATCTAACAACAATATCAATAATTTAAGAGGTATTGAAGCTGGTAACAGGGCCACAGGAAAAGAAGCAACATTAGTATGCTAAAGTATTTTCTATAATAAAAGGCATCGACTAGAGTGAGTTCCAGGACAGCCAGGACTACCCAGAGAAACCCTGTCTTGAAAAATCAAAAACCAAAAAGACTTAAATAAAACAGAAAGGAATATATTTGCAGGGTTTTTGTTGTTGTTATTTTGGTTTTTTGTTTTGTTTTAAATAAAGATTTATGCCGGGCGTTGGTGGCGCACGCCTTTAATCCCAGCACTTGGGAGGCAGAGGCAGGCGGATTTCTGAGTTCGAGGCCAGCCTGGTCTTCAGAGTGAGCTCCAGGACAGCCAGGACTACACAGAGAAACCCTGTCTCGAAAAACCAAAAAAAAAAAAAAAAAAAAAAGATTTATGGGGATTTTTTTGTTTGTTTGTTTTGGTTTTTGTTTTTTTTGTTTTTTTGTTTTTTTTTGATTTGGGTTTTTCGAGACAGGGTTTCTCTGTATAGCCCTGGCTGTCCTGGAACTAACTCTGTAGACCAGGCTGGCCTCGAACTCAGAAATCCGCCTGCCTTTGCCTCCCAGAGTGCTGGGATTACAGGCGTGCGCCACCACGCCCGGCCTGGTTTTTGGTTTTTTAAGACAGGGTTTTTCTGTGTAGCCCTGGCTGTCCTGGAACTCACTCTGTAGACCAGGTTGGCCTTGAACTCAGAAATCCGCTTCCCAAGTGCTGGGATTAAAGGTGTGTGCCACCACTGCCCAGGTATAAAGATTTGTTTTAGGGGCTGGAGAGATAGCTCAGTGGTTAAGCACACTGGCTGCTCTTCCAGACAATCTAGATTAATTCCTAGCACCCACATGGTGTTATCTGTGACTCTAGTCCCAGGGTAATCCAATACCCTCTTCGCCCTTCTATGGATACCAGGTACATATGTGGTACACCGGCATATAAGCAGGCAAAACACCTATACATACGAAATAAACCCTTAAAAATTATTTTATTATTTATTTGTGTGTATGTGTGGGCATGCTCATGGAAGCCAGAAGAAGTTCAAATACCCTAGAACTGAAGTTACAGGCAGCTGTGAGCTAACTGATGTAGGTGCTGGAATTGAACCTGAGACATCTGAGAGGCACAAGTGTTCTTAACCACTGAGTCATCTCTCCAACCTCATATCTGCAGTCTTTTTTGTTTTGAAAGCTAAACTAAAACTGACAAGAAAAAGCCAAGTCCTTATTGTGCAATATTATAGGGCCATAGCATATGATTTGGAATAGCTGCATAGAAACTATGAGCTGCCGGGCGGTGGTGGCGCATGCCTGTAATCCCAGCACTTGGGAGGCAGAGGCAGGCAGATTTCTGAGTTCAAAGCCAGCCTGGTCTACAGAGTGAGTTCCAGGACAGCCAGAGCTATACAGAGAAACCCCGTCTCGAAAAAACCAAATCCAAAAAAAAAAAAAAAAGAAACTATGAGCTAATTCCATATCCTAGTCAACTGTGAGACAAGACCAACATTTGTTTAAAATCTCCAAATAAAGCCGAGACAAGATTTTGCCAGTGTTCTGACCTTTTAATGGTCACTTAGTCAGTTATCCTTATCATTAGAATCTCACGGAGCTCTTAACTGGAGCATGCGAGCTCCTGAAACTAGAGTTTCAGGTCACCTAATGGGTGTGGGGAATTAAACTGGGGTCTCTGAACGGACAGTATGTGTTCTTGATCCCAGCCACCAATGTAATTTTTTTTTAAAGATTTATTTATTATTATATGTAAGTACACTGTCACTGTCTCCAGACACACCAGAAGAGGGCGTAGGATCTCATTACAGATGGTTTGTGAGCCACCATTTGGTTGCTGGGAATTGAACTCAGGACCTTCTGAAGAACAGTCAGTGCTCTTAACCACTAAGCCATCTCTCCAGCCCCCAATGTAATTTTTTTTTTAACTGCTGAAATCCAGAAGACGTTTTTTAAAGTATGAAAATGTCATAATGAAACCTACTATCTTATACAATTAATTAATATACACCAAAATAAAACAAAGTAAACTAAAAACCACTTAATACAAACAATCCAGTTCAACCAGGTAAGAAGCGCTGGGAGCAGATAAGATAAGAAAGATAGGTAGGTACCTCATAGTTGGAGAGGAAATCTAGCAATTCTGATTGAGATGGGATGTAGAGAAGTGGTTTCATCACCCGGCGAACAAACTTCTCAATGTAAACAGCACTCATGGGGCCTTTGTATTCGATTGGTCCAAAACTAGTACCAAAATAAATAAATAAATAAATAAATACATACATACATACATACATACATACATACAATATACCATGCATTAAACCTGTAATGTGTAACAGAAGCCATCAACACCACACAATGAAAACATCTTTGCTTTAGCGACTGGTTCCGGGGCAAGCAGCCTGCTTCGCTCAGGAAGTGAACAGAGAATCAGCATTTTAGGTGGGGAAGATATAAAAAGTCTCTCTAGTCTCTCTCAATGGCCTACAATATACACAAATGTTACTGAATGACAGGGGGCAGGGACATGTGAAATTCAGCAATTCTGCAACCATTCTTTTCTCTACAGACATTGACATTAAGTTTATTGTTAATGGCAGCAATGCACAGAGCTCAGGAAAGAATTCCATGCATGCTGCACTTATGATGGTATGACATAGTTATAAAAACTCAGACCCACAAGAGATAGACACTGTTCTTCAGTGGACACTGCAGGACACAACAACACAGGAAGACAAAGGTGAAAGAAGGACACACGGCGTTCTACAAGCATGGCTGGGTGGCGGGAATAAGAACTCCATCACCTCAAGCGGCTGGGCATGGTGCTTTAATCCCAGCACTCAGGAGGCATAGACAGGTCAACCTGAACGACATAGTGAGTTCTAGGACAGCCAGAACTACATAGATGAAAAATATTAATTGATAGGTTTGGTGATGATGGTGGTAACTGAAATTTTTTACATTAATATTATCACCATCATCACCAAACCTATCAACTGCCAACAAATTTTAATTTAAAGAAAAAAAAATAAGGCCAATCCATCCTAGCACTCAGAAGGTAGAAGAGTTCAAGGTGATCCCTGGAGATATATATATATATATATACTGTATTAATATCTATACTTGTATCTAAATCTTTATTTATAATGACAATTCTGAAATTTTTGTTTCTTTAAAAACACAAATTATGCACTTGGGAGGCAGAGGCAGGCGGATTTCTGAGTTCGAGGCCAGCCTGGTCTACAGAGTGAGTTCCAGGACAGCCAGGGCTACACAGAAAAATCCTGTCTTGAAAAACCAAAAAAAAAAAAAAAACACACACACAGATTATAAGAATGTGCTTCGCTGGGCGGTGGTGGCGCATGCCTGTAATCCCAGCACTCTGGGAGGCAGAGGCAGGCGGATTTCTGAGTTCGAGGCCAGTCTGGTCTACAGATTGAGTTCCAGGACAGCCAGGGCTATACAGAGAAACCCTGTCTCGAACAAAAAACAAAAAAAACCAAAAACCAAGAATGTGCTTCATTTTCATCCTAGGAGTAGGGATGTGGGGCTGCTTGGACTGGCCTCAGCAGCTGACTATGACTAGCCTCATGCCCTAGCAGATGGTTTTGCCATCTGTAGGTAAGTTCTGCGCTTGTGTGGCGTTTGGAATTCTGGGAACTATGCAGAGGGTACACAGTGCTAGGACCTCTGAGAGGCAGGGCTGGTAGCCGTTGGTTGTTTAAGGAGGCTGGTTGTGGTTTGTTAGTAGCTGTGGTCAAAGAACAAAAGGAAAAAAATTAGATTAGAGAGTTTCCCTATTTCTTCCTCCCTTCTATCCTTGTTTCTCTCCCACGCTAGGGTGTGAAACCAGGGAAATAGAGGGTGGGAAAAAGAAGAACCCACAAAGTAGCAAAGACTGGCTACATATATCTATATCTGTATGTATATCAAACTTGAGGCCAGCCTGGGCTACATTAGGACCTCTTTCAAATATACTATGAATGAATGAATAAATGAATCAATGAATTAGATAAAAAAATTTCAAGAAAACATCTGATAACATATTTTGTCCAGCAAAAAGGCGAACTCATGTAGAAATCACATCTTTTCAAGGCCTCAGGCTTTGCTGAGTTTTCCTAGTAAAGTGTCCTAGTGAACTGTAAAAGGCAACAGGATCAAGATGCAAGATACACAAGGGTTTAATTCCAAACTGCAGCCATCAGTGTAGGGTGAGCTGGTCTAGAGCTCCTGGGCACTAACAGGTGGTGGAAACCCATTTCCATGTTCCAAACTCTATCTCATCGACTTTGGGATGGCATCAATACAAACCCCAAAACCTATCCCACAAAGCAGAAAGCTGTTAATTTAAGTAGCTCAAAGATAAAAGCGTCACAGCAAATGGGAGCAGCAGCAGCGGCAAAATACATGAGAGCAGCGTCCGCTCAGTGGTGAGCCCCAGTGGGGAGTGTGAACTCTGCAAGCAGGAAAAGCCTGTGAGTGCCAGGAGTGCCCAGGAGCACACAGCAGATGAACCAATCATGCACATGTACAAAACTGAGACGGAGACTCCCAGGGAGTGTCTGTGCCTCAGCACTGCTGTACCAGCACACTGGATCCTACGTGACAACGTGAGCAGAAAGGCATCTGAACAGACTTAAGTAAAGCGGCAGGCTAAGATGAACAGTGGGCACTTCAAAGCCCCAGTGCAGAAAACAGGGTACTAGGATAGGGACCCTCCTTTTAAAACAGAATGTCACAGAGTAACTGTGGTGGCTTAAAAAAAAAAAAAAAAAGCCCCCTTGGGGCCATAGGGAGGGTTGCTGTTAGGACTATTAGGTGTGGCTTTTTTGGAGACGGTGTGTGACTGGGAGGGCTTTGAGGAGTCAGAAGCTCAAGCAGTTTCTCTCCCTGCTGCTGCTGATCCAGATGTAGACCTCTCAGCACCTCGTCTACCTGTGCACTGCCATACTTCTACCCAGACAATAATGAACTAAATTTCTGAACCTGTAAACCAGCCCCAATTACATGTTTCCCGTTTATAAGAGTTGATGTGGTCATGGTGTCTCTTCATAAACTTTAAAGACAGTAGCTCAGACTAGCTTCAGACTCACAGCAATCCTCCCGCTTCAGCCTTCATAGTTAGTTCTCAGTTTAAAGGCATGGAGAAACACCGGCTGAGACTGTTGATTCTAAAAATCTACAGAAGCTGAGAACACAAAAGCTAATGTGTATTCTTGTTCCTCTCAAAATTACCTTCATCTCAATTCAAGGGAATGTTCATTTTAATGTCACATCAACTTGACTTCACCTCTGGCAGCCTGTAAGACTTTAACCACCCCACTGGACAAAGCCAAGGAGTGACATAGGGACCTAGGAAGGGGAAATGCACCACCTGCTTCAGCTCAGTGCTTTCTCCTAGCCTCTACAAAGCAGGAACTAGACTGGAGATGGTCACTGGACCTGTACCTTATATTTAAGAGCCCCCACTTGAGCCTTTAAAGCAGAGGTAGAGCCTACTGAACAAGAAGCAGAGTGAGGAGATTTGAAAACAATCTACATGATTACAAAAAAAGCTAGCTTGTTCCTGTGCTTCCACAGGCCCTTCATATAAAGTGTAAAATGTAGTCCTAACTAAATAATATCAGTTGTTCAGGAAAACATTATGCAATGCACAACAGTTTATGCCAGAGACGTGGAACTGAGATGGAAAAGGATAGAGTCTGCCACTAACAGTTTGCTGATGATTACTGTGAATCCCTAAAGAGACGGGGTGTGTGTGTGGGGGGGGAACATGAGAAGGGGAAAGGAACCTCTAACAATAAAGCTCTCACTAATCAAGTTTTTACCCATTTGGCCTTTCATAGACTTTAAGTCAATCACACCGACTGAACCCTAAATGCCATCTTCTTCTCTAGAATGATAAGGTTGGAAGATTATCAGTTCAAGGCTAGCCTGGGATACAAAATGAGACCACTTCAAAGACTAAGATAAATAAACCGGATGGAGTGGCACAAGCCTTTAATCCCAGCACTGGGAAGGAAGAAGCAGGCTGAGCTCTCTAAGTCCAAGTCTAACCATGGTGAACAGCCAGAGCTACACAGAGAAACCCTGTCTCTCAATAGCCCAAGGTTTTCAAATATCATTTAACATCCATCGTAGAGTCTCAGTACATCTACAAAACCAAACATTAACATATACACAGCAAAAGTGACTAGCTTAAAGCCAAATGTGGTGGCAGATGCCTATTTTCCCAGCACTTGTGAGAGATTAAGGCAGGACCACTAAATTCTAGGCCAGGCTAGGCTACAGCATGAAAGCCCCTATCCAACAAAGGAAGGTTTGGCAGCACGCGCCTTTAACCTCAGCACTAGGCAACAGAAGCCAGCCAATCTTTCCAAGTTCCAGACAACCCTGGCTGATATGGTGAGCTCCAAGCCAGCCAGAATTAATAGTGAGATTTTAGCACTACTCACAAACAAACAAACAAACAAACCAACAAACAACAAATAAATAAACAGTGAAGTTCTGTCACCCCTTCACAAATTCAACAAACAAATGAATGGATAGATGGATGGATGAATGGATGGATGGATGGATGGATGGATGGGCTAGAGAGATGGCTCTATGGTTAAGAGCACTGTCTACTCTTCCGGAGAACCTGGATTTGATTTCTAGCACCAATATGGTGGCTCAGAAGCCCCTGGAGCTACAGTTCCAGATCTGATACTTTCCTTTTGATCTTAAGCTCTGGTGTACATATAGTTCATATACATTTATTAAGCACACACACATCAAGAATAAATAAATAGATAATAAAATAAATCTTGGGCCTAAGAGAGATGGCTATACAGTTAGGAGGATGTAACTGCTCTTGCAAAGGACCAGAGTTTGGTTTCCAGGAGCCATGCCTGGCAGCTCACAACTATCTATAACTCCAGCTCCAAGGGCTTTGGCATTCTGCATTTACATGTGCTCATACCATATACACACACATATACATATAACCAAAAGTAAAGATTAAAAAACAAAAACAAAATAGCTTATAATAAAAACCACAGGTAGCTTGTCACTTTAGGCAAAATGAAAACAACTGGAGACAAAAAAAAAAAAAAAAAAGAAACTTGAGGGTTTCCATCCTGTCATTCAAAACTATGGACCACTTATAATTTTTTTCCTAACTGAAAGAAAGAGTACTACATCCCCACCTCCTTATTGCAAGGCTAGAGACTGAACCCAAGATCTCACCCATGTTAGGAAATCCCATTACTACTAAATTAATATTTCCAGCTATTTGGTTGAGGCTAAGTAGTCCAGGCTGGCTCCTAATAACCCTCTTGCCTCAGCTCCCAAGAAGCTTAGATTATTGGCATAGGCACCATGCCTAGCTAAAGCTATTATCCTGAGCATGTTAGCTACATTATCAGGTTAACATGCTGAGGGACAGGGTGTACTTCTATATTATGAGTAGCTAAAATGTACAACCATACAATGGAGTAATTCATCTTTTAAAAACAGTGCTGCAGCATACATACACTAATGTAAACAGATGTTCTGTGATGTTCACAGAAGTGAGAGAGGACAATTTCAGAAATAACATTTCCTTCTTTCCAATCACATCGCAAGCTTACAACTAGAGGGCACACATTTATATTCACAGAAAGCGACAATCAAAACAGACTGGTTGCACATGGCTAAGGTAATCATCAAGCTCCTTTACTTTTTTTAAACTTACTTTTGCCTATCTGATTTTCTCAATTTTCCACATTGACTAATCATTTTGTGTTCCCTGATCAACTGATTAATACAAGTGGGACTGGAAACACAAGCCCTTACCTCCGATGATACAGATGTATCACAGGAAAATAGAAGAAATGTTTCTGTTTTCTGCATTTCCCTTGGTTCCACCAACAGTTTATTGCCACAAACAACACCTGCAGAGGCAAAACAGGTTTCATATGACTATGAATAGCAACTCAACAGTTACCAAAACTCACAATTGTAGAAACAGAACTACTTCCCCCTGCTAGAACAGAAGGTATTAAGCAAGAAACAAACAAACCCTGTTTCAAGCTTTCTAAGGTGACATTTACCACTAAATAAAACTACTCAGTGATAGTTCATGCTTGTGATCCCAACCCTGGGACGTGGGAATAGGGGCAGGTGTAGAGTGGGGTAAGGGCAGTGAGGGGGCTGAAGTAGATGAAGTACCATGAGTTATACATAGGCTAGCCTGGTCTACAGAATAAATCTCAAAAATGAAAAGTGAGAAATGGAGAGCTGTCTCAGAAGAATACTGGTTGCTCTTCCAGAGGATATGGATTTGATTCCCAGCACCAATATGGTGGCTTGAAACTATAAGTCCAGTAGCTTTATCCCCAGGGTGATTCAGTGCTTTCTCCAAGCAAAATGTACAGACTTATGCACAGGCAAAACAGTCATATATATAAAAAGTAATAATAATAAAGCCTTTTTTCTTTTAATGAAAAATAACCAGGTGTGCTTTAATCCAAGGATTTGTGAGGCAAAAGGAAGCAGATCACGAAGTTTGAAACAAGCAGGTCCACAAAGCAAATTCCAAACCAGCCAGGGCTACATATGAAAACCGTCTCAAAAATAAATACATGAATTTCAAAGAAAGACAAACCCTTCTCCATAGTTCAGCTAGGACTCTTTGAGCCTGTCAGAAGAGAAAAATCACTTGTTTTTAATGTTAAAAATGGATGAGCAATACTTTGAAAGGATTTGGTTTTATTATTTATTTATTGAGGCATGATTTCACTATATAGCCTTGGCTAGCCTGGAGCTTACAATAAAGACCAGGTTGGTCTTGAACTCTAAATCTTCCTGCCAGGTGTGGTGGCGCACGCCTGTAATCCCAGCACTTGGGAGGCAGAGGCAGAGGCAGGCAGATTTCTGAGTTCGAGGCCAGCCTGGTCTACAGAGTGAGCTCCAGGACAGCCAGGGCTACACAGAGAAACCCTGTCTCAAAGATTAAGAAAAAGAAAAAGAAGAAGAAAAAGAAAAGAAAGAAATCTTCCTGCCTCAGCCTCCAGAGTTCTAGGATTAAGGGCATACACTACCATGCCCCGCTGAAGGGAATATTTTAGGTGAGAGTCAGGGGTGTTGTTTAGTGTTAGGGTACTTGCCTAACCTTTGAAAGACCCTGGGTTCGTTTCTCTCTCTCTCTCTCTCTCTCTCTCTCTCTCTCTCTCTCTCTCACACACACACACACACACACACACACACACACACAGAGGCATGCTCATAGAGGTCAGAGGATAACCTGTCCTTTCATCATGTGGTCTGATATGTATAAAACTGTATAGCCCTCACCCCGCTCTATACCTGCCCCTTATTCCAATGCCCCAGGGTTGGGATTACAAACATAAACTATCACTGAGTAGTTTTATTTTAGTTTTAGGGATTGAACTCAGATCCTTTGGCTTGGTGATGCCTTTACCCACTGAGCAACCTCTCTAGCCAAATGACTATTTAAAAAAAAAAAATAATAAAGACAACATTTAGACCATGTTCTAGAAGATAGTTCTAGAAGGTGAAAACATGAGTTAAATACACATTTACAAGTAGATATTGAGTATTTAGGGAAGTATCCCCATCTTCTAATAAAGAATCAGAACCAGTGTCCCCACACTGGCACCTGAAGGATCAGGACTGTCTGGTTTGGGTACAAGAGGGCCTAGGACTAGCTGCAGCTAAACTGATTTCCAGCTCTCTTGCCCCTGCCCTCCTGACACCACTATTGCCTCAAGTGTCGCAATCAAATGTCTCCTGTGTCCTGAGCTCAGCAGGAGAGCTACCTCTATGGAGGACCTCCTGACTATAGAGGGGTGCATCACATTACAAAATAGCCAAGACAATAGTCATAAACTTTTGGGGTATGTGTCAAGTTTTTCATAAGTTACTCAGAGTCAGTGAGATGATTCAGTGGGTCTGAGTCCCATCCCTGGATCCCACAATAGGAATGAACCAGCTCCCAAACTGAAACCCTGGGAAGGCAGGGGCACTGGGCCTGGAGAGATGAGTCACAGCAGCCCCAAAGGATGCAGTTTGGTTTCTGGCACCCATATGGAAGCTCACAGCCATCTGCAGCTCCGGTTCCTAGAGACCTGATGCCAACGGCTTCTGTGAACACATAGCATTCAGTGGTGCGAGAAAACATACATACACACAAAATTAAAATACATTTTAGATTTTTTCAAAAAGATATGAAGAAAACAATATGAAGTCAGCAAATGTAAAGCTGCCTTGACAAGCTTCTGCCCAGGGACAGTACAAATGTTTAAACTTACAGGACTCTTTATAGAGTTTTTAGAGGCGATTTTTTTTCATTTGTATTTATATATTTATATCTGTAAATGCATGTTGTGTGCATGTGCATTTCTGTCAGTACAGGCAATTGTGATGCTCCTGATGCGGGTTTTGAGAACCAAACTCAGGTCTTCTGGAAGACCAGCAAGCTCCCTAACCAGTAGCTTGTCTCTCTGTCCCTGAGAGTCCATTTCGAAGGACATTTCTAAAGCAACAATCTTCACCCAGGATTGAAGTCTCATTTTCTTTACTTAAAAATAGGCATGAGCTGGGCAGTGGTGGCGCACACCTATAATCCCAGCACTTGGGAGGCAGAGGCAGACAGATTTCTGAGTTTGAGGCCAGCCTGGTCTACAGAGTGAGTTCCAGGACAGCCAGGACTACACAGAAAAACCCTGTCTCGAAAAACCAAAAAAAAAAAGGGGGGGGGCATGATTAGCTGGGCATGGTGACTCATACCTTTAACCCCAGCTCTGAGGAGGCAGAGGCAGGTGGATCTCTGTAAGTTGAGGCCAGTCTCAGTCTCAGGACAGCTAAGACTGTTATACAGAGAAACCCTGTCTTGGGAATAAACAAAACAAAGCAAAAGGCACAATCTACCATCTTGCTAATTTGACTAAGCGATATGACTCAAATGATTTCTACCTTTTTCTAAAAATAAATTTGCTCTTTTCCCTGCTATGTACATAGAACTGTAAGCTCTCGATTTAGAAGGACCTGAAATGAACAGGTTGGACCACTGTGGGTGGCACAAGCCCTCATCTGTAACTCCAGTATGTTAGTAGACTGCTAAGGCTTTACAAACCAGAGACTCTGCTTAAGAAAGCCAAAGCTAAGCTGGGCGGTGGTGGGGCACGCCTTTAATCCCAGCACTTGGGAGGCAGAGACAGGTGGATTTCTGAGTTCGAGGCCAGCCTGGTCTACAGAGTGAGTTCCAGGACTGCCTGGGCTACACAGAGAAACCCTGTCTCAAGAAAAAAAAAAAAAAAAAAAAAAAAAAAAGGAAAAAAAAAAAGAAAAGAAAGCCAAAGCTAAAACGCCAGCTTGAAGAGCTGCTGTGAGAAGAGTATGGCCTTGCCCACAGGAATACTATGTTACTATCCCATTAGTCAGGACACTTTGCTTAAATGGCTACAAACTAAGTTAACCTTAACATGAAACAAGAAGTTTCCTCTTTGCTTCCTACATGGAAATAGACCTTTGTTCTCCAGATTCTGGAGAACGGGGAATGACTATAAAAGTGGTGCTCATTTTTTTTTTTTTTTGTTGTTGTTGTTGTTGTTTTTGTTTTTTCGAGACAGGGTTTCTCTGTGTAGTCCTGGCTGTCCTGGAACTCACTCTGTAGACCAGGCTGGCCTCGAACTCAGAAATCCGCCTGCCTCTGCCTCCCAAGTGCTGGAATTACAGGCATGCGCCACCACGCCCGGCTGGTGCTCTTTTTTTATGCTTATATACTGAGTGCTTGCCCAGGGATCCCTTAGAATTCTCATTTCCTTCCTGAAAAGTTGATATGATATGATATGATATGATATGATATGATATGATATGATATGATATGATATGATATGATATATTACTTCTATTTTCAAGTCATCAGGCTTGACACAAAGTGCCTTTAGTCACTAAGCCATTTTGTCAGCTATGTATGTGTATATTTGTGTGTATGTATGTTATATATGAACATACCACAAACACATAATACACACACACATACACACATAAACCCATTCACACACATAGTCTTTCTTTTGAGACAAGGTCTCATGTAGCTTAGGCTGGCCTCAAACTCACGATATAGATGAGGAAGGCACTGATCTCCAGCCCTCCTGTCACTCCCTCCCAATGCTGAGATTCCTCTCAGGAAACATGAACTGTATAAGGAATACAGTTCCTTATTATTGGTATACTTTAAGGTATAAAATAGCTTCAAAGGCTTTGTGGAACCTAGCCACCATTTTAAAATATTTCTTGTTTCTAGGAAAAACAACTGAGAGTTCTGAATGAAGTCTGCAGCTCAGGGTTCTCCATCCAAGTTGGCTCAGATCCAGATCATGGTTCTACAGCAGCATGCATGGGCCCTCAGGAATCTATGGAGTGCTTTTTGCCTGCTACAGTAGTTAAGCAAAGCTCCCATGCATGGAGAGCAAGGTCCTGAGAGAGGTCCTGCAATGCTCAAGTCTGCTCCGATTATGCCAAAGTCACCATGTCATCCCACAATAGTTTGAAATGCCTACCTAGCACTCTTTACCCGGGAAAAAGTCCGTTCTGTTATAATCCAAACCCAGATTCTTAGCCCATCTTATATGGGAATCCAAGGGTTCAGGGAAATTCTAAGGACTGAGACTACTGTTTAAGCAGAGATGGAAATAATATCTCTATCTAGTTAGGGGCTCTCCCAGGAGCTGCTTCCTATTGTGGACCCAGTTATAAAGTGCCTGTGGGATCTGAGCATCAGCTCATCACTTCTTACCGTAGGTCTACATCTGTAACTGCCCCATCCACAGTGGCTCTACATAAAGCATAATGTGTACTGACAACTAACAGAGCTGATTTAGTTTTCAAGTTGCCTGTGTACTGACAGCTAACAGAGCTAAGATTTAGTTATAGATTACTTTTCCATTTTCCCATCACCTCTGTTACAATTAGTACACTGCATTACTCTGAAATCACATGCATAGGGAAGTTTTGAAATATAAGTTGCTTCACATACAGAAAAGGGGGCACCACAAAATAGTTATTTTCAGGTTTGTGTGCCAGGATGCACACCTTTAGTCCTCAGGAGGATGAGGCAGAAGTACCAGGAACTCAAGACCAGACTTCACCACAAAAAAACACTATCGCAAAAATTAACTGGGGCTGGTAATTGGCTCAGCATTTAAGAGCAGTCCTGCCCTTTGAAAAGATGGGGGTTCAGTTCCCAGCACCCACATGGTAGTTCACAACCACTGACATGTAACTCCAGTTACAGGAGATAAAGTACCCTCTTCTGACCTCCTAATGCACCAGGCACATATGTGGTGTACATGCAAACAGACAAAACATCCATACACATAAAATTGTATATATATGTATACACACATACATTCTCATTCTCTCTCTCATTTTGGGTTTTTTTTTTTTTTCTTTTTTCTTTTTTTCCGGTTTTTTTGGTTTTCTTTTGAGACTGGGTTTCTCTGTGTAGTTCCGGCTGTCCTGGAACTCACTCTGTAGACCAGGCTGGCTCGAACTCAGAAATTCGCCTGCCTCTGCCTCCTAAGTGCTGGGATTAAAGGCGTGCGCCACCACTGCCCGGCTCTCTCTCATTTTAATTTACCGAGGGACCAGAGAAATAGATCAGCAAGTAAAGATACTTGTCACAAAATCTTGGTGACTTGTGTTTAATCCCTAGAATCCACAGAAAGGCAGGAGACAAAGATTTGAACTCAGGTCATCAGGCTTGGTGGGAAGTACCATTAATTTTTTTTTTCCCCAGACAGGGTTTCTCTGTGTAGCCTTCACTGTCCTAGAACTCACTTTGTAGACCAGGCCTGCAACTCAGGGATCTGTCTGCCTCTGCCTCCCGAGTGCTGGGATTAAAAGTGTGTGTCACCACGCCTGACAACATTTGGTCTTTTTACTCCTAAGTTTGTCCTGTATAAACATTTAAGTAGTTGGCTACACAGTCGATAAGCACTGACTCCTTCAAGTTGTCTGCTAAGCCACACCTGCACCTTGGCCTGTGTCACTTACAACATATCAGACTAACAAGCCACATAAGCTGGACATGAGAGAGCTGGGCTCTGGTCTCTGCTATCTTCAGCACTATATCACACAATGCCCTGGTATTCTGGGCAAGCATACATCTCCTGAAGCCACAGAACTGGATCTCACTCTTGCCACTTGAGCATGACAGGACTCTTCTTCCTGTTTCTTCATAGGCTTTGCACCTGACAAGGTACTGGAGTTTACCTGTATTTTATCGCCAGTCTGGCATAATTTCTCTGAGGAGTCATCCTCTCTAATACAAATCTGACGGTCACTGCATGGTGGAAAGCACACTTACCTGATCTGAAAGCCGGCTGGCTGCCTGTTCAACTTCTGCCCTGGCTGCGATGGACTGGCCACACCATGGGGCATAGAAGAACAGCACCGCCACCTCGGAATCCCGGCGGACATGGTCAGCATAGTCCAGCTGGCCCTGGAAGAGGTCAAGGACCGGAGAGCTTGAGGAGAAAAAGCTGACAGGCGGCCTTGCTGGGATTATCACGTCCTTTGCGCGACTAAAAAATAAACACAAACAATTTCTCCACTTACAGCTTTGTAGGGAAGAAGAGAGAAGACTTTTTAAGGCCTCTTTTGATTAAGAAAATAAGAGTTTGCAAGTCGCTGTCCTGAACAAAAACTAATACACCATGCTAAGGCAGCACCTGCCTGGGACAGTCCAGATGCTGGGCACTGTCCCTGAGGTGTGGGGGTTGGGAAGCGGTAAAGAGTGACACGATCCACGGTCCCACCGCCCACAACCAATTCCACATCACCTCCTTATAGCCTGACATTCAACAAAAGCCACCGATCTCTGGGCACTGCTGCTCTACAGCTCACAAGAACAAGGAAACTGTATACACTACCACGAGTGCAGCTCCCATAGGAGACATTTACAGTTGACTCAACTTTTAGAAAACATAAGTTATTAAGGGGAGTTGACCTATATCTATCCAAAGCATTGAGGGAAAAGCAACTCTAACATACACTCTACACACTAACACTAACCCACAGTGACAGAGATGAATAACAAAGTAAGAGCCTTAACTGGAAAGGTTCCCCACAGCCAGAGAGGCCGCAACTCTCTCATCAGGCAACGTGTACAATGCTAGCGCATAAAGCCCTGACCACAGTGCCCTAAAACAATACACTAAACCAATAATAATAATAATAATAATAATAATAATCAAGGAGCAAAGAAAGAAAACCCAGAAGGTACAAATGAAAACAACTATATCAATAATCACAATTAAAAAAGATTAAGCCATTCAACTATGAAAAGACTGCTAAGATCTTTACCAACCTACAACTGACAGAGGGCTAATATCCAATATATACAAAGAATTCAAGAAATTAGACTCCAAAGAACCAAATAACTCTATTTAAAAATGGGGTACAGAGCTAAACAAAGAATTCTCAACTGAGGAATACCAGATGGCTGAGAAGCACCTAAAGAAATGTTCAACATCCTTAGTCATCAGGGAAATGCAAATCAAAACAACCCTGAGATTCCACCTCATACCAGGCAAAAATGGCTAAGATCAAAAACTCAGGTGACAGCAGACACTGGCGAGGATGTGAAGAAAAAGCAACACTCCTCCACTGTTGGTGAGATTGTAAGCTGGTACCACCATTCTGGAAATCAGTCTGGCGGTTCCTCAGGAAATTGGACATAGAACTACCTGAGGACCCAGCTATACCACTCCTGGGAATATACCCAGAAGATGCTCCAACATATAACAAGGACACATGCTCCACTATGTTCACAGCAGCTTTATTTATAGTAGTCAGAAGCTGGAAAGAACCCGGATGCCCTTCAACAGAGAAATGGATATAAAAAATTTGGTACATTTACACAATGGAATACTACTAAGCAATTAAAAATGACGACTTCATGAAATTCTTAGGTAAATGGATGGAACTAGAAAATACCATCCTGGGGGCTGGAGAGATGGCTCAGCGGTTAAGAGCAATGACTGCTATTCCGAAGGTCCTGAGTTCAAATCCCAGCAACCACATGGTGGCTCACAACCACCCGTAATGAGATCTGACACCCTTTGGTGTGTCTGAAGACAGCTACAGTGTACTTACATGTAATAAATAAATAAATCTTTAAAAAAAAAAAAAAAAAAAAGAAAATACCATCCTGAGTGAGGTAACCCAATCACAAAAGAACACACATGGTATGCACTCACTGATAAGTGGATATTAGCCCAGAAGCTTGGAATACCCAAGATATAATTCACAGACCACATGAAACTCAAGAAGAAGGAAGACCAAAGTTTGGATACTTTGATCTTTCATAGAAGGGGGTACAAAATACCCTCAGGAGGAGAGAGAGAGAGAGAGAGAGAGAGAGAGAGAGAGAGAGAGAGAGAGAATGTTGCTGCAGCAGCAGCAGCAGCAGCAGCAGCAGCAGCACCACCACCACCACCACCACCACCACCACCACCACCACCACCACCACAATGTCCTCTTCTGGCTTCTGCAGGTACCATTACCTACACAGTGCACTCACTTATATACATGCAGGTAAAACTTGCATACACATAAAATAAAAATCTTTTTTAAAAAGGCAAATTAAAACCTACTATATACCTTAACTTGAGTGAATCTCAAAATAATTATGCCAATGGGGGATGGGGGGGGTGGGGGGAGTGGATATGAAGGGCCATAATGGAATGCAAAACAGAAGGGGGAAAGAGAGCTCAAAAGGACAAGCTTAAGGAACAGTCCCACTGGGCTATCTATAGAGGGCACTTCCCTAACCTGAAAAGGGCAAGCCCTTACACAACTATTCAAAAACTTCCTGAGTAACTACTTTTATGGTTCAGACACAGGCAGAGGCTGCTGCCAAGAGGTTTCTTCATAGAGGAAGAAGATGGCAAAGAAACAGGTACATAAACAATCAGCAATGAAAGCTCCATAAAATGACCATTGTTGTGGGAGAACTCAGTTTAGAGATGTAACACGGAGACACAGCAGCTTCTGACGAGGATGGAACCCAGTACTCTTTAAGCTGAGGCCTGAATGATGGACAAGCAGACAACTGTGCAGAGGTGAGAAAATGTGTTCTGAAGAGATTCTAAAGACTGCTCATTGGTGGAATTACTTCCCTACCACTCCGAATGCAAGTTAAATTAGGCATGAAAGCACACATTTATAATTCCAGCATTCAGACAGCTAAGCAGGGACAGTAAGCTCCAAGCCAGCCTGGGTTAAAGTGAGAATCAAATACAAAGCCAGGGGATGGTTCCAAGCTCAGCAGTGAGGAGAGTACCTACCGGAGCAGTACCAAGTTCATGTCCCAGCACCCATGTACCCAGAACCACCTGTGACTCAGGTTCTAGGGTGTCCAATGCCTCTGGGCTCGGTGAGCACTTGCACTCATGTGCATACACACACACACACACACACACACACACACTTTAGCGTTTGTTTGGTTGTTTGTTTTTTAATTAAAGCCAAGCATGGTTATACACATCTGTAATCCCAGCATTTGAGTGGAGAAGGCAGTAGGATCAGGAGTTTGAGTTTGAAATCACCCTGAACTACACAAGACCCAGTCTCAAAAACAAACAAAAATAAAACCTGCACACTTAGCATAAAATAGTGAAATCTGGGGATTAATACAGGTGACATCAACTTATTATTTTTTAGAGGTACAGAGGAGTTCTTAAAGTTAAAGGCATATAAACACAGACCAAACAAAAACTAACAGCCAGGAAATAGAAACATGGCCATCTGCTCTCCCTCAGGCCCTTTTCATGTATCTCTCAAATCTTGCTTTACATTTTTCAAAAATTACATGTAAATCAGAGACTACAACTCTTAAGTTTATGTAGCACATACAAACAAAAAATAAACAAAACACAAGAATTGGTTGTGAACAATAAAGGCATGTTTAAAAACAACAAAAGATGGCCAGGCATGCTGGCCCACACCTTCAATCCCAACACTCAGAGAGGCAGAGGCAGGTGGATCTCTGAGTTTAAGGCCAGCTTGGTCTACACAGTGAGTTCCAGGACAGCCAGGACCACACAGAGAAAGCCTGTCTTAAGAAACAAATTGTTGTTTACTGATGTGTCTGAGTGCAGGCATTCACATGAAGTCAAAGACAACTCGAATCTGTTCTTTCCTTCCACCAAGAACTCTAAGATAAAACTCACAGTCAGGCTTGTGCAGTAAGTGCTTTTCCCACTAAGCCATAGTGCTAGCTTGTAAATTCAATTTATATGAAATTTATTCCTTAAACCTCCCTTCTAAAGGCAACTAGACACACATGCAGCTTTCTCCCTGATAAACACACACAGGAAAGCAAGCAGAATGGATTCATGGAGACTGAGTGCCCATAAACAGAAGTGGGCAAAGGTCAGAGGCCCAGAACACCCATAGTAACTCGCTGTGGTTCAACTCCAATCCACCTTCTTCCAGACCCCTACTCTGAATCTGCTAAGCACTCGACACTGAGGACAATACTGAGGAGGCTAGTTATTTATTTCAGACTTGTAGTATGAATAAAATTAAATCTGAAAAACAGACCTGATATATTCTTCCTTAAGCTTCTGTCCTCATTAAAGATCTTAAAATGAGGAAAGAGCAACAAAACTGTCAGGGCCAGTGTGCCATAGTATCTTGACATCAGTCTACCAAATAAACTCCTTAAAACGTTCCCATCGCCAGCGGCACAGACAGTGGCATGAGGAGGTGAGACCCAGGTTCACTTTCCAGAAGCAGCTGAGGAGCTAGCTCTCCTGACTCAGTCAGACTCTTCCACCCTCCTGACGGAAGGTCTCACAGGGCGCCTCTACCCACTAAGTCACATGTTTTTGTCTCAGATCAAACATTGAACACTGTTTTCACAGCTGGGCAAACTGAAGTAAACCGATTCCTTGAAAAGGTCTGATAATCTGAATCCAAATGCCAAGTTGCAATATTCCACCTTGTAAAACACTTCCTCTATTTTCCTTGTAAAGACAGTACCAGTCTGGTTGCTCAAGATAAAAAATTTAAACTCCAGACCAGGTGTGGTGACAAACACTTTTGGTGCCTTTAAACACTTTAGCACAGCACCTAACACACTGCAAACACTAAAAATATTAGTCTCTTCCTCCTAACACTCACAATGTTTGGCTATCTTGACCTCAGGGATCTCATATTGTGTTCATTACACTCAATCTGTACCCAGATAAACCTCCCTCTGGATAGAAGTGCCAAGAGGATATGTCAAGTGACAACAGATTTTTATAAACTGCAATTTCAAAGGATATACTGATGATCTGAGGCGAGGAGTATAATTGAAATATAAACTTTGTATCTGTGTAATTTCCTGAAAAGATGCACATTAGCTTCCATTCTTCCTAAACTCCAGCCTACTCAGGCCTTTTCCAAGTTTCACAAAAACACCAAGCTTGCCCAGACTTCAGATCTTTGCACTTAACTGCTTGGTAACAGATCTCAGCGCAGACCTTCCACCACTAGCTCCCTTTCCTTTCCTGTGTAAGCGTCTAATGCCTTTTTCTTATGAAGGCCCTTTCTGTGACCCACCCCCATCCTTCTATTCCCTGCATAGTACTTATTAAGGTCTCTGAAGTGTTTGTTTACTGTATATCATCACCTCAATGAGAACTCCAGGGAACGGGGATTTCTGTCTTCAGCATTAGCGGGTGCTCAGTACAAACATGCACTGTCAGTATATCAAATGCGTGCCTGGATTCCCAAAAGCGACTAAGGCCCCTAAATGGCTTGTGAATCACCACACTGCAAGCATTAAAGAAAATGGAATGAATTAAAACAGAGTATTATAGCCTAGGCAAGAACTGACATGTGCACCCCGAGAGACCCCAACAGGTGACAAGCAGCTCAGAAACATGGCCAAACGTCCTCGGTACATAATTGATATAGAGTAGCGCCCTGAAACGTCTCCACGCGGAACTAGGACAGTGGGGGACCGCGGCCACCGAGAAGGTCAAGCTTGTGGTCTCAGGCAAGGTCAGGCCCGACTTCCCCGAGGAAGACATACAACCCTCGACCCCGGAGGCCCCGAGCTGAGCCCGTGCAGCCGGGCCGGCAGAGCTCCGGCCGCGGAGCCCGAGTCCCGGCAGCCTCACCTGCAGGTGAACTTGAGGGCGAAGAGCAGGGCGCAGCCGAGAGCCACAGCCCCGCACAGCAGCTCCGGCCGCTGGCGCGCCATAAGCGAGGCGCCGCGCAACCCGCGGCGGATCCGGCCCTCCAAGGACGCCGCCGCCCCGGCCGGGCTGAGGGAGCCGGAACCCTTGGGGCCGCCACCCTCGTCCTCGGCGTCCTCGCTGCTGTTCCCGCCGCCGCCGCCGCGGCCTCCGCATTCCGACATTACATGCTCCCCGTGGCCGGCTTTATACCGCCGCTGCCGCCACCTCGGGCCCGGGGACCCGGCCCCGCACGTCGCTCCCAAACCTCGCAGGCTGCAGCGCCGGCTAACCCGGACTCTCCACGTCAGCCACACTTCGAGACACCCCGCCCACCGACCCGAGCCTGCGCGAATGCCGGCTTCCCGCGAAGCCACGCCCTTTCGGGCCACGCCCCCGAGCCTACCGAGTCTGCGCGGGTGCTCGCAGCACTCGCGGCCGCGTCAGCCTTTCACAGGTCCCGCCTCGCTTGCACTCTGCGCAGGCCTGCAGTCACTCATGCTCGACCCCGCCCTTCATTCGGGACTGCATCGACGCTACATCCTCGTGCCCGGAAGCTAGTTGGTGATGTCTACTAGTTATCGTGTCTTTCCGTTGGTCGGTCCTTCCGGGTACTGTTAGGGCTCGGATTGTCGCAGGGCATAGGTGCAGTTTGTTATCTCTGCTTTTCAGAAAGTGTGGCGGAGGGAGGAGCCTCGTGCAGAGGCGAGAAGGACCGGAGGACATAGTAATAAGACGGAGACCGGCCTGCTCTGTAATGGGGTAGTAAGAACGCTGCAAGCCTTCTGCTTCCGTTTCTGCTTTCAGGATCCTACCTTGACTTCCTTCAATGATGGATTATGATGGTAAAGTGTAACCAAAATAAACCTTTCCCTCTCCAAGTAGCATTTTCTTCATGTGTTTATCACAACAGTAGAAACCGTGAGACAAGTACTGATAAACGGTAATTACATTCAACAAAAGAACCCAAGTAAAAGGATGTGTATTGGGGAATCCCATTTCTATGACCCATGTTTGATGGACAAATCCACAGAAACAAAGCAGACGTGATTCAAGTTTGGAAGGCATCGGAGTCAGGACATTGCCTGCCTCACATCTTAGCAACAAGAATGCAAGGCCAGCCTAAGACACACAGTGAATTATCTTCAACTCCCCCTCCCCCCCATTAGGTTTATATGAGTTGTATATAACTTTTAAAACCAGGCTTGGTGTCACACAACTGTGATTCCCAACTATGTGGGAAAACAGGAGGACCACATGTTCAAGGCCAGCCTGCGAAATTTAGCAAGGCCCTATTTCAAAATAAAGTTTTGTTTGGGGCTAGAGACGAGGATCAGTAAGTAGTAAGAGTACTGCTCTTGAAAACCCAAGTTTGATTCTCAATACAGGTAGTTTGCTCAGGGATTTAAAGAGCACCAGCTGTTCTTCTAGAAGACCAAGTCCCAGCATCAACACGAAGCTCATAAAAGTTTATAGCTCCAGTACTAGGGGATCTGACCTCCATGGGCACCGGGTATGTATGTTGTACACATAAGATTATAAGATTATTTTAACAAAAAAATCACCCCATGGAGATAACCAAGTCCTAACATGTGCCAGTTAGTATTAGTTACACACACACACACACACACTCACACACACCTCACCTTAACAACCTGTAGCTTGCACAAGGGTCTAAGCACTTTTCTAGGTTTCTAAGCATCCTACCTCTTGAGATTCATCCTGAGGAAGTAATTCTGACCAGGCAGCTAAAGGACCGGTTCCTTGTGGAGCCCTGCCTCGAACGCAGCACACTGTGCACCCTTGCCCACCAAGCACTGCCCTGCTAGTTTCCTCCCTCCTTGCTGATCCCCGCCTCTGAAAGCTATCAGGGCTGCAGGGAGAGAAGCTTTTATGTGTGTCTTTCATAGCTATGTCATCTGTCAGTGACCCCAAGGGCCTGCCTGTTAAAGGTGCTGGACATGCAGAGCCTCTGAGGATTCCACAGCTCACGTCTCTAATTCCAAAAGAAGCTGACCTCTCCCAGATAATCATTTGACACCAAAGGGTGTCAATTACCATAAGAAGCCTCTAATCACTCTAAATCTTGAGGCAATAGGGTAGAGAGAAAAGCTGCGTCCGCATTCCTCCCATTTGCAACTTATCACTCACTGTCCAAATACAAATACTGTTGTTTAAAAAAAAAAAAAAAAAAATGTGGGGAACACTTTAATCCTAATACTTGGGAAGAACAGGCTGATGGATCTCTTTTGAGTTCCAGGCCAGCCTGGTCTACAGAGCAAGTTCCAGGCCAGCCAGGGCTACACAACAGAGACTTCAGCGGAAAAAAAATAAAATAAAAGTGGTAAATTGAATTCAGTCAACAGAACCTGGTAAACGTGGTAGAGGAGACCTGATCACAGAGCTGTTATCTACACACACTGGCACATGTGCATCCCCATGCACGGTGTGCACACACCCACATTAATAATCAATTAGAAAATAAAACCCAATGCACTTGTATACCCAGGCTTGGGGGCCCTCCTGGAACCCTAACTCTAGCAACTTGAGAGGTGGTGGCAGGAGGATCAGGAGTTCAAAACTAAACTAGACTGAACGATGTAAAAATCCCGGCTCAAGCCAAAAGGAAAAGGCATTTGGTGAGTGAGCTCAGCCTATGGATACAGGCTATCATCACTACTTAGGAAGCAACAGTGGGAGGATCACATGTTCAACTGCCCCAAAATAAAAAGTAAAAGCAGGCTGGTATTTAGTTCAAAGGCACAGTGGCCACTTAACATGTACAAGGTGCTAGGCTCAAGCCCCAGCACCCCACACACCAAAAAACAAAACCTCTCCAAAACCCGGTTCCAATAAGGTCTGATAGAGAAAGGATCACACCAAAACTATGAAAGTCATCTCTATAATCTTTTATTACAAGCAATATTGGTCCATACATTACATAATACCAGCAGTACAAGTTGAATCTTTCAAAAATCATCATTTAAACAGCAAAAGACCAAGAAATAAAATTTGTGTCAATTGATTAATTTCAAAATATCCTTGATGTGCATGATCGTCAGGTCCCTTAGCACAGTGAGACAAATACAGAAAACACCCATTTAACAGACACTAGTGCTAAATGGTTATTTGGCTTAAAAATCTGAGTTAAGAAAATCCTTTTTAGCAACCTACATACAGATAAGTAGCATACTTTATTATATTAAATAAATTCATTCCACTAAAACACATAAGGAATTTCATCCATCACGTATTCCAATCCCAGTGTGCATTTATTCTCTCGAGGCCACGGATCTTACCTCAGTCATCCTCAACCTTACCCTCTTCCCCAACACACCTCACCCAAACTTCTGTCTAACAGACAGCAACCTGGCAGCAAGTCACCTCACCGGCTGGTGCCAGTGGCTCTGCAAGAGCTTAGCCAGGCCTGTCAAACGCCTTTTTCCTATCTACTGTGGGTTGCCGCTCAGGAGGACCGATAGATGCCAATCAAGCAGAAATCTGCAGCTCCTCTGCTACGTGCCTTTCAACACTTCCAATTGTTCTGGTCAGTGCTCTGATTGAGTTACATAAAAGCCAGTGTATTACTTTAAATCTTTAAACAAAAAACTATATTTTCCAAAGTCATTATCATTTGAGACAATTAAGTGATCTTTCCGTGCTTTCTTGAGTTTCATCTGTAAAGCTTTTCTTCTTTCTTCCCATTCATGAAGTTCAGCATTTCCATGTGCAAATTTACAGCTGCTTCCTTCTGTGCAGGAGCCATTCATATACCTGTAAGGATACCTGATGCGATTAGAAACTGTCATTCATGACTCTTGAGAACACGCTCCTCCCCAGCTGTGTGCCAATCTGCATACACCTTCTGCCTTCATAAACTTGTCATTTTCCCTCTCTTCTTTTGCTGCTGGGGATAAACAGTGGCCTCCTGCCTACTAAGCGCATGCTCCTTCCAATCATGGAGCTGCACCCCAGACCCAGTGAGGATGCCTAAGCCTGGGGTATAAATCTTTTATGGGCACAATATACACAACAGGGAAATTAGTACTATAAACTGCTTAAAAGCGTCCCATCATCAGCAAGTCCTGACAAGGGCCGGGCCTAGCTCCGTGAGAAGGGGCCTGGCTCCGTGAGAAGGGCTGGCCCAGAGGAGGTCACCAGGGGCCCGCTCCATCACTCTCCACTGATTCCAGACTAACGAGGAATTAGCTCCTTCCTACAGGCAAACATATCTGGCTTTTCACATGGGTTTGGGGGCTTGGACTCACATCCTCATGCCTGTCGAGGAAGTAGTGCTCATACCTGCTGGGCCATCTTTCCTGCCAAAGTTTGGGGGTGGGGTATGTAAAAAGAAAAATATTTTAAGGATCTTATGATATTTAAAATTATCCAACAAGATTATTTTTGTTTTCTTGTGATGTAGGGCCTTATATATCCTATAACTCTGATTGTGTCCCCAAGTCAAAGGCTCTAAATTTAGTAATTAAATACAAAGAGTAATTTTCTTGAGGGAGGGTTGTTTTTTCAAGACAGGGTTTCTGTGTATCCCTGCCTATCCTGGAACTCACTCTGTAGACCAGGCTAATCTTGAACTCAGAGATCTGCCTGACTCTTCTCCAGAGTGCTGAGACTAAAGGTGTGTGCTACCACCACCTAATATTTCATTTTACTTTACTTTATTTTATACGTATATGAATGTTTGAGTATGTTTGAGATCAAAAGACCATGTCCACTCCCTTGGAACTGAAGTTACAGGTGACTGTGAGCCACCCGATATGTGTAATAAGCAGATCTGGGTCTCTCAAAAAGCAGCAGGTGCTCATGACTGCTAAGCCATCCCTCCAACCCAATGCTATATTCTAAGTCTATATTTAATATATACCTTAAAGGCCACTAATTTGATGAGCATTGATTATGTGCAAACGTGACAGAGCTCTGAGACTCCAAAGGTGCTGAGGGAGAGTGCGGACAGGCGCACCTGGATAGCGTTCCAGTGCCTGCCAGGTCACAGCACCATTACCACTCTACCACCCACTTCCTACTCTGTCTGCAGACAAAAAGACCATGGAAGACCATGGGATCAGCCCTCACCACAGGGAACCTGCAGGGCCTACACACCTCTCACAAATACTGAAGTATCCGGTGGGGAAGCGGTGCTGCCAGCAGTACTGGTCATCCTCGGTGTGGAAAACCTTCTCCTTGTGCTTCTCGGAGGAGATGTGGTCTTGCCATTGCTTCTCACTGTTACAGTTCTTCCCACACATCCAGCAGTGGAAGTCCACCTGAAGGGTGCAGGGAGATGTGCTGCCTGAGAGCCTGTACCTCCCACTGCTGTGTAAGCCAGGCAAGGGACATATAACCCAAAATGAGACATAGCATCTGCACAGGACCAACTACAGTATGGGAACAGAAGCGAATGCACAAGAAGCTAAGGAGTGCTCATCCGGTTACGTTCCGGCAAGGAAGCCAGAGCAGCCGCTGTGCAAACTAGGTCATTTGAAAGGAGTTAAGTATTCTGGGCATAATTAACACCCTGAGGAAAAGCAGGAGCTGCACAAGGTCAGAATAGAATAGCCAGCAGCAATTCTACACAAGTGAGTCTCAACAACACTAGATTTGCATCAGGTACCCAGGAAGTAAAGATGCTTACCCGACAAAGGCAGAAATACACATAAGACATCCATACTCACATGTGTCCTGAGTACACACACACAAAGCCAAGACAGACAACAGCCCTGCAGTGGTGATGGACATGGGTAAGGTGCAGGGTTGAAAGCAGGAAACAAGTAGCAGGAATAGACACAGACACAGACACACACACACACACACACACACACACACACACACTGCTGCCAGGTACTCAACACACCAGGCTTACTACAAATGAACAACAGCCACATAATAATGGTCAGGCATGGTGGCTAACGTCTATAATCCCAGTGTTCTGGAGGCTAAGGAAAGATGACTGCTCAAATCAAGATCAGCCTGGGCTCCAGAGTGAACCTGTGCCTTTTATCTAAAGGGCACATCACTGATATAGAAACATAGCACAGTGAACATGCCCACTGTATCTGGTTCCTCAGGGAAGAACAGACATATTTCCAACTTTATCTGTAGTACTTATTTTACAAACACAGCGCATTAACATCAGATAACTAACTAGGAGGGATGGGCTCAAGCCGTTCATGTTTTCTTTACTTTTGACAAAGGTCTCACTGTGGAGCCTTAGCTGACCTAAAACTTGCTATAAGAGGCTGGCTTTGAACTCAAGAGATCACCTGCCTCTGCTTCCCAAGTGATTATCTGAAAGGTGTGCATCTATCCATGTGTCATTTTTGGCTTTTGAGACAGGTTCTCCTGTAACCCAGGAAGGCCTCCAATTTTTTTTTTTTTTTTTTTTTTTTTTTTTTTTTTTTGGTTTTTTGAGACAGGGTTTCTCTGTGTAGTCCTGGCTATCCTGGAATTCACTCTGTGGACCAGGCTGGCCTCGAACTCAGAAATCCGCCTGCCTCTGCCTCCCAAGTGCTGGGATTACAGGCGTGCGCCACCACGCCAAGCAGAAGGCCTCCAATTTGCCAGGCATCCAAACATGACCTTGGATTTCTGGCCTTTGAGTCTGGGATTCCCAAGACTGCTGGAATTGATGGTGTGCACCCCCACATCCAGTCTATGCAGCACTGGAGCCTAAACCCAGAGTATTATGCATGTTTAGCAAGGACTCTACCACCTGGGCTACACCCCAACCAAGCTTCTTTATGGTTTTAAAAGTAAAGGTTAAACAAGATAATTTCAGCACAAGTGCTTACCGTGACTTCAGCGTAGTCTGTCGGCATGTGGATCTGCTTCCCGTTCTCTTTGCTACAGTGACTAGCTGTCTCGTCACTTTTCTCAGTTTTCTGGTTCTTCAGCCAGAGTTCATAAAATTGCTCTATATCATGTACTGAAGAAAAAGGAACTGTGTTCAGCAACAGCCACAAAATGACATTCAAAACACATACTGCCTTAGTTGCTACACCTTCAAAACAAACGTGGTTCACATCTTTACTCCCAGTAGTCAGGAGGCAGAGCAGGTGGATCTCTGAATTTGAGGTCAGCCTGGTCTATAGGTTGAGTTCCAGGACAAGAGCTACATAGAGAAACTCTGTCTTAAAAAAACAAAACAAGGGCTGGAGAGATGGCTCAGCGGTTAAGAGCACTGACTGCTCTTCCAGAGGTCCTGAGTTGAATTCCCAGCAAACACATGGTGACTCACAACCATCTGTGATGGGATTGGATGCCCTCTTCTGGTGTGTCTGAAGACAGCAACAGTGTGCTCATATAAATAAAATAAATAAATCTGAAAGAAACAAAGGAAGGAAGGAAGGAAGGAAGGAAGGAAGGAAGGAAGGAAGGAAGGAAGGAAGGGAGAAAAAGAAAAAGAAAAAAGAAAGACAAAGCCGGGCGTGGTGGCGCACGCTTTTAATCCCAGCACTTGGGAGGCAGAGCAGGCGGATTTCTGAGTTCGAGGCCAGCCTGGTCTACAGAGTGAGTTCCAGGACAGCCAGGACTATATAGAGAAACCCTGTCTCAAAAAACCAAAACCAAAACCAAAACAAACCAAAACAAAAAACAAAAAGAAAGAAAGAAAAAAAAAAGACAAAAGATCTGTAGTAAAACTATTTAGATTCAAAAGTGAAATATTGTCTGAAGCACCTCTCAAACTCCCATCTGATGGCCACAACTGATCTTCTCTAGAGTCCCAGAGGAACTGAGCTGTCCCAGACAACTTTTTCTTTTTAAAGATTTATTTATTATTATATGTAAGTACACTATCGATGTCTAAGTGGGTGTCAGATCACACTATGGATGGTTGTGAGCCACCATATGGTTTGGGATTTGAACTCAGGACCTTAGGAAGAAGGTCCTTGCTCTTAACTGCTGAGCCATCTCACCAGCCCCTAGACAACTCTTAAGGAGTTGTTATATGTTATACCTGTTATATGCGGGATGTAGGAGTACAGATTCACACCAAATGTGGCCTAGCTACATCCACATCAGAAGTCAGCTTCCACACCAGGGCGGCTGTAGTGGCTATTCCTGGTTGTCAACTTGACTATATGTGGAATGAACTACAATCTAGAATTGGAAGGCTCACCTATGATCCTAATTTGGAGGCTCAGAGATATAAGTTTCTGACCTGGACTTAGCATGGAGATCTTGAAGCATGGATTCCAGTCAAGGTCATCTGGGATTAAAGGTGTGGAGACATACACCTTTAATCCAAGACTTCAAGTTCATCTGGGATTAAAGGTGTACACCTTTAATCTGGGCTACACCTTCTACTGGAGACATATATAAGGACATTGAAAGAAGGAAGACTGATTCTTCCTTGCCGGCTTGCTTCGTGGGACTGAGCAACTGCAAGATCCTTGGACTTCCATCCACAGAAGCTGCTGACTACTGTTGGGGAGTTGGACTACAGACTGTAAGTCATCGACAAATTCCCTAACTACATAGAGACTGCCCATACGATCTGTGACTCTAGAGAACCCAGACTAATACAGCGGCTATGGCTAGGCTCCCTGCAAGCAGCAGCAGCACTAGAGCTGCAGCGGACACATGCGAGCTGGGTGCATGCTCAGGGAGATCAAGGACAGAGAGCATGAACTTACTTTTGTTATCCTTCATGTAAGTCCACACTTCCCGTTCCTCAGGACTATGAGCAAAGGAACAGTTGCCAACATACTGACACTTTTTTCTATTAGCAATATGGTTGCATAGCTGTGTGGAGAAAAAAATATATATATATTATAATACATATATATACACACACATACAGAGAGCACACATATACACTAAAGACAGGGCATTGCTTAGTATAACTAGTTTTATATTAGAGCAAAATCAGTGCTAATGCTTAGTAGTACAAATTTTAAAATTAATTCTCTTTAAATGGACCATAAGCCCAAAATACATGATAGTGACAGTAAACATTTCTATTTCAGAAAGTTTCCCAAAGAAATGAAGCACAGAATTAAGGAGTACAAATTTCCTACAAAAACACATACTAGGGATGTCATCTCATCTCTGTAGTGAACATCTGATACCCTGTCAAGTGGCTACTGCTCTCTTCCCATAATACTCATGATGCCTCCAGTCAGAACTGGGGACAGACAGAGAACGCAGCTTGCCCCACAGTTTACTAGACAGTGCCAGGAAGCTTCCAGACTCAAAGTGCTAACGACCTCCCAGGTCAGCTAACCTTAGCCACAAGTCTAGATACAATGTATCTGAAGACACCTGCTATACTAACCAGGTGGGAGAATTAAGCCTTCCAGCAGCTCTCTGTGGTTAAGTGGAATTTTAATTAACAATGGGAACAGGGAGGCACAAGCAGGAGAATGAAATGACAGCAATCATCAGCAAGTTCTCCCTGAGAAGCACCAGTCTTCAAGAAACAGGCCAACTTCCATCACCTAGAAAGCGCCTTCCTATGTCTCCGCAGCTGGCTGGCCCTTAACTGCCCCCTGGGCTGCGTGCTCTTCCAGGGACTGGCCTTCCTACCCCTTCCCTTCCCTTGCCTTACCAACCAGTGAATGCTCGGCACCTGGCTTTGCAAAACTCTGAGCACTACATTTTCTCCTGGGATGAAATCAGTAACCCTGCATGGAAACCGACACGAGCCAGCAGTCTGGGTTTTACGTTGGCTGGATCAGGGACTTGGGTACATTCTTTTTGTTTTTTTCTTCTGTTTGAGACTTTGAGAAAGGGTCTGTTTATGTGGCCCTGGCTGGCCTTAAGCCAGGATAGCTTTAAACTCGTGGTGACTCTTGTGCCTCTGCCGTCTAAGTGCTGGAGTTGCAGGTGTGAACTGCCACCCCTGCCTTATCTAGTCAGGCCAGGCTCTGTACTGGGTTTCAGAGAGTCCAGAACAGATTACTGACCTTATGGCATAATGATCCCATTTACCAGATAGGCAAATGAAGCCACAGAATATTACAGGCCCCTTCTGAAAGAGGGTGTTTCTACCTCCCCACAATCTCTAACACACACACAAACACACTCACACAAAATTTGTTCTAGGAATTGGATCCCTACAACATCTACCATGGTTGGGGGAAGAGTCAGTAAAGCTGCCCAAGTGTCATCAGAACAGAGCTCACCAGTCCTGGCAGCACTGCAGGAACTACAGAAAAAGCAAGTTATTTGTTTTGGCAGCTCTGGGGATTGAACTCAGGACCTCACACATGCTAGACAAGTACTCTAACACTGAGCCCAGTTGCCCTGTTTTAGCCAAATCTCTAATAACACGTCCTCATCCTTTATGGCCCAAGATAACAAAGTTCCAATAAATCTCCTTTCGTCTGAATCCACTTCAGTTAGAGCAGGTCACTGCCTAGCAAAGACTGGCCTTGTGACTTGCACTAAGCCTTACAAGCTACAAGAAACACTGGTGATGCAACATTCAATGTGTGCTTCCCCCATTTCCTCAGTCACAAGGAGGACCAAGTACCTGGCTTCTCTGTTTGGGTTTGTTTTTTTTTGTTTTTTTTTTTTTGTTTGTTTTTTTTTGGTTTTTTGAGACAGGGTCTCTGTGTAGCCCTGGCTGTCCTGGAACTCACTCTATAGACCAGACTGGCCTCGAACTCAGAAATCCGCCTGCCTCTGCTTCCCAAGTGCTGGGATTAAAGGCGTGCGCCACCACTGCCCAGCTTTTGTGCCTGGCTTCTCTGAGGAGACACTCTGGCATGTTGCTTGTTAATACTCTACCTGTCCCTGTCTGTTACGTTACAGAGGCCCCTGAACTCTCCCACACACCGTCTTGTGAAAAGACAAGTCTATAGATAACAAGTGACTTGCCTGGTTATTGGTATTGTCATTACCACTTAAGGCCCTCCCAAAACAAGAGGCACCCCTGCATGAGTGAAATACTATCTTTCTGCTAAGATGGCATGGTATATTCTTCCCAAGAGGTGTGCAAAACCTGAGTGCACATCGCTGGCACTGACACTCCCTTCTGGGCCACCTTAGCAAGTCTTATTTCTTTGAGTGTCTTTGTGTGTGTGTGTGTTGGGGGGAAGGCGTGAGGCAGTTTCTCTGTGTAGCTCTGTCTGTCTTGGCATGACCTCTGTAGACCAGGCTGACCTCTAACTTGCATAGATCCTGCTGCCGATGCCTCCTGAGTACTGGGATTAAAGCAGTGTGCCACCACTGCCTAGCATCTTTGAGTGGCTTTTAGCTTGCATTCTGTGTTATAGTGAAACAACCAAGGTGCAACAGGAAAAATGAGAGCAACTGTGTCTAGCATTGCTAACAAAAAAGGTGGCCCTGGCTTCACCTCCAACTCAGACAAAATAAAAGGAAATACTCATTCAGTCCCCAAAATGAATCCTTTGAAAAATTAATTAAATTATGCCCTAACTTTCCCTCAGCTCTGGTTATCTGCTTACTCTGTCTATGTAACCTATGAAGTACAAGTCAATATAAAAACTGTTAGTCACACACACACACCACGGAGCAAGGAAGAAAACCAACAGCTTCAAGCTCCTCACAACCGAGGAGTAGTACTTAAAGAGCTTGGTGCTTCAGTCTAAATTAGCACTATTTTCTAAGAATTGAAAATGCCTAATTTTAAAAAGTTGCTTAAAAATTACGTATGTACATCAAACTGTAAAGGCATTTGTTTCTTTGTGGGGAGAGGACGGATGTTCATCCACTTCTTACGTTCAAAAGACATGGCTCTCAGTGCACGGCGTTCTTTGGTCCACCTAAAAAAGATGGAGTTCAGAAAAAACCAACACTCGGGCAAAAAGACATAACATAAAAGGCGAGCACAGCATGTGCACCCAGAGGACCAGAGAGTCTTCTCAACCCTTCTAAGAGATGCCTTGCACGTCTACTGTCTCACTTCCTCTTGACACTTTTCAGCATTCAGTACAAACTAAAGGAAGAAAGTGGTAAAACTAAACAAAATGCTGCTCATGAAAGAGCGGCCACTAGACCCTTTTCCTTTGTCACCACGGCTGGTCACTGACTTTGCAGTATCCTGGTCTCCTCTCACTCGCATGCCTGGACCCTATGGAGCAGGGACTCACAGGCACACACACAGACACACACACAGACACACACACACACACACACACTTACGGGTGCTGTACTTTGGCACTGCAGTACTTTCTGTTCCTGTCTGGTTCAATGACTTGGCCATTTCTCAGACACTGAGCACATACAAACTTTATCTCCATGTTAAGTAATCCAGGCATTATTTCATTACCAAGGACCTTGAACAATGAAAGATCAATTAGAGTAGAAACCACTTTTCTAAAATCAGCATACAAAATCGCCAAGCATTTTGTACCAGCATAGCTGTCTGGCTCTATAACTTGACAAATACATATATGTTTATAGTTAAACCAAACTGTCTCAACTATGCAAAAGAATATGATAAAAAGATTATAGACTTATAGGTGCCAAACCTCAACTGAGAGAAGGTGGTTGTGAAACTCGGTGGCTTTTGGGTGGGTCAAGGAGAACAATGGATAAGAAATTTAAACCATGTAGGACACGATAGGTTATGGAGAAACCACAGCCTATTATCCGTATCCAAGAATTGCCAAAAGCCAAGACGCAGTGTTTTCCCCAAAAAGCCAAACAGGAAAACTGTGCCCTCCATCACTGGCAGATATCACAGGCTGCCACGTGCTTGTTTATGGCCATCAACCAGCTGCAAATGTCTTCAAAGAAGAGTTACTCAACAAGCAGGAAGGAAAGGACTGCAAGTATGAACCTGAACCTATCACAAATCCAGCCCCAGCTAGACGACTCCCAAAGGGCACCCAGCTCTCCAGGACTGGGTAATACCTGCACTCCAGGCATGCTGGCTTCCAAACGCCTCCAGTAGTCTTTAGACTGCTGAGCAATATCATCATGGGAGATACCTAGGAAACATACAAGGCTCTCTTAAAGAACACATCACGGCCGGGCGGTGGTGGCGCATGCCTTTAATCCCAGCACTTGGGAGGCAGAGGCAGGCGGATTTCTGAGTTCGAGGTCAGCCTGGTCTACAGAGTGAGTTCCAAGACAGCCAGGGCTACACAGAGAACCCTTTCTCAAAAAAACAAAACAAAACAAAACAAAAAAACAAAACAAAACAAAACAAAAAAACAAAAAAGAACACATCACGGTACCCACTCATCTGATCTCAGTCAGCCTAAGAGAATTCTTAACTCTCCAGGTCTCAGGCAGTCTGATCCATCAAGGATGCATAGACATTGCATCACATTTTTTTTTTTTCCTTTTTTGGTTTTTCCTTTTTTGGTTTTTTGGTTTTGGTTTTGGGTTTTATGAGTGAGGAATCCTTTCCCCACTCATAAAATCCACACTGCATGAAAACACATCCAAAATATGTAATTCTTTTTTGTTGTTGTTGCTGTTGTTTTTTCAAGACAGGGTTTTTCTGTGTAGCCCTGGCTGTCGTGGAACTCACTCTGAGGACCAGGCTATCCTCGAATCTGCCTCCCTCTGCCTCCCAAGTGCTGGGATTAAAGGCACATGGCAGGTAATTCTTTAAAAATACAAACATTACAGTAGCGAGCTAGGTGGCCCAGTCCTATAGTCTCAGCTACTAAGGAAGTTGAGGTAAGATTCCAGATCAGGTCTGCTGGGACTACAGAGTGAGTTCAGGGGCAGCCCAACAATGTAATAATGACCTATCTGACGTCAGCAGCAAAGAGGACAGGACACGAAGCTCAGTGGTTGAGAGTTTGCCCAGAGCACACATGGCCCTAAGTCCAATCCCACCAGAGGGATGGAACTGCACACTTACATTTTTTGTTACATGTAATTTATTTACTCTGTGTCTGTGTCTGCAAGCGGAGCTCAGAGCACAGGGACCATGTTGGTTTTCTCCTTTCACATTGATTCAAGGGATCCAATTCAGGTCAGCATGCCTGGCACGAGTGCCCTTCCCAACCAAGCCATCTCACCAGCCCCCAACTGTTCTCGAATGAGCAGTGGGGCTCTCCTTACTACTGTTCTATCCCCACTCCACCCTGACGTCTCTCTCAAACAGACAGTAACGAGCTGACACACACCCACCTCTTTCATTCTGCATTATCCAGACTTTCAGTTCAACAAGACTATGGGCATAGAAGCACTCATCCTCCCTCACGCAGCCATAACGAACCTCATGTCGACATAAATCAAGTTGACATTGTTTATTAAAAGAACGTATTTTCGAATATTTTACTGTGCTTTCTCTCAAAATGTGGACAAGGCACCTAAGACAAAAACAAAGTGACATTTTAATACTGACTGCTCTGCCAACTTTGAAAACTATACAAATATACATACATACACCTATACATGTCAAGTTCTAGTCTGAAAAGCCATTTTGTTAAAATTAGTACCAGAAAAAAATTACACATGCAACTTTTAATGGTATAATTATAGTCAACAACAACAACAAAACTCATAAATGCATGTCATGAGAAACTATAAATTAATGAACTTATCTATACTAAGTAATCAGTCTAGCAATTCAGTATTTAATTCTCAAATGAACAAAAGTACTTTTTAAGTTTTTCTAATATGTTTTCTAATATGAGAAATCACCAACATACTTATTGTCCTCAAATTCATGCTTTGTGACTGGGTGAGAACAAGCAGTGGAATTATCTTTATTTCTTTTACTTATCATTCTAGGTTTATGATCAAAACATTTCTGAAATAGAAAGAAAAGAAGGATTATCACACAAATAAATACAAGTCTAAGTTTTGTGCCCAGAATACTGCCTTAATTTCAGGATCTTTATACATTTATAATGAATAATTTGTACCAATTGATACACAGCACAAAACCTTACTACTATACACGCTGTTCTGGTTGATTTGAGACATGATCTCTATAGCCCACCACACTGGCTTTGAATTTAAGAGTGATGCCTCAGACTTCTGAGCAGGTGTTGCAGGCACGTACCACCAAGCCCAGCTTTCTTTCATTCTTTCAGAGGAGTAGCTACTGGCTTCAACCTCATAGAGATGGACCTGCCTTTACTTCCCAAGAGTGCTAGGTTAAAGGAGTATACACCATGCCTGAACATACTTTCTTTTAGTTTGGTTTTTGATAAGAAAAGTAGCCTTGGCTGGCCTGGAGCTCACTATATAGACCAGGCTGGCCTGGAACTCAGAGAGATCTGTCTGCTTCTGCGTCCCAAGTGCTGGAGTTAAAGACACGTGCCATGGCAGCCAGCCACAATATTTAACTATGTTAACAATGCCGAGGCCTTCTGCACACTAGGTTCTCCAATGAGTCACACTCTCCACCACTCTCACCAAACTTGACAGCAGAAAGTGAGCTGTGGAGACATCACCTCACAAAGGAATGTGAACTCTCCGAGATGCTCTTGGAGGATTTTGACCACAGTAAGGCTGATCTTCCCGTTGCCACCGAGGAAAGCCTCCCGGCTGAACGCCCCTTTCCTTTCCAGGGTCCACACATCTATCTCTTCTTGGCAATACGCAAAAGTACAGTGGCCAGAATATCGGCATTCATCCTCTGCAGCAACATCTGGAAGGTGGAGAGACAGAGACACCTGTTCTTCCGGGGCCAGGAAAGGGCAAGCGCAGGCAGTGCCAGTGACCACCCTTGATAATCCAGATAACTCAAGCAGGAAGTCCCTGCAGTGCAGGCTCGGGTGGGATTCTGCCTTCCAGCTGAACTGGTTTGGATAGCAACTGGGGGAAGATGCAGAGCTGTTTCAACGTGGAAAAGCATTTTACGGGGAAAGTGGGACATGAGACAGGAAGGGGTTAAATCACCAAAGCCTGCGTTACATTCTGTGTGAAAATGTCAGTGTGAACAATCACACTCATAAACAACTGCAGTGAAGAGAAGGCTCAGCAGTTAGAGCACTGGCCACTCGCAGGGGCCTGGGGTGGAGCTCGCAGCACCCACCCCGTGGCTCACCACCTTGGGAACTGTTCTGGACTCACAGGGACACAGATGTGCATCCACATAAACCTCACATACATGAAATACATGAAAATACACCCGGAAACAGCGGCTTCCCTTCTTTTCCCATCATTCCTTAGTGGCTTTCAAAGCTCATTCAGATTAAGCTTAAGCCAAATGCAAGTCTTCTCCAAAGCACATTCAGAGCTTCAGTCCAGCACTGTAATTCTATGGGGATGAAACTGATCTCCTTGTTTAAAACCCAATCTAAGGCCGGGCAGTGGTGGCGCATGCCTGTAATCCCAGCACTTGGGAGGCAGAGGCAGGCGGATTTCTGAGTTCGAGGCCAGCCTGGTCTACAAAGTGAGTTCCAGGACAGCCAGGGCTACATAGAGAAACCCTGTCTCAAAAAACCAAAAAAAAAAAAAAAAACTAGACCTTATCTCCATAGACTATAAAATATATACAAGATGTTAAAAAAAAAAAAAGCAGCAAAAACAACAAAGGTATGAACTCACCTGATTCAACACACTCCTGTGCTCCCGGTCTAACCAGTTTTCTAATTACTTTTTGTTTTTCAGGCTTATTTATTTATTATGTACATTGGTATTTTGCATGCATATATGTCTATAAGGATGTCAGATGCCCTGGAACTAAAGCTACAGACAGTTGTGAGCTGCATGGGAACTGAAGTCAGGTCCTCTGAAGAGCAGCCAGAAGTCTTAACCACTGAACCATCTCTCCACACCCTTGCCTAAGCATTTTTAATAATGGGAAATATTGGAACAAATGTAGCCAACAGATCCAGACGACAAGGCCTGGAGTTAGCAGAGTGATTCTCCAAAAGTTGGTTAGTCATATAACAAACACCAATTAACTAATTATAATAAAATACCTTTGCAGCCGGGTGGTGGTGGCGCACACCTATAATCCCATCACTCTGGGAGGTAGAGGCAGGGGGATTTCTAAGTTCGAGGCCAGCCTGGTCTACAGAGTGAGTTCCAGGACAGCCAGGGCTATACAGAGAAACCCTGTCTCAGAAAAAAACAAATCCAAAAAAAAACAAAAAATAAATTAATTAATTAAAAAAAATAAAAAAATACAGTACCTTTGCATATATAATATGGTCCTTCATAATTTGTTTTTGTTGGTCTTGGACGTATTTTTTTCCATGATTTATCTTCAAGGTTTTTTATCCGACCAATCAAAATATCTTTCTTACACTTATGGTCTAAATTAGCATGGTATGTGAAATCCATTAACTTAGGGCCTGAAAGAGACATAGAGGAGACTGTTCATTTTTTTGAGCGGAACAAGTACCTTTCAATTGTATAGGCAGCTTATAAGCAGCCATAAGCAGGTGAACACTGACCACCCCAGCCTGAAATCCCATAGAAACAAACAGGCCCCCAGAGGGAACTTGTGCTTGTCCTGTAGAACAGCAGTGCTTCCGAAATGATCTCAAGAGGAAATCTAGCTGCTCAGAAAAGCAGACACAGTAAGGATCTGAACAGCTTCTGGAGCAGAGGTTGCCTGCCCCACCCCCCACCCCCTGCTTCCTCCCAAACATTTCAACTCCGCCAGAGCCAGTGCCCTTCCCACCTGGTGAGGAGCGCCTGCCTCACAGCAACGCCTGCTGCCCGCGAGTTTGGTGTGCTGACCTGATTTTACAAAGCAGATCTGGCAAGCCTGCCTCAGCTCGTGGGTTCCTTCGAGGGGATGCCTAGGAGTCCCTGATGAAAATGGTTTAGCGATGACACTTCCAAAAAAGGTCCCAAAGTCATTTCTAGGCTGACTTGCAATTTCCAGAAAACCTTCAGAGGCAAACAAACTGCCTGGTCCATTCATCTGCAAAAAGAGTAAGAAAACAAAACAAAACAAAAAACAAACAAAACAAAACAGAAACAGGCAACAAATATTGTACTATCACTAAAAAGACCTGAATTCCTGTGGAGAGTAGACCGAGGCTGGCCCCATCAGTCCCAGTGCACTGCTCTGGCGACCCTCTAACGGCTGTTTCTAATGACACCTGTTCTTTACATGCTCCGCCCTATGTCTCCTTGCTGTGCTAGGCTGCCCTAAAGCTTGCACTATCTGCAGTGGTGATTCCTTTGCTCTGACAGATCCAGCCACACCCTCAAAACATTTATACTGGTTGTTCGGGATGAGTCTTATAATACTATTCCCCACAGCACACAGAAAATTCAAAGGAGACTCTCATTTCCAGTCACATAATCCAGTTACTTAAGTACAGGCCTATATTCAATCTTAGCGACGTATTCACAAAAGAGGAAGTGACACTTACAAGTAAAAGGGAGGAATTACTGTTGTTAAGCGTTGTTCCCTCTCTAGCAGTTGAGGTGGACAGATCTAAAATAATAAAAAGACTTCAACAGACCTTTTCACTCCACCCACAGAATGAGCACACAAGGGCATGGCGGCTGACTAGCGATGGCTTCCCACGGCTCTCCCATCCCGATCCTAGAAGCTTTCTTACTCACTACTGACATAAGAGGCCAAGAGCAAAAATAACCCTTAGCCATTACTGGAAAATTATCTACAGTAGGGTCTACTGAATAGGACTAAGACAAACGTAAGAAAGTAATACCCATATTCAAACAACTGAGAAGACGCCTCCTCTCTGACACAAAGTAGCAGGTATCAAGGGCGGTCTAACCTTAGTCTACCATTCCATTACTTCCCCTCTGTCATCCTGATGGTTCCAACCTCTTCTCTGTAAATCTCTGTAACAATAATTTAGACTTTTACCCTTTCACTACATAACACTGTCCCCCAAAAATATGAAGGCTTTCCTCACTATTGATGGTATGGGTGTAGCTCAACAATAGAGCACTTTACATATTATGCAGAGCACTCCAGAAAACCAAAGCAAACTAACAACAAAAACCCAAACCATGTACTCTGCCTAGTACTGGTCAGACCAAGCCCTCAGTACTCCATGATAAAATAAGGACATAGGCTGCTGAGCTCAACAGATGAAGGCCCAACCAGGTCTAAATGTTATCATATTAAACCCAAATATGAAGCTAGTTTTAATGTTTTCCTAGTTCACATGCTTTAAGATGGGATCGACCTTTAATGCAGAAAACACTTTAAATCATTTGCCCTGAAACAATGAGCAGCAGCTTAGCCAGTCATACGATCCAAAGTCAGTGACATTCCTGTGCCTACCCGGATGCCCTTGCTTCTTAGTCTCAAAATGGCAGTTAAGTCAAGCCAGGCTCAAACCTGAAGGGTCCCTCTTTATAGTTTAGGCAAAATAAAAAACAATTCAAGAAATTAACACCTAAAAGTGCTTTATAAAATTACGATGCATATTTTTATTTTTAGGAAATCGACTGCAGTTACTTATAACTTAAGAGAAAGTCTTACCTCGTTTTGATTCAGCCACTGAAAATGAGTTTAAAGAAGAGTAAAAGTCTTCCAAGGATGACGGTGGGAAGAACTCTGCAAAGGAGGGCTCAGGAGCACACCTTGCGCCGATGGGCAAGGGTCCGAGCAGGGGTGGTGTCCGGAAGGGCAAGCTGGGAGCTACACTGGCAGTCAGGAGGGGCCCTCTGCCCAGGGTGGAGACCTGAGGAGGAGAATGGCAGCAAGATCTACCACCCACTTCATTGGCTCAGCTTCCTGCTTTTACCATCAGCTTATCAAAACCGACCTCCCGCCGGGCGGTGGTGGCGCACACCTGTAATTCCAGCACTCTGGGAGGCAGAGGCAGGCGGGATTTCTGAGTTCAAGGCCAGCCAGCCTGGTCTACAGAGTGAGTTCCAGGACAGCCAGGGCTATACAGAGAAACCCTGTCTCGAAAAACCAAAAACCAAAAAAAATAAATAAATAAATAAAAACTGACTCCCCCCCCCCACCTCTCATGCCCCAAATGGAGGCAATGAGCTGCACAGAATGCCTGCATCCAAATGAAGGCTCCCGGCAACAATCTTAGAGGAGCCCTCTCTGCCCACCACACTATACCCACCCCGCCATGATGGACTGATTCCTCTAAGATCCAGTTCACAACGAACACAGAATCTTGGTAGAGGCTTTTTAAAAGACAGGGTCTTAAATAAATCAGCTCAAACTTACTATGTTACCATCGATGACCTTGAGTTTCTGATTCTGCTGCCCCTACCTCCCATGCCACCATGCAGTACTGAGGATGTAACCCAGGACTTCATATATGCTGCAAGACTTCATATATGCTGCAAATTATGAGTTGCATTCTTAGCCCTGAACTCACACTTTGATTTACTTTGTAATTATTTTTAAATTTTTAAAGTTTGTTTACAAAGGAGACTAGGGGACAGCAAGATGGCCCTGAGGTTAAGGCACTTGCTGTTAAACCCAACATGACGGAAGGGCTGACTGCTGCAACCTGTCCTCTCACTTCTCCACACACTAACACACAAATACACGTACAAATAAGTAAGTTCTACAAGATAAAGATTGTGTGTGTGTGTGTGTGTGTAGTGTCTGCATATGTGTGCTGTTGTTGCTGGTGAGGCTCTTCATGTGGGCATGTATGAAGAAGGTCAGTGGATGATGTCAGGATGTTCTCAATTGTTTTACCTTATTCTGACACATGGTATCTTCACTGAACCAAGAGCTTGTGACTCAGCTAGATTTGCTGGCCAGTCTGGGAAGCATTAGGCTCTGCATGGCCTAGCCCTGGCTTTACAGGCAGGGAGCACACGCTCCCAGCTCAGGTCCTTATGCTTGCACAGTTACCCACTGATTAGACTTTGTTTATTTCTATGTGTTGGTGTTTTGCCTGCCAGAAGAGTCCTCAGATTGTCTAGGAGTTGCAGACAGTTGTGTTCCATGTATCAGGGTGTTAGGAATCAAAGCTCGGTCCTCTGGAAAAGGAACTAGTAATCTTGTTTTTGTTTTGTTTTTTGGTTTTTTGAGACAGGGTTTCTCTGTGTAGCCCTGGCTGTCCTGGAACTCACTCTGTAGACCAGGCTGGCCTCAAACTCAGAAATCCACCTGCCTCT
>OZ030015.1:3187500-3382500 GCA_964023405.1 Apodemus agrarius | reverse complement strand
GGAACTCAGAGTTCTACCTGCCTCTGCCTCCTGAGTTCTGGGATTTAAAATCATACACCATCATGCCCTGCTCCTTCTTCCTTTAAAACAGGGTCTCGTGTAGCCCTGGTGGCCTCAGACTCAGGATGGATCCAAGAACAGCCTTGAATGTCTGGTCTTTCTGCTTCAATATCTGCAGTTACACAGGCATCATCAGGCCTGGCCTTTTCCTTTCTTCTTAAGATCGATCTCACTGTGAGCCTGGCTCACCCCACACTCCTAGCCCCAAGTGCACAGCCACCAGGGAACACTATGAGCTTAGTAGACAGGCGCTCCTCGAAGGCTATTCAGAAGGGAATAGAAACTGATCTCATAACCCTCCGCCAGCCCTTCACAGTGGCTAGTGCCTTCCCAACAACCACAAGATTTTACTTCAAGTTTAAAAGAAGCACTTGGGAGACAGAGGTAAACGAGTCACTGTGAGTTCAAGGCCAGCCTGGTCTACAGAGTGAGTTCTAGGACAGCTAGTGTTACACAGAGAATTCCTGTTTCAAACCAACACCTCCCCTTGGGGAAGGGGAAAAAATGAGACAGCATTTAACTATGTAGTCCTAGCCGGGTGGTGGTGGCCCATGCCTGTAATCCCTGCACTCTGGGAGGCAGAGGCAGGCGGATTTCTGAGTTCGAGGACAGCCTGGTCTACAGAGTGAGTTCCAGGACAGCCAGGGCTATACAGAGAAACCGTGTCTCGAAAAAACCAAATCCAAAAAAACAAAAAACAAAAACAAAAACAAAACAAAAACAACAACAACAACAAAAAACCTATGTAGTCCTGGCTGTCCTGGAACTCTCTATGTAGACCACGTTGGCCTCAACTCCTGCCTCTCTGTTTCTGAGACCTGAGATTAACAGCATCTATAGCCATTTCCTGATAAGGTAGTTTTGTTTAATTGTTCATTTTATTTTACCTATGTTTGGTTGTGTATGTCTGTACACCACATGTGTGCTTGGTGTCCTGGAAGCACACAAGGCAGCATCAGAGACCCTGAAACTAGAGTTACTGGTGGTTATGAACTGCCACATGAGTGCTGGGAACTGAAGAGCAGTCAGTGCCCTTAACTGCAGAGCCATCTCTCCAGCCGCTTTCCTTTTTTTTTCTTTTCTTTTCTAAACCCCAATGTTTTCAAAACCAGCATCTGGCTCAAAGCCACAGTTTTCAAAGAAAACTGAACATTTAAGTGTTCATATCCTGTCACATGGTCTAGTAGCCTGCAGGAAATGCTGGCTGAAACTAAAGTATAGGCCTTGAGTTGTTTTTTGTTCTCTGAAGTGATAGGAAGCCAGGGCCAATGTCATGTTTGAGGCATCAGAGAGAACCACACTGAACACACAGAAGCGCACTGTTGCCGAGACCTCCATCCCTGCTCTCCTCAGAAGCACGGTTCTTTACAGATCATAACCCTACCTTGGGAGCCCCATCCCCAGGAACTGCTTTCAGTGAGTGCTGAAATAAAATGAAAACACAATTTCAAAACAAAACCGACTCAAGATTATAAAACAAATGAAAAAAAGGAATTCTGAGAGATAAGTTCTGCTTACCTCAGCTCTAACATATGCTTTCCTTATTTTAAATCCCAATTTCTGAGCTAGTTCTTGAGTTAGTTTTATTACATGTTCATCCTGGAAAGAGCAACATTCATGAATGTATCTATAGTGACATAAGGAAGCAGCCTACGACGCTGCCATCTAGACATTTGCTCTGTTTGCCGTTCCGTTCAACTGAAGCAAGCTGAAGGTTGGATGAGAACTTGGCTATTTCTCACATGAGTGCCGCAGCCTATTCAGGATGCAAACCAACGAGCTGAAGCTCTGACTCCATACCTGAGGCACTGCTAAGGAGCACTTGGCCACAGCGTCGTAGGCCTCTCGGTAGCGCCCTAGGTCACTTAGGGCCTTAGCCTTCCGATACAGAGCCTTGCAGTTACTGGCATTGACACTGAGGACAGCATTACAGTCTTCTAAAACTTTATCACGGAAACCCTGGAGGCAAAGGCCAAAAGAGAAAGCCAGAATCACAAGATTAATATCGTACTCCACACCTGTTTCACACATGGAGCCAAGTGCATGACCCCATTTTATATCCTTCAACTTAAAACTCAAAGTTCACAATATTTTTCATTTGAGTGATTGTTAGAATATTCCACAGATATAAAAGTTAGGAAAATCATCATGAATATCCATATACCCCTACCCTATGTCAGACAGATATGAGTGCGTGGTCACAGGGTCCCAGGTCTCCAAGGAAGATGGCTTCTGAGACATGTGCCCTATTTTCCTCCTCCCTGTCATCACTGCTTTTAAATCTATTACAAATGACAAATGTGGAGGCTCGGGAGATGGGTAAGCAGTTAAGAGCACTGGGCACTCTGAGAGTTTCCAGGTTTAATTCCCAGCATCTATCAGAAGGCTCACAGTTGCCTGTAACTCCAATCCCAGGGAGTCAGACATCCTCTTCTGGCCTCTCCAGACACCAGGCTAACAGTGCACAGACACACAGGCACACTCATATACACTGCGCATGAATGGTGCATACATGCATGCTGGCAAAATGTAAAGCAAAATAAAAAAAAAAAATCTAAGAAATATATTTTTAAAGCCAAATGGGGTGTCAGTGAGATGGCTTGCCAGGTAAACATTTGCTGAGTAACTCTGATGGCCCACAGTGCAACTAAAGAACCAAGCACTGGCCCTGAGTTCTGTGCTCTCATTCTCTCTGTCCTCTCCCATACTGATAAATAAGTTGATAAACCTAAGTGCCAAGCAGGTAGCTCTCGAAAATGACAGTGTGCTATGAACCTCAAGAGGGCAGCGCTCACTGGTAAAGGGCATTCCCAGCACTACAGGCCCTGCATTCCATCCCCAGCCCCATGAGAAACAATAAAACTTCTTGTTGAAAAACAAAACAGTAACATAAATACTGCAGATTTATCTCCCAAGAGACTGCTCTTGGCTGGTGCCTAGAAGCCCTCCAGGAGCATAGAGCTATAACAATTCTTTGTAAAAATAAAACTAAGCCGGGCGGTGGTGGTGCACGCCTGTAATCCCAGCACTCTGGGAGGCAGAGGCAGGCGGATTTCTGAGTTCGAGGCCAGCCTAGTCTACAGAGTGAGTTCCAGGACAGCCAGGGCTATACAGAGAAACCCTGTCTTGAAAACAAACAAACAAAAAATAAAACAAAAAAAATTAAGAAGAAATGTGAAAAATAGAAGAAAAAAGAAGGATTTGCCTATGTTCTTACTGCAAACAAATAACTCTTACCCTGGTGTGAACACCGTATAGTGTATGCACACATCACTGACACACTACAGGGCATGCCACAAATCTCCAGTGCTAATATGTCAATTTTAAAAGGAAAATATAATGTAACTCCTAAATAACTTAATGATCAGGAATCCATTATAGAAAGCAACATCAGCCACCCATGAGCACACATGAGCAGAGCTAGGAGGCCAGGGTGCAGCCCAGGGGTGGATGTCTTACTCTTAATCTAGAGTCTTAAAAGCACAAGGCCCAAGGTTCCATACCTCATGCAGGTCAAAATTTAGGAAAATTACTTTTTATGAATGTACTACATCACTGAAGAAAACCCTCTAGAATTATTTTAAAACTCCCAACTCACCATATTAGAATAGCAGGCAATACGATTTATATAAAGTTTTTCAATGATTTCTTTAGGAATTAAAATTTCTTCAGACTTTGCATAATTAGCTATACTCAAAGCTTCTGAATACTGAATTAGAGAGCCACTCCAGTCACATTCCCGATAAATATCATTTCCTTCATTAAAAAGATTTCTCACGAGAGCATGTAAATACACCTAAAAAGAGAAAATTGCCTCTTGAAACCAGAACAAGCGAAGACAGAAATAAATATCTTTCTGCTTAAAACCCCAGAGAACCCCACTGTACAACACGGCAGAAGTGCAGTGAGAAAGCCTGCACTGCGGCCGCTAGGAAGCTCACCTGGCCTGCGTTAGCAAGAGAAGATGCATCCCCTTATCAGAAAAGTTAGGGCCCAAAGCACTCTGCATGTGTGTCTCTGATTCTGGGCAGATAACAAACACTTGATGGACTCATTCAAGAGAGTCCATTTTATACTTAAGGCTTCAAATTTGCAGTCATCCTCCTGCCTCTGCTTCCCAAGAGCTGAGATTACAGGCAATAGTTACCACAGCCCGCTTTAGTTTAAGCATTTGAGTAGTACTTCTGATAAGGCAACAGTAATAAATGCTTTCGGCAGGCGCAGGCGGTTGTGCAGCACAGGAGGAAGTGTACACGGGTGTGCACACATGCACAGCACCCTTTCGTATTGAGTCTTTACCAGGAGGGTTGAACCTTCCCACATGTTTACATTTCTTCTTTAAAAGCACTACATTAGTCACAGGGCTGGGAAGAGTGGCTGTGTGCGGGCCACTGCGCATGGGCGCAGGCCCCGTCACCAGGGCTGGAGGCAGAGCTTTCCTACTCTGTGGGATCCAGGTCAGCAGGCTTAAAGCCTGGCACCCTCACAGGCTGAGCCATCTCTCTGGCCTCTCATAAGCTATTTGTTAGATCATTTCCTGATTTAGGGAAAGGAAATGAAGCTAAGTAATTTGATTATTGAGTGATTATACCCAGTTTTTGGTAAGTACAAATAATGGCTTGATACTTTAAAAGACCTTTTCTATCACAAGATCAGATAAAATGTTTTGGTCTTAATAAACACACATTTAAAATGACTAGATTACTGGCAAGCACGTCAGGCCCCGATGCCTGATGTGGCCGTGACAGACCACTTAACCGCGCTGGGCCCCAGCTCCACATGTGGAAAAACAAAAGGATTTCTCTGGGTAGTTCAGCTCAAATACTTTCCGACTTTCCTCTGTGGAGAGAGAGGGAAGGGGAGAAAGTGAACGCAGGGGAAGGAGGGAGGTAGACACTTGGAAACACACACCCTCAGAGGTTCAAAGCCACAATTCTGTAGTCCAAGGCCCAGAGGAATGACCACCTCCTCCCTGGGTCTGGCTGGCTCATCCTCGGCTCCTCCCTCCCTATCTAAGACAGTCCTCCTTCACTGCTTTCAGGACTTAAAAACAAAAGACAAAAATAATGATACCCCACATTCTCTGCTGAATTCTATCCAACTTATTTTTGATAAAATGTTAGTTAATTGGCAAAGGACTAAAAACGCAAACTAATTCAAACTACACTAACACAGGAAAGAAAACCCAGGACAACTGTCCAGAAATGCCCCCAAAAGGGTGCACTATATAGAAGAGATTGGCAAGTTTTTTCTGTAAAAGCATTTAAAGCACTGTGGGACATTTGAGTTCTGCCCTGTATCACACAGGCACCACAGAGAATCCATAAACAACCAGCTGTGGCTGCGGTGCTCGGGTGAAACTCTCTTTATGAAGAAGGGCAGCTGGTCAGTGTGGAGGACAGTCAAGGCCAGACTGCCATCCTGTTGCAGATTATAGTTTTTGAGGCCCTGTGCCCATCCATAGGCGTCCCCAGATCATTACCTCATACTGTTCCTGGGTCCCTGGATATGACAGCGGAGACCTGAGAAGAAGAAACAAATCTCCTGTAATTACCAAGTTCGACTAAAAGTTTTGTTTGTTGTAAGGTAGTAACCCTGACTGGACTGGAACTCACTTAGATCAGCTTGCCTCTACTTCCCAAGTTCTGGGATTACAAGAACACTCTATCACAACAGTCCCCCTACCAGCATAATTCAGTCAGAGGTTATCTTAAACTGTGGGCTGCAGAAATGGCCAAGTAGTTAAGAGACCTTGGTGCTCCCGAATCAGTTCCCAACAGCCACATGGCACTTCAAAGATCCAGCACTCTTTTGGCAGACATATAGTGCACATACACACATGGAGGAAAAACACTTAAACACATAAAAATACAGCCGGGCATGGTGGCGCACGCCTGTAATCCCAGCACTTGGGAGGCAGAGACAGGTGGATCTCATGAGTCCGAGGCCAACCTGGTCTACAGAGTGAGTTCCAGGACAGCCAGGGCTACACAGAGAAACCCTGTCTCAAAAAACAAAACAAAACAAAACAAAAAACACATAAAAATACACCTTCAAAAAAAAAACAAACTTGTTTTTAGCTTGGTGTTGGTTCAAAATACTTTTTTTTTTCCTTCAGAGACAGGATTTCTCTGTAGTTCTGGCTGTCCTGGAACTTACTCAGTAGTCCAGGCTGGCCTCAACCAGATCTGCCTGCCTCCGCCTCCTAAGTGCTGGGATTAGAGACTCGAGTAACCACTGCCCAGCTTTTAAAAAACACACACACACACACACACACACACACACACACACAAACAAACAGGGTCTCAAATAGCCCAGTTGGCCTTGAGTTCCTCATAGCTCCCCCAGTAGCTCCCACGTGCAGGGATTAACCCAAGGGCTCAGATTTCAGGCATGGAACACCATCACAATTATTGTTTCCCTAAGTTCAACACTTCTTTTGCATTTATTCCTCTTAAAAATAGTACAGAACTATTAATACTTTCTGATCTGACTTATTGCAAGCCAATGTCTCTTCAGAAGGAACAGAGAGGCCCTCCTGCCTGGACATGCGTTCTGGGAAAATCTGTCTGTCACTAGTCTGTTCCTAACAATAAAGTCTGATAGCAAAAGTCCTGTGTGCTGCAGATGTTCACTTCAGACTTTTAATTCACCAGAATGCTTCTATGGGAACACAATTCTTTAATCTAAGATATGAAAAGATGGGCTGGAGGGATGGTTCAGCGGTTAAGAGCACTGACTGCTCTTTTGAAGGTTCAAATCCCAGCAACCACATGGTGGCTCACAACCATCAATAATGAGATCAGATGCCCTCTACTGGAGTGACTGAAGACAGCTACAGTGTATTCACATATAATAAATAAATAAATCTTTAAAAAGAAAAAGATATGAAAAGATGCTGTAATATCAGAGCTTTAGTCCTAAAAACCAGCAATAAAAATATAAAAATATCCAAGGATAAGGAAAAAAAGGATTCCTCAGCCTTGCTAGGTCTGGTGGCTCATGCCTAGGGGCTGAGGCAGGAGGCTTGCTAGGAGTTTGCAGCTTTCCTGGGCTACAGTGTGAGATTTTATCACAAAACAGAACAGCACAATTCTAGAAAGACCCAAAAGAGTTCTCTGGCTTTATCCAGGTGCACACGGGGTGGCCATCGGACAAGCACAGCAGCCAGGGCGTGTCGGCTCTTACTGGATGAACTGTAGACCTTCCTTTATGCTGAGCTGCCTCTGCCTTCTCTCCGCGGGCACACTGGACATGTTACCCTGTGCATCCACTTGCTAAAGGAGCAATCTGAAAAGAAACAAGGCACAAAATTACTGCCAGCAATTCTGGATCCCCAATAAAACACCCATAATGCTAGGCCCTTCATTTAGGCCAGGACACACCCACCTCCAAAAGTCCTGGACACCGAGGAGCCTGCTAGGCCTTTTGTCTGGGGTCCCTGTGGTCTCATGACTGCCAATCCTGTATGCCCCTCCTAAATGGCCTCCACACAAAGTCGCATAGCCCTTCCTCACACGGGCCTTTGTTTCTTTCTTCCCTGTGAACTCACACGCATGAACTACCACAGAACAGTCTCTGCCTTGTTGAGCTTTTGGAAGATCTCCAGAAGAGCAACCTTTGCATGGCCTGCCTGGCAGGGCCGACCTCCGGGTAAGCAGAGCCAGAGCCCCTGGGCTGACCCTCACTGACACCCATGCAGATCTAATACAGCAAGTGCATGCCACGGCTAGCCAGCCCTCTGAGCAGCCTTCATGGAGTAGTCCCCAGCAAGTTGAAGTGAAAGGACCCTGAGATAAAGAACCCATTTCTGTGGGTTGGCAAGACGGCTCAGTGGATAAGAACTGGTTGCTCTTCCTGGACTTGGGCTCGGATCTCAGCACCCACACTGGCAGGTCACAACCATCTGATCCTGGTGATCTGATGATCTGATGATCACATTCCTGGTGATCTGATGCCTTTTTCTAGGCCCACACAGGCACTGCACACATGTGGTACATGGACATACAGACAGACAAAACACCCACACACATAAACTTTTAAAGTATGCATTCCCTGATCCCCAAGCTGGTGCCCAGGCTCCGTGTGTGAGCCTCAGTGCGCACTTGTGGGGGATCATCCCACGGCTAGGTCAGCAGCCTCTCGGTCTGCTGTGGCAACCAAACATAGTTCCAGATATTGCCAAACATCCTTGGGGGAGGGGGGGCAGTGGATGGGACATCCTATCACCCTCCCCTGAGAACTAAAACCGACAATGAACAGGGTATCTTCGCAAAGGGAAATCCCACCCACACTTGAGCAGGTTTACTACCGCTTGCCACTGTGGTGTCTGTGTGAGACACACAGGATTGGATACCTGAAGGCTGAGCGTCACACATCTTTTTTGGTCTTTCCAACATTGTCAAGCGCTAAGCATTTATATTTGATACTGTGAAGGTGGCACTCAGAAAATACATCTACCACTTTTTTTTTTGAAGTGCCTTTTTTAATTGAAAAGCTAACAAACTGTTCAGTTACAATCTCCCCCTCCCAAACCACAAGCTGTGTAGTAAACTAAATCTCTAGGCAACATATTCAAAGCTGAGATGATTAAAAAAATTTTTTAAAAAGACCAACCAAAGCCGGGCGGTGGTGGCGCACGCCTGTAATCCCAGCACTTGGGAGGCAGAGGCAGGCGGATTTCTCATGAGTTCGAGGCCAGCCTGGTCTACAGAGTGAGTTCCAGGACAGCCAGGACTACACAGAGAAACCCTGTCTCGAAAAACCAAAAAAAAAAACAAAACAAAACAAAAACAAAAAACAAAAAAAGACCAACCAAGGCCTCAAATCCAGTTACAAGAGCCCAGCTGCACAGGCGCTTACTGGCAGCATGAGAGGCCGGAAGATAGCCACATGGTGAACTTCAAGTTGCCTTGTTCCAGTTTCTGACTCATGAACGAATATCATGTTTTGTTAATTCTATTTCAGCACAGTTCTCCTGAGTTGTTTTATTTACAATGTCAAGTTTGAAAGGCTCACTGAAGTTACCTGGACAATGAATTCGAGGCACACTTTACAGAAAGAGGAAAAGCCCAAAATTCCACTTTCTGCAGAGAACCCATAGTTCAGTTTTATTCAGAGTAATAGGGGAAAAAGGAAACTTCTGATCATAGAAGGAACTCAGCCACAGGTCCGACCTGGAACTATGCACACAGTGAGGACAGGCTGTGTTTGTCTACTGATGTATAACATTAATAAACAGAGCAGTGCAACTAGCATTGGGAACAGCCCTCCAGTGACAGTGACAGTGACAGGCAGGCACAGCGGGCCACTTCTCTTCACACAGGTTCTCTGTGTGCCTCGGCCTCCTCCTCGTCAGTAAAGTCACTTTGATATTAAAGGTTTTATGAATCTCCTCAGGAGTTTTCCCCTTAATCATGTTGGCCACAGTCTTGCATGTGATGTCACGCAAACCTTTGATGTCTAAGTAGTCTGCAGCCAGAATAAGTTCAAGAAGTGTTCCTTGGTCACCTTTCAGGAACTCTCAGTCCCAAACAGGAATAGCATCTGCCCGCAGCCCTTTGCTCTCATCCTCAGGAGGAGGAGGAGGTCGTCCTTGCGGTGGGGCTGCACTGACACTGGTACAGGAACAGGATCACATCTCCCTCCTCATCCATCCCCACATCTTGCAGTGTGGTCTTGATGGTCACAGATGGTTTGGCAATTTCTACATCAACCTCAAATCTCTCTCCATCAGAACTCTGCGCCTTTATCGTAGGCATGGCGCTTGGTCTTAAGACCACAAGCCCTAGGCTGACAGACAGTTCACAAGAGAACAAGGCCACTACCTACCACATGTTTTTAAATATTTCCCTAACCAAGCCAGGCATGGTGGCAAACAACTTTAATCACAGAGTGAGTACCAAGACAACCAGGGCTACACATTGTCTCAAAAAACCTAAATAAATATAAAAATAAAATTCTGAGTTTTTAAAACTCCATGCCACTGGGGACTGGAAAGATGGTTCGGTGGTTAAGAGCATTGGCTGCTCTTACAAAGACCCAGGCCCACGTCCCCACACCCACGTGGGGGCTCATAGCTATAACTTCTATCCCAAGGTACGTGACACCTTCTTCTGGAGCCAGGCATGCATGTGGTACAGAGACATGTGTTTTGCCTGCATAAAACACCTATGCATACATGTTGCTACTTTGTTTCCAACCCAATTCCCCGGTAAAAGAAAACTCAACAGTGCCGGGCGGTGGTGGCGCATGCCCGGGCGGTGGTGGCGCATGCCTTTAATCCCAGCACTTGGGAGGCAGAGGCAGGTGGATCTCTGAGTTCGAGGCCAGCCTGGTCTACAGAGTGAGTTCCAGGACAGCCAGGGCTACACAGAGACCCTGTCTCAAAAAAAAAAAAAAACAAAAAAAAACAAAAAAAAAACAAAAAAAAAAAAAAAAAAAGAAAGAAAACTCAACAGTCAACAAAACAAGCTACAAGCCTAGATCGGACAACCTCCCACCACACTACTCTATTTCCATCTATATTATCCCATATAACCTGCAGTTTCTCCAGGCCACGAGCTTCTCTCTCCCTCTGCCGCCTCTCTGTAGAACTCCCTTAACTCCTCCCCTTCCTTTTCTTCCCCTTTGCTCCTCCCCTAGACTTTCGGCTCCTCCCACTTCCTCCTGCCCAATCATTGGCTCAAGCCTTTATTTGAAAAGTTAAGGTGGGGAGGGTCACAGGGCAACTAACTCCTCATCTGTAGCACCTCTAAGGAGTGGAATTAGCATCAAAATACAAGCCGAGGGCTATCTACAACACTTTCCCCCCCTTTCTGTCCAATTAAAAGACTTTTTTATCTCAGACATCAATTGAACACAATTATTACCATTTTGAAATTTATAACATACAGGATAGACCTAACACACAGTCAATCATTTTTTATCAATTAAGTAGTACCCCTGTCATCTATTCGAACTTAAAAGACTTATAATTCTACACCTGACTCGAGTCCTGGCTTTAGACTTTAATCCATCTGAAAACCATCCTCTCAAATCTGTATTATCTTTCTAAGTGCTAACCAGCTTGGACTGACTATGAGACTACTAGTCTTCAACCCCATCAGAAATCCAAGAATGATTAATGTTACCTGAAAGTATGAGAAGCACAAAATACAGCTTCTAACCCTTAGCCAATTTATAGAGACCCCTGATCACCTGGACAGGCCCTATACACCAAAACGTTGGAGCATCAGTCTTCAGCCTTCTGGCCCAGGATCATCTGACAGACCTTGGTAATGCAGAATTTTGAAGAGCTGATTACTCTGTCTTGGCAGAGATTATCAGTCGACTATTCCAGTTGACTGTTTTTTGAGCAGTATTTGTCTGTAGATAAAATGAGAAATTCTTGCCTGGTGACTGTCTCACCACAACTGAAGCAACTCCATTGATGCTCAAGTTCTTTGAATTCAAGAAAGGGGTGCTGTCAGGAGCAGACAGGTCTCCAGTCAAATGATCTTTAATAAAGAAATGTCAATAAACATCATATTCTCTGGACTTCTGACACCTTTGAAGACCATCTGTCTACCTAAAACATCTCTGAACTGTTAAGCCTTGACTGTTCTCGGCTGTTTCTAACCAAAATAACTCAGGAACACCCTTTTAACTAACTCACAACCACAAGTTTGCTATCTGGCCCTTAACTTGTATTACTTAATCATCTAAAAGCAGTTTATACTAGCAATTATAGAAAGATTGGGTCTAAGCCTTGTATTCTTGTTTTTGTTTTTGTTTTTGTTTTTCGAGACAGGGTTTCTCTGTGTAGTCCTGGCTGTCCTGGAACTCACTCTGTAGACCAGGCTGGCCTTGAACTCAGAAATCCGCCTGCCTCTGCCTCCCAAGTGCTGGGATTACAGGCGTGCGCCACCACGCCCAGTGTCTAAGCCTTGTATTCTTAAATGTGTTATATAGGCACATGCCTATATGGGAGTAACAATATTAATCTCAGTTTTACATCAATAATAAATTTATACCAATGAAAACCTTAAATTTACATCATAAATTCTGAACCAATGTAAGAGATTATAACTTCAACTTCGTATAAATTATAAAGACTACCAATGTAAGATCTGGCTATGTAATGTTTTGCTTAAAAGTACATTTGCTAACCTATCCCTATTTGTCTATTTCTATAATTTCTATATTACTATATCCCCCTTTTTCTTTTCTACCCCTTCCCCTTCACCTAAGAAAGGAGGATAGAGAAGAGGAAAGGAAAGGCAGAAATCCCTGAGTTTAAGTTCTTTAGTTCCCTCCCTATCCAAAGCTACATTTGTAAAGTATCCCTAAAATGATAACATATCTATAATTCCTAAAATAACCAGAACCATCCACCCCACATAAGGAACTGGAATGATGATTGTGTTCTGTCTGCTTCCAGCTGAATTGGGGTGAAGAATTCCCATGGGGGGGTGGGGGGGGGCAAAGGGAAATAAGCAATTTTGAGAACTAACTGGCATTATTTGCCTTCCAGTCACTGTGTGATGAGAAAGTTCGTGCCTCCAGGTCAGATGACATCTTGACCATGACATTCTGAAAGGCTGGAGAAGCACGAAAAGTTCTGGAAGCAAGTCTTTAAAAGAATCAGCTTCGATGTAGTTGAAGTAGAATCAGTCAAGTGAGAAGCTGGAATGGAAGGTCCCAGAATCTCAGTATCCTGGAGTGTGAATCTTTTCAGGGCTGTCTTTCTCTTCTTTCATCCTGTAGTCTACAAAACTCAAAAGCAACAAGTAAACAGGTAAAGACATTCATACAGAGCATGCAGGGGGCGCAGATTGGCCAATGAAGAGCAATAAAGAAAGAAGGCTGCCTTTCCTCGGGTTAGCTGGATCACCTAGTCAAACCATCCTCTGATACCAGGAAGTGGGAGGAGCTGAGAGTCTAGGGGAGGAGCGACCGGGAAGAAAAGGAAGGGGAGGAGTTACCGGAGTTCAATGGCGAGGCGGCAGGGGGAGAGGCTAGGCAGCAGAGGGAGAGAGAAGCCCAGAAACCGCAGGTTATATGGGATAATATAGATGGAAATAGAGTAGTGTTGTGGCTTGTAGCTTGTTTTGTTGACTGTTGAGTTGAGCTTTTTTTTGGTTTGGTTTGGTTTGGTTTGGTTTTTCGAGACAGGGTTTCTCTGTATAGTCCTGGCTGTCCTAGAACTCACTCTGTAGACCAGGCTGGCCTCGAACTCAGAAATCCACCTGCCTCTGCCTCCCAAGTGCTGGGATTAAAGGCATGCACCACCCGGCTGAGCTGAGCTTTCTTTTACCCTTTCTTTTACCGGAGAATTGGGTTGGAAACAAAGTAGCAAGCAACACATACATGCAATAAATAGTTTTTGTTTTGTTTTTAAGTTCATGACACTGAAGTAATAAAATGACATTATTTCTGGAATTTAGGGATTGTTTCTGGTTTGGTTTTGTTGTTGTTGCTTTTGTTTGTTTTTGTTTTGAGACAGGGTTTCTGTTTAGCCCTGGATATCCTGGAACTCACTCTGTAGACCAGGCTGGCCTCAAACTCAGAGAGATCTGCTTTTGCCTCTCGAGTGTCAGGATTAAAGGCATGCACAGTCGCCACCAGCCACCATCACCACCACCATCACCACCTGGCTATTTCTGGAATTTTAAAACAGCTTTTAAACAGTTTGGTCTGGAAACAGCAGAGATAGTTCAGATGTTGACATCCTCTGAGATTTTCCTTAGACAATCCACAGGGATTATCTCTCATTCATATTCTCTCTCTCTCTCTCTCTCTCTCTCTCTCTCTCTCTCTCTGAACTGGTCTACTTGCCTTCCACCCCCCACCTGCACGCCCACTCCAGTCCCTGCCCACTCCTACTTGCTTTGTGTGTAGCAGGGAGTGCCAGAGGGGATCGAAGACCTCACATAGACTAAACACGTGATCCCATGTAGTCCACCACTAGACTACATCCCAAGCCCTCTCAGGAGTGATTAGAGTCAGAGCCTTAGAGGCTCAGTGAGAACTTGTCCCTGCTATGCATGAGGTCCTGGAGTCAGTTATCAGCACAGGAAGTGGGAGAGGGGGAGGGGGTAGGAGCTCGACAGATGGCTCTGTGGTTGCAGAGCTGGAGAATGCACACTGCTCTTGCAGAAGACCTGAGTTCAGTTACCCACACCCATACCCAATGGCTCACAACCACCTCTGACTCTAGTCCCAGAGAACGCAGTGCTCTTCTCTGGCCTCTGAGAGAGCCTGAATACAGGTGGCGCGCGCGCGCGCACACACACACACACACACACACACACACAACAAATAAAAACGGCCAGGCGGTGGTGTCGCACACCTGTAATCCTAGCACTTTGGGAGACAGAGGCAGGTGGATTTCTGTGAGTTTGAGGCCAGCCTGGTCTACAGAGTGAGTTCCAGGACAGCCAGGACTGCACAGAGAAACCCTGTCTCAAAAAACAAACAAACAAATAAAAACAAACATAATCCTTAGCCAGGCAGGGGCACACACTTTTGATCCCAGCACTTGGGAGGCGGTGGCAGGAGGATCTCTGTGAGTTTGAGGCCAGCCTGGTCTACAGAGCTAGTTCCAGGGTTGAGAAACCCTGTCTCAAATCAATCAATCAATCAATCAATCAATCAATCAATCAATCAATCTTTAAAATAGAAAGAAGGGTATATAGGTTCTACCACAGATTTAACTTGACTTAAAAAATAACCCCACCTCAACTCCATTTTTAAAGAAAGAAAAACTATTTTAGTTTATCGCCTTACTTTGGTTTTATTATGTCGTAATATACAGTACCGGGGAATAAACCGAGTCCCTGAGTTAGTCAGCACTGTGACCACTGCCTGCCCACCACACCCCTTTCCCACCTGACTCTTCAATCCAGTCCAAGCCGGGCCTCAGCTTTAAAGACAATGCGTTTTCTTTTCTTCTTCTTCCTCCTCCTCCTCCTCCTCCTTCTTTTTGGTTGTTATTGTTATTTCAAGACAGGGTTTCACTGTGTAGTGCTGTCCTGAACTCCCTCTGTAAACCAGGCTGGCCTCGAACTCAGAAATCCACTTGCCTCTGCCTCCCCAGAGCTGGGATTAAAGGTGTGCGACACCACTTTCTCTGACAAGAACAATAATATTCTCAGCTGCACATGGTGGCACACACTTTTTTGTTTTTCCGAGACAGGGTTTGTCTGTGTAGTCCTGGCGGTCCTGGAACTCACTCTGTAGACCAGGCTGGCCTCGAACTCAGAAATCCGCCTGCCTCTGCCTCCCAAGTGCTGGGATTACAGGCCTGCGCCACCACGCCCAGCCAAAATAAATTTTTTAATAAAAAAAAGAGAGAGAGAGAGAGAGAGAGAGAGAGAGAGAACAAGCATGGGACCTGGAGTGATGGTTCACTTAATAAAGTATTTGCACACACACGAGAACCCAAATTTGAACCCAGTACTCATATAAATACCAGGGCCAGGAATGTGCACCTGAAATGCCAGTGCTGTTAAGGCCGACAGAGGAGAAATCCTGGGGCCTGCTGACAACAACCTGTGCCCTCCACACACATACGAACCATTAAATTAAGATGGGATCTATCATTTTCCTGTAGACAATAATGTTCAAATACACATTAATGTACGAATCCCCCTCCCTAGAGACTCTCCAGTTACCCAAACATTTAGTAAAACTCCATCTATTCTACACTGACACAGTAAAGGGCATCTTTCTTTTTTTAAGAGATGTATCTTTATTTTATGTATGTGAGGACACTGTAGCTGTCTTCAGACACACCAGAAGAGGACATCAGATCCCATTACAGATGGTTGTGAGCCACCATTTGATTACTGGGAATTGAACTCAGGACCTCTGGAAGAACAGTCTGTGCTCTTAACCATTGAGCCATCTCTCCAGCCCTCATCTTTCTCATATACAATATTCTAGGGCTGTTGATACTTTTTTATTGATGACTCTAATTGTAAGTTTTTTTTAAACAATTTCATGTTGCTTCATGTACATGCACTGTGGGAGAAGAGGGCACTGGATCCCAAGAACTGGAATTAGACAGCTGTGAGCTAGCCACCATGTAGATACTGGGAACCAAACCCGGGTCCTCTGCTCTTTTTTTTTTTTTTTTTTTTTGGTTTTTTGAGACAGGGTTTCTCTGTGTAGTCCTGGCTGTCCTGGAACTCACTCTGTAGACCAGGCTGGCCTCGAACTCACAAATCTGCCTGCCTCTGCCTCCCAAGTGCTGGGATTACAGGCGTGCGCCACCACGCCCGGCGAGTCCTCTGCTCTTAATTGCTGAGCTAATCAATTACTTAATTGGCCCCATTAAATATGCTTTCTTCCCAAACCTAGCCAGTTCCTTAATCCAGAAACTCAGTGTAGACAGCTCTTTTGTTCACAATTCCACATCCTATCAACTCTCAAAGGCCACCAATGACAGCACAGAAGCTCCTCCTCCCTGACCGTTCCCATCCACTTCCCACAGGGAGCCTGGAGAAAGGCTCTCTCTCATAATAATACAATTTAAAAGTTGGGAATGAAAAAAAATAAAATAAAATAAACATTTTGCCGGGCGTGCTGGCGCACGCCTGTAATCCCAACACTTGGGAGGCAGAGGCAGGCGGATTTCTGAGTTCGAGGCCAGCCTGGTCTACAGAGTGAGTTCCAGGACAGCCAGGGCTACACAGAGAAACCCTGTCTCGAAAAAACAACAACAACAACAACAACAACAACAACAACAAAAAAAAAGTTGGGAATGATGGTGTCTCCAGAACAGCACGAGTTCAAGATCAGTCTCAGCTTTAAAAAAGACCACATCGTGGGTGGGAGAGATAGCTCAGTGGTTAAGAGCACTGACTGCACTTCCAGAGGTCCTTAGTTCAAATGCCAGCAACCACATGGTGGCTCACAACCATCCATAATGAAATCCGATGCCCTCTTTCTGGTGTGTCTGAAAACAGCTACAGTGTACTTACATAAAATAATGAATAAATCTTGGGGCTGGAGCGAGCAGAGGTCCTGAGTCTATTTTCAATTCCCAGCAACCACATGATGGTTCACAACCATCTGTACAGCTACAGTGTACTCATATACATAAAATAAAACAAATAAATCTTAAAAAAAAAAGACCACATCTCAAAGAATCAAAACAAACAAACCCCACCCCCTGCCCCCAGCTTCATTACTGTGCTGTGGGAAAGCCCATCAGTGCACTGAAAAGAAAGAGAACCAACCGGGCTTCCTTGCTAAGCACTTCTTCCTGCAGGCCACAGGCTGTGAGGGTTGGGAGACACTGAGGAACACTACACTCAAACACACCTGCTTGCTGTCCTCTCTGTCCACAGGGCACGGCCCAGTCTTCCACAGAGCTGGCTCCTTTTCCTGCCAGAGTCTTGGCTTAAATGACACATTTTTGGGACCTTGCCTTCTCACCTTAAAGTGCTACAATGCCCACCTCAGCTTCTATCAACCGCCTAAACAGGGACCTTGTGTCTTGACACTGTATGAACAACAGACATCGGAAACTCTGTTGTACAACTGTTCACAAGACAGAGTGCAGAGAGCTGCACGGGCAGCACATGGCTGCGGCCAGGCAGAGAGACGGGGAGGCGGGCTAGTCGGGGGCCGGGAGGAGACTCTCAAAACAAGCGACAAAGGATGACCAAACAAATGAAGGCCAGAAGAAAGGCGCCAAACAGGAACCGCTGGTGCCAGTGCACAGCAGCTGTGGCGGGACTCCACCGCCAACTGTCCAAAGAACGGTGACGATTACGGACAGACATAGACAGACAGCCACAAAGAACCTAAAACCATAAGGGACGCCACACCCCAAGGAGTATGGCGACCCATTCCTATACCAACAAGAAACTGAGGGAGGGCTGTCAGCAGTACACATCCAATCAGAAAATCCAGTTAAGTAAAAACTAGTCTCATTAACTCTAACAAGTTAGAATCTCTGATCTCTTTTAGAAACCAGCTGTCTTAAAATTCCTTATTTGCCTGAAGTTATGTGAGGAGAGGGAAACCTTGCCCTGGATCCCGTGAGGAGAGGGAAACCTTGCCCTGGATCCCCGTTCTAATCCTCTGTTCAGTCAGTGTCTGTTAGGTGAAAAGCACTGACTGTCCTTCAGTCTAGCACAAGCCCAGAACGGTGAAAACCACCACCTTTCAACTTTCACAGCATGTGAGATAACAGCTCCCATGAACAGCTCCCAAGAAAAGTAAGATGTTACTACAGCATACTGAGACAAAAAACGGCAGCTGGTTCTCTCTCTCTCTCTCTCTCTCTCTCTCTCTCTCTCTCTCTCTCTCTCTGTGTGTGTGTGTGTGTGTGTGTCTGTCTGTCTGTCTGTCTCCCTACCCCCTCCCCACCACAGGCTATGCCAAGTGCTTTACCTGTAAGAAGTCATTTAACCTCAGTGCTATGAGCATACACAAAGCCGTGACTCTGGACACAAAGCTGGCCTCAGGCCACAGCACAAGGAAGTGACAGAGCCACACTCCAAAGCCAGCCTGACTCCTGTGCGCCTCACTATTCTGTGCCAAGGGCCCCAGGCTCCTGGAGGGTCGGTTTATATCTCGGGTGGCCTGGGCTCAACACAGGTGGACACTGGATGGCCACTCAAGAGGAATGGCATAAACATGCCCTGCACATGTGTGCACACACAGACAGACTCAAGTAATCATAATCATTCAAAGAATCCTAGCTCAAGCTGAGGGGCCAGGAAATGCTTTCAAGAAAACTGCTGCGTGAACTGTGCTTGGCCAGGACATATCTAGATACAAATACTCATGGGATGCAGCTTCTCTACAAGACGGACACCAGGTGGGCCTGACTCAACTACCATTATGGGACTGGCAAAGCATTCTGGCTGTGTATATGATCAAAATATATGTATGAAATTGTCAAGATATAAATAAAAGATATTTTTAAGATATTGCAAGAAAAGTGGCTCAGGATTATTGTTTTTTTTTTTTTGTTTTGTTTTGGTTTTTTTTTTTTTTTTTTTTTTTTTTTTTTTTTGGTTTTTTTTTGAGACAGGGTTTCTCGGTGTAGCCCTGGCTGTCCTGGAACTCACTCTGTAGACCAGGCTGGCCTCGAAATCAGAAATCCGCCTGCCTCTGCCTCCCAAGTGCTGGGATTAAAGGCGTGCGCCACCACCGCCCGGCAGGATTATTGTATTTTTGTTTTTTAAAAAGTGTCCCTAAAAGCCGGGCGTGGTGGCGCACGCCTGTAATCCCAGCACTCTGGGAGGCAGAGGCAGGCGGATTTCTGAGTTCGAGGCCAGCCTGGTCTACAGAGTGAGTTCCAGGACAGCCAGGACTACGCAGAGAAACCCTGTCTCGAAAAACAAAAAAACAAAAACAAAAAAAACAAAAAAAAAAGTGTCCCTAAGGTTTCATTATTTGTGTGTGACGAGTGAGCCAGTGTGCCATGGCACACACATAAAGTCAGATGGCAACTAGATGGTGTCAGTTCTCTCCTTCCACCTTTGTGTGGGTTCTGAAGATTGAACTCAAGTCTTCAGGTTTGCACAGCAAGCACATTTACCCACTAAGCCATTCCCCTGCCCAAGTGTCCCTAGTTTCAAGTAAAACTTGTGATTGTAATTCTCTCCTCAGACTTTTTCTGTGAACCAGATTTAAGAAAACAACCAAGCCGGGCGTGGTGGCACACGCCTGTAATCCCAGCACTTGGGAGGCAGAGGCAGGAGGATTTCTGAGTTCGAGGCCAGCCTGGTCTACAGAGTGAGTTCCAGGACAGCCAGGGCTATACAGAGAAACCCTGTCTGGAAAAACCAAAAGAAAAAAGAAAAAAAAAGAAAACAACCAAGTCAGATGATGATGATGATGATGATGATGATGATAATGATGATGGCGGCGCACACACCTTTAGTCTCAGTACTCAGGAGGCAGGGGCTTCTGTGATTTAGAAGACAGCCTGGTCTGTAAGTTCCAGGACAGCCAGGGCTACATAAGAAACTCAGGCTCAAAAAAACAAAACAAAACAAAACAAAGCCAAGCAGTTCAAGTAACGTTTTGAGAAGCTTGCTTGCGACAGTGTACACCAGCTGACTCTTCACTTACCCTGCCCTGGGCAAGAGGGCGGAATGCCACACCCAGTCTGCCTGTCCAGGTAGGCAACCGCGCCAAACATCTTCCCCCTTCCCTGAAAAGGGTTCTCCCTTCCTAGAGACAGCTTCTTTCTTCCTGAGATAGCTCCCTTTCCTAGAAACTGGAAAGGTAACTCCTGATTTGAGTAAATTCTCCCTTCTCCCCAGCAGGAACTTTGAAACAGCCAAGGGATTCTGGATTCCATGAGGGAAGGCGCCTAGCCAGACAAAGCCACTCCCAGGGAGCCCTGTCTCATAGACACACACCTGGGATCCTGCATGGGGAGATTTCCCTGAGATGATCTGTGCCAGCACAGTGGCTGTGTGCTCCAATCCCCAGGAGGCCCTCCTGCTCAGGGCTGACTTCAAGCATTCTCACTGTGCATATTCGAGCAACCTCCCCACCCCCCACTCCTCCCACCCCACCCTCCCAGCTCCAAACTCACATCCTCTCTTATGATATTAACTAGACAACACATTGCTAAACCTGTAAAATTAAAAAGCAAATTTGCAAAAATTCTTGTTGAGGCAAAACCTGGCAAAGTTAAGTAACTTTTTTTTTTTTTAACGTCAATGAAGTCACTTAGAAAGCCATGACAGAGTTACAAGACAGGTTAAGTCATTACTGCCAAACCTGATGACCCTAGTTTGATGCCCAGCCCACATGGGAAACTTTTTTTTTTTTTTTTGTTTTTGTTTTTGTTTTTTTGAGTCAGGGTTTCTCCGTGTAGCTCTGGCTGTCCTGGAACTCACTCTGTAGACCAGGCTGGCCTCAAACTCAGAAATCCGCCTGCCTCTGCCTCCCAAGTGCTGGGATTACAGGCATGCGCCACCATGCCAGGCTCAAGGCTGTGTTTCAAAAAAAAAAAAAAAAAAAAAAAAGGTGTGTGTGTTGTGTGTGTGTGTGTGTGTGTGTGTGTGTGTGTAGAGGAAGAGAGGGAGGGAAGAAGAGAAGGAAGGCCAGGCTCTCCAACCACTTTTTCCTCATTTGTATATACCTCAGAAGTTTGTTCCAATTGTTTTGTTGTTTGCTGTTTGAGATGAGACCTCACTGCTGCCCAGGCTGGTTTGAAACTCCAGGGTTCCAAGATGCCCTCCCATTTCACTCTAAGTGGCTGAGACCACAGCACCCAGCTGACACCTGGCACTGCAAGCACATATCACTTGAAGATCATGGAGAAAATATGAGTTTGCTGAGACAAAGCACACAAAGGTATTATCTAGAAAGCAAGTGTCCTCCCGTGGTGGTCTGTCTAAAGATGTTTTTGATTTCTATCTCCTTAACTAACTACTCAAACTATTTCCACAGTTGACTGCATAGTCATTTACAAATAGATTGAACATACCCAAATCAGCAGGTTTCGAAAATCAGTCAATATTAACAACTGTAAAACCTTACAGCTGACAAATGAACACTGTTACTACAGATCTGGGGACAGATTCCACAAAGGAAGAGCCTGTAGGTCAGAATATAACCCCAACCAAAAGTCACAGGAACACAGCAGGGAAGGAGTGTTTTGGTTCATCTGGAGGACACTAATCAACTTGTTCTTTGCACAATACCCCTCTCTAAATATTGACGATATTCAACCTTAATAACTCAATCTTATCCCATCTGTAGCACATCCTCTGCTCCAACAGAGTAGAATGGGGAAATTTTCAACAGAGAAAGCTGTCCATACACTTTAGTCCAAAGATGAAGAACACCACACCAACAGCTACACACACACACACACACACACACACACACACGCAGCAGCAGCAGCAGCTCTGCTCAGCAGTTCAACTGAGGTGGAAAGAACCTCAGTTCCTTAAGGACCTCCAGGATAAGCAGTCACTTCCAAAGAAGCAGGAAAAGAGCAGATGGCGAGGGCTCCCAGCCCCTCCCCCATTCCGACGCTCCAGTAGAGCGTTGTCCAATCGAAATACGATACCGGCGGTACGTGCCATTTTAAATTACTAAGAGGCCGTACTAAAAAAGTAAAAAGAAACTGGACAGGCTTGGTTTTATTCTAACGTAGCCACAACAGGCATTACCTCAAGTAACTAAGTAACACTGCTTGCTGAACAGATGCCGATTTAAGCAAAGGAGCTTACCAAGGAGATCTTTTTCGGCTTTTTTTTTTCCCTCCCAAACTAAATCTTTCATATCAGACTTTAAAACTGAAACCCGAGTGGGGCGGTGGGGGCATGCGGCTTTTAAATCACAGCATTCCGGAGGTAGGGGCAGGCGGATCTCTAAGCTCGAGTCCAGCCTGGTCTACAAAGTGAGTTCCAGGACAGCCAGGGCTACACACAGAAACTCTGTCTCGAAACAAAAAATTGAAACCAGAAGTGAATCTCAATTCTTGGCACATTCGTGTGCTCGAGGGCCCCACATGACCCGTGGCCACATTACTGGACAGCGCAGGTCTACACCAGACCCTCGAGGACTTAAATACCTAACACTATGACCCTCTTTGATCCCTTAGCATCTGGGGACCCGAAAACGCCCAGACCCGGAATAAATTCACCCAGTCAGAGCACAGGCACCACCCCTAGGGCCCAGCCAGGACCTTCAACCTGACCACACCCCTGCGCCGACTACCCCTAACCGGAAATTCCCGCTAATGGGAACTGACAAGTCTCCATTCTTTAAGGGTGGGGAAAGGAAAACCGAGAACCCTCGCCTAGTCTCCGAACCCCGGAAACTCTTCGCCACCCATAGCGGAGCGGGCCGCGCATAACACCCGCAAGGGGCGAACCCGACGCCGGCGGGCGCGCGCTCAGCTGGCATCGCGAGCGTCCCCAAACCGAGACACTTATTAACACGGACGCTCCGCGACCACCGGGAGTAACGACACGCTAAACCACCAGAAGCTAATGCGCCAGGTGGCAGGGGCCGCGACGCGTGCCGGCTCACGACCCCGGGGGATCCCGCGCGGCCGGTTCCGGGGTCCGCGCCCCTCCCCCGCCTGGAGTCCGTTAACGGCCGCGCGTGCTCACGGAGCGACGGCGGCGCGCACGCGATCGGAAGAGCGCGACCCTCCCCGCGGCGCCCGCGCGTCCCCTTCCCTCACCTGCGGGGCGGCACCGGGACGGGACGCGGAGGGCGCGGAGGGCGACGACGACAGCGGAATGTGCGTTCGCCCGCTCTAGCTCTCACAGACTCGCAGCTTCCCCGGGCGACCCGCCGCGACGCTCGGGGCGGCGCCCTCTGGCGGCGGGAGGCCTCGCGCGCCGCCCCGCAAACGCCACCATTGGCTGCGCTGCCAGCGTCGATGGAGGCGCCACGTCGGGGCCTCGGGGCAGCGGAAGCGACGGCGATAGGCGGAACCCGGGGCGGCCACCACACGGTAGAAGGTGAGCGACCGCAAGCTCGTGAGCCCAGGATCCTCGCCCTCTCCCACGCCGCTTGGGCAGAAGAGTAGGACTGGAAGGAGGCCTGGATTCATTCGGGCACCAGGGTGTCTGTCACTTCCTCCGGAATCTGTTCCCTGGAGTAACTTATCCTGCTCTGGTACCGTAGCCCTGAAAACAGCCCTGCAGTCCTGTCCTTTCAAATGAGTGGTAGGCGTAGGGACCCGCGTTGAACTGGGAAGTGACCTAAACTTCTGCGGACCCCAGAGTGTCACTCCGGAACCTATTCTCGATTCCCTACACGCAGTCACTATTTTTATCATCTCGAAAACAAGAAGCGGTATTTTTACAAATGAATGGTAGGGACAATCTCAGAGCCAACACAAGCTCCATAGCCTTGTTCTCCCTGGCCTTCAGATCTCAACTTAGATGTCGCGGTATTCACCCGTGATTCCGTGGCCAGGTGTACACTATGCGACCGGAGATGTGAAAAGTGCTCCCAGACAGGGCAGTAGGAGAGAGAGTGCCCCCAGGCAGTGCAGTGGGAAAGATCCTGGGTAGCTAAGGGACAGGGAAGACTGTGTGTGTGTGTGTGTGTGTGTGTGTGTGTGTGTGTGTGTGTAAAGCTCAAAGAGGATGACCCACTGCATGAAATTAGGAATTCAGTGTCTGAGAAACTGCAAGGTCTAATTTACAGTTTTAGAAAGTTTCTTCATGGGCTGGAGAGATGGCTCAGCGGTTAAGAGTACTGACTGTTCTTCCAAAGGTCCTGAGTTCAAATCCCAGCACCCACATGGTGGCTCACAACCATCCATAAGGTGATCTGACTTCTCTTGCCTGAAGACAGCTACAGTGTACTTGCATATACATACATACATACATACATACATACATCTTTTAAAAAAGAGAAAGTTTCACCGGGAGTTGTGACGCACGCCTGTAATCCCAGCACTTGGGAGGCAGAGGCAGGCAGATTTCTGAGTTCGAGGCCAGCCCGATCTACAGAGTGAGTTCCAGGACAGCCAGGACTACACAGAGACACCCTGACTCAAAAAACCACAAAAAAAAAAAAAAAAAAAAGAAAGAAAGAAAAGAAAAGAAAAAGAAAAGAGAAAGAAAAGAAAGAAGAAAAAGTTTCTTCATGCTCTTGGGCGGATATTTAGAAAGGACAAGCAGAAGTGACGGGCTGAGGGTGTGGCTCAGTTGACAAAGTGCTTGCCTAGCATGCACAAAACCTTGAGTTTGATTTCCAGCACCACATAAACTGGGCTGGTGGGATAACCTTGTCATAGCAGTTCATGGGGTGGGGAGGAAGATTAGGAGTTCCAGGTCTTCTTTGGCTATGATGCAAGGGATACCCAGGTCCAGCCACTGGGGGCAGAGGGCAGAGCTTACATTAGAAGGAAGACCTTGAGATGCACTTTGCCTGGAAGCTACTAAGTTTGAGGCCAGCCTGGTCTACAGAGTGAGTTCCAGGACAGCCAGGACTACACAGAAAAACCCTGTCTCAAAAAAAAAAAAAAAAAAAAAAAAACCTGTATCAAAACAACATAAACTGTCCACATGCTGTCTGCCTGAATATCAGTTTATACTTGTGACTAATGCAAGCTAGCAATCAGTCAACTCACAGAAAATAGTCAAGTTACACAAAGGGCAGGAGAGGATATTTAGGAGTCAGTGGGACAGATTTTATATTTGACTCATCATTTTATTCAGTAATTATATGCCCAAACCGGGGAAGGGATAGAAAGCTTGCATACAGCAGACAAGCTCCCGGCCGCTGGGCTATAAGCTCGGACCTTTTAAAGCTTATTTTTAGAGGATGAAAGGGTTCACGTGCTTCAGCGTGAATGTTGCGGTCTGTCCATAGGGCAAATGAAGGCAGGAACTGAAGACCGAAGCAGAAGCAGACTGCACAGTGCAGCCCCGTGGCCTACTCCCGGGCTCAGGCTCAACTACCTTTCTTTTTTTTTTTTTTTTTTTTTTTTTGTTTTGTTTTTTCGAGACAGGGTTTCTCTGTGTAGCTCCGGCTGTCCTGGAACTCACTCGGTAGACCAGGCTGGCCTCGAACTCAGAAATCCGCCTGCCTCTGCCTCCCAAGTGCTGGGATTAAAGGCGTGCGCCACCACCGCCCGGCCAACCTTTCTTTTTTTATTGCATTATTTTCTTATCTTTAAATTTTTCATCTTTTGATCATATTATTTCCCTTCCCCTAAGCCTTCCCAGATACAAAGGATGGAATGTTTTTAATTGATTATTTATTTATTGAGGTAGGATTTCACTATGTAGTCATGACTGGATTAGAACTTGCTATGTAGACCAGGTTGGACTCCAACTCACAAAGATCTGCCTGCCTCTAGGATTAAAGGCGTGTGCTACAAATAAAAGATGAGCTACATTTTCCTTTTTCTTTGCAACAGTTTATTATTTTAAATATGTTTTTAATTTTTTATGTGCATTATCTACATATATGTCTGTATTTATGTGTCAGACTATAGGGGGTCAGATCCCCTGGAACTGGTGTTATAGACACTTGTAGGTGCTGGGAATTGAACCAGGTTCTCCTAGAAGAGCACCCGATGCTCTTAACATCTGAGCAATCTCTCCAGCCCTAAAATTCATTTTTATTAATGTGCATGTGTGTATTTAGGCACACAAGCCCCCTGAGGCTGGAGAGGCCAGAACGCCCCCAGACTACTCTAACAGGCTTACCTGCCTTTTCAAGCTTCTGGAGACGCAAGCTGTCCTCCAGAGCTGTCCACAGGGCAAGGCCTTTCCTGCCTCAGCTCACAGCCTTTGTAAAATGCCATCTCAGGAGCAGATCCACAGAGATGGTGCCTCAGCCAAAGCCACCTGCAACCAGGAAGGACTTCCCATCCTAAACCATGGCCCACTGCAGGGGAAAGGAGAAGAAAAAAGAAAATCACTCATCTCTGAACAGGAAAAACCCACCAACCCTGACCTTACAACAAAAACCCACCTAAGCTCAAAATCCCACTGAGCTCCCCAAGCTCAGGATATGAAATCCCAACAATCTTCAATCTGGAAATCTCTGCCCTGAAAAGCTCCACCCCCTCAGAAGTCCTATATAAGCACTGCCCTTTGTTCAATTCCCTGCTCTCTGCTCCCGGGGGCCGAGGGCAGCCGTCATTGGATTCATCCTCTGCACCCTGGACCCTCCAATGAATCTTGCTGCCTGGAGTGACACTCTTGTTGGAAGAAGCCAAGAAGAAAAGACGCAATGGAGAGCAGAGGCAAAGAAGTGGAGAAGCCTGACGTTCCGGCTCCTCAGCTCAGCTGGGAATACTGCGCGTTAGGAACTGCAGTGCTCTGCTGAGGAGGCTTCCTCTCAGAGATGTGTGGTCCCTGAGCTGAGGATGTGCTTCCCTTGGGGCACTGTCCTACTTCCAAGCTGGGTGGCTCCTGGGCCCTGTGTCTCAGGACACTCTTCCACTGGGATACGGTTTCCCTCAGATCTGTATGGTTCCCAGGTTTCCAAATCCCAGGATACTCTTCGATCTCAGTAGAAACACACAGCCTTAAAATGGATTTGTTTAGTCAAGATGATTTCTCTGTGTAGCTCTGTTTCTCCTGGAACTTGTAGACAAGATTGTCTCAAACAGATCTGCCTGCCTCTGTGTCCCAAGTGCTGGTATTAAAAGCATGTGCTAAGCCAGGCAGTGGTGGCACACGCCTTTAATCCCAGCATTTGGGAGACAGAGGCAGGCAGATTTCTGAGTTTGAGGCCAGCCTGGTCTAGAGTGAGTTCCAGGACAGCCAGGACTACACAGAGAAACCCTGTCTGGTGGGGGGGGGCAGGGGGAAGCATGTGCTATGTTAATCTAAAAAAATGAATGAATTGTATTTCTAGGAGTCTCTGGGGTAGAGAGAGGAGCATAGGAAGTCTGGCTTCCCAGACCCAAGTCCAATTATCTTCCAGCCTTCCCTTACTGTTGAAATACAGTCTGTGTTCCGAAAGGCGTTTACATTCACTACCATTTCTGGAAGTTTATTTTCCCAAGATTCATGATGACAAAGAACTCTCATAACTGCCTGCACCATGCCTGCCTGGATGTTGCCATGTTTCTGCCTTGATGATAATGGATTGAACCTCTGAACCTGTAAGCCAGCTCCAATTAAATGCTGTCCTTATAAGACTTGCCTTGGTCATGGTATCTGCTCACTGCAGTAAAACCCCAGCTAAGACGCCTGCATGTATGTGACTGCACCATTTATGCAAGCACTGAATGCCTTTGGAGGCCAGAAGAGGGTGTGGACAGTCATTAGCTATCACAGAGTGGGTGCTGGGAATTGAACCTGGACCCTCCGGTTCAGCAAATGTTCTGAAACTCTGAGCCATCTTTCCAGCTCCATATTGATTTTTTTATATGTATGTGTCTGTATGTGTAAGTGTGGCTGTCCACAGGAGCCAGAAGAAAGCACTGGATTCCCTGAAGCTGGAGTTACAAGTGGTTGTGAATTCCTACCATTTGGCTGCTAGGGATGGTTTGTCCTCTGGAAGAGCAGTAATCAGTCTTAGCTATTGAGCCGCTGATCTGGCCCTAAAATATTTATCTTCACTAATGTGCATGTGTCTATACGTGTGCATCCACATGTGTGTAGGAATGTCAGTGGAGGCCAGAAGAGGTCATCAGAGCTTCTGCAGCTGGAGTTATATGTAGTTGTTATGGGGAGTGGAAGAAGGCCCGAATGTGTGAACTTCTGAGTGAAGGTATCCTGTTGAGATGAGTCAGCCATATTGAGGACTCTCAGATTCATAGAAAAATGGCAGAGCCCCTCCCCATCTATAATGGTCCCTCCCTTCTGGTCCATGTGCTGCTGTTAGTGTGTGCAACAGTAGTCACCATGGAGTTCAGCAGATATTTACAACCTGAAGACTGCTCCCTGAAGAGTTGAGTCCTTCCAAGATTGCCCCAAACTGCCCCTTGTTCAGCTAGATGCAATAATCTGCCTCTCTGTTCCACTATATAAAAAAACATGCTGAGGCCGGGCAGTGGTGGCGCACGCCTTTAATCCCAGCACTTGGGAGGCAGAGGCAGGCAAATTTCTGAGTTCAAGGCCAGCATGGTCTACAGAGTGAGTTCCAGGACAGCCAGGACTACACAGAGAAACCCTGTCTCAAAAAAACCAAACCAAACAAACAAAAACATGCTGAGGGCTAGAGAGATGGCTGAGCGGTTAGGAACACTGACTGCTCTTCTGAAGGTCTTGAGTTCAAATCCCAGAAACCACATGGTGGCTCACAACCATCCATAATGAGATCTGACATTCTCTTCTGGTGTGTATAAAGATAGCTAGAGTGTACTTACATATAATAATAAATCTTTTTTAAAAAAAATAGAATGATTCCCAGAGTCAGAGAAGCCAGTCCCATATGGCGATCACTAGTATGTTAGCACAGGCAGCATCCAAAATGATAGCTAGAAACAACACGCCCCTCCTCAGGTTCCTCCTCCCTTCCTCCTAGGAGGCTGCTAGTAACATGCATTTGCAGAAGATGGTTTGGTTATTTTCCCACAGTGATTGATGGGGGAATAGACAAGTCAGATGTGGGGCAGTGGACTGTGCCACCACGGAAGAACTGGTAAGGTTGTGGTAAAGTTCAGAACCCCAATAAAACTCATAATTGAGTATGGCAGGAGTTCAAACTAGCTCCAGGAGCATGTGACCAAGTGACACCCCATTAGGAACACCATAATAATCAGTCAAGTCAAGACAACACATGAAGCCCTTGCCCTAACTGAGCCTATAGGAAAGCAACTAACCTGGATTCCACCACACCCCAAAATGGTTTTAAGATCCCCTGTCCATGAGGAATAAAATACTTGAGTTATTTTACCAAAGATGATCTGAAAGTACATATCTTATTGGGCTGTAACATTCTATGGAAGTTTCCTATCCCAAAGCTTTAGTCACTGGATCTCAGTGGGTCCGACCGGCTTCTGGCTGTGGAAGAGGCCTGGCAGCCTCCCCACCTTGCTCCAGCTTCCTCATGAAGAACCACTACCCTGGTCATTCTGACCACGTCTGAGCCCCGAGAGACTTTCCATTCCTACTGGCCAGCAAAGGATTTCCAGCAGGCTATGCCCCTGTACACAGATCAGCAGCTAGCATCCTGTCATGGGGCTAAAAGAGCTGACTCACTGCAACTGATACCCATGCAAATTCAAGAGGACCTCTGATTGGACACTGAAAGTGAGCCCTCTCCTCCCCAACACTGGAGAAAAGCAACTTGACCCTCTGCCGTGCTTTCAAACAGTCCTACCATATGGATTTGGACAACTGATGTCTTCTAGCCAGAGATACTGTCTGGTGTGGGCTGAGCCTTTAGCCGCTTTCTAAAACCTGACAGCCCATAACAGGCATTGGCAAAGACTCTAACTTCTCCTTACAACAACAAAACAACAAACCCTGGTAAAACAAAAACTAGTTAAAAGACACTCGGTGGCTGCCAGTACTTAAGTCTACAGGAAGGCTTTGCTTTTCGGACCTCTGAAGAATCCCGGTGGCTGGACAGAAGAGGCAGGACATCCAGTTTCCCCGAAGGCAGGCTAGGATACACAGGAGGAGGAATGGGCTCCACCACGCTGTAGAGGGAGAGAGAATCACCAGCCAGGTGAGATCTCTGGTGCAGTGACCATTGGCTTCTTCCCCAGGCCGGAGATTAGAAATTCACCTACGCTGAGGGCAGACATATGGTGTTAAGCAAGAAGGTAACTGGGCACCTACGCTGAGGGCACATGGGGTGCTGAGCAAGCAGGAAAGGAAAGGACACATGAGCCGTGGGAGGCTTAGACGACCTCCACCTCTGAGCCACACGGCAGGTTAAAGAGCTGTGTGTGTGTGTGTGTGTGTGTGTGTGTGTGTGTGTGTTTCATCCTCAGATCCAAGGGAACCAGAGTGGTGGCTGGTAATGTGGTTTGCCCAGAGCTTAAAGCAGGGTAGTGGACACTACACACTCCTGCCTCCTCCCTAAGCCAACAAAGCCAGAAGCCTACCAAACATAGACAAAAACCCACGTAACTCCACAGCCCCCCATGCTCAACTCTCTATCAGGCCACAGCTTTGTCATTTCGTAACTCTTGCAGAAATGAGCTCTGCCCCCCATTCTGCTAAGGATTGCTAGGTGGAGACGAACCCCAGAACACCCAAACATTCCTTGTTAATGTTAACTCAACAAAATGGCTCAACTGGTATAAAAAGCCCTCCTCCTGAGGACACTGTCCCCTGAAACAATTCTGAATTGTGAATTGAATTCCCAAGCTCTGAATTCTGTCAATGCAGCCACAAAAGACATGGCTCTTGCTAGATATGACCCAACAATGCCCATACAGTGCCTTATCTTTAATCCTCCCCTACACTTCTGGGAATCCGAAATCAACCCCAGGGTGTGCTGGAATAGCTCCACACCCCAATGGATGGTGCACCCAGAATTCTGAATGAGGTGGATGTACTCACTAATATGATTTAAAATGACAGGGACAGCCAGGCGTGGTGGCCCACGCTTGTAATCCCAGCACTTGGGAGCCAGAGGCAGGCAGATTTCTGAGTTCGAGGCCAGCCTGGGCTACAGAGTGAGTTCCAGGACAGCCAGGACTACACAGAGAAACCCTGTCTCGAAAAAAAAAAAAAAAAAAGACAGGGACAGAGCCCTACAAACTTTAGAAAAAGAACCTGACATCCTTGTCACCCCTTCTCCCTCTCTCACATTCAGTGGAATCAGAACTCACACCTGCTTTGCTGTCAGCCTAACAGGATCCCCGGGGTTTATTAACAACCGTGTCCCTCCCCTGCTGTGATGGCTGTCCCCAACTATTTAAAAAAAAAAAAAAAAAAAAAAACTATAATTGGAGCCCTGTAGGCAAAAACATTTTTTTTAATTTTTAAATTTTTTTGTTTTTGTTTTGTTTATTTTCGAGACAGGGTTTCTCTGTGTAGCCCTGGCTGTACTGGAACTCTATAGATCAGGCTGTCCTCGAACTCAGAAATCTGCCTGCCTCGGCCTCCCAAGTGCTGGGATTAAAGGCCATGCGCCACCACCACCTGAGTATACTGATGCTGTCTTAGCACACCAGAAGAGGGCATTGGACCCCGCTATAGATGGTTGTGAGCCACCATGTGGTCGCTGGAAATTGAACTCAGGACCTCTGGAGGAGCAGTCAGTGCTCTTTTTTTTTTTGTTTATTTATTTTTGGTTTTTCGAGACAGGGTTTCTCTATATAGCCCTGGCTGTCCTGGAACTCACTCTGTAGACCAGGCTGGCCTCGAACTCAGAAATCCGCCTGCCTCTGCCTCCCAAGTGCTAGGATTAAAGGCGTGCGCCACCATCGCCCGGCCAGTCAGTGCTCTTAACCACTGAGCCATCTCTCCAGCCTGGCAAAAAATTTTTGCAACCTATTTTTTTTTTTTTTTTTGGTTTTTCAAGACAGGGTTTCTCTGTGTAGCCCAGGCTGTCCTGGAACTCACTCTGTAGACCAGGCTGGCTTCGAACTCAGAAATGTGCCTGCCTCTGCCTCCCAAGTGCTGGGATTACAGGCGTGCGCCACCACCGCCCAGCAGCACAACCTATTTTTAAAGAGGGTTCAACCTCTCCTCTAGCCCACCACCCACCAAAGGTAGTGGAAGAGAAAAGTTATTCCGATTGGGGGAAGTGGACCTGTTCATCAATAGTTCTTTGGGGGTGAGCTTGAGAGCCTAGCCTTCTTGGGCAGCTGCTCAGTCCTGTACCAAACATCAAATAGGATTCAGCAGCTGCAGACCAGGCCTCTAGGCAGGCAGACACCAGGCATGAACCAGCAGCTACAGTCCAGTCTTTTCAGCAAGTAGACACCAGGCAGGTGTAGTTCAATCCTGAAGAAAACGCCAGGCTCGCCAACTGGCCTGAGGCGAGGCCACAGAAGTGGCAAGCTGCTACAGGAATCTCAAAACTTCTTGGGCAAGTTTTTTTGGTTTTGTTTTTTTGTTTTTGTTTTTTTGTTTTTTTTTTTTTTGAGACAGGAATTCTCTGTGTAGCCCTGGCTGTCCTGGAACTCACTCTGTAGACCAGGCTGGCCTCGAACTCAGAAATCCACCTGCCTCTGCCTCCCAAGTGCTGGGATTACAGGCGTGTACCACCTCGTCCAGCTGGACAAATTTCTCTCAATGGTTGCATTACCACAAGTTGAGCTCAACAAGCTTTGTGAGGCGGGCCAATGCTTGCATGTCATTAGCGAAGAATAGCGAGGCGGAGCAAACCAAGGGAAAGCTGGCGCTCCCCTCCCACAGTCTGAGGGGCCGTGTCAGTTCATGTGTCTGCCATATCCAAACATCCTTCCACTCACTGATTCAGGGCAACAGCCTTCGGCAGGACATCCTTCCGCCTGTGCCCCAGCGAAACATTTGACATCAGTAACTCTCCAAAGAAACTAGAAGCTTCTATTGCAGAGCCTCCGATATTTACCGATAGGGGAAAGAGAGGAACTGCAGCAGCATATACTACTCCCAAGGATGAACCCCCTATTCTATGACTCTTGCGAGCTGCCCCAACACTCTCTGCAATAGAAAGAACTATATGCCATCTCTCTAGTCACAGAGGAAGGCAAGGGCCCCTTAACCTCTCTTCAGACAATGTATATGCTGTTAATTTGCTCCCGTGGCTGTCAAGACTCGGTCAAACTAGATGCCAACCCACTTTCCCCTCTCTTCGTACAGGAAAGGAAGAGGAAACAGCCTCCCCCATCTACATGTGGCATGTCAGACCTCACAGTACCCTGCCAGGCCGATCTCTGAGGGAAACACCCTGCCACACCCACTCCGGTGGAGTCTATGTGACAGGGCGGAAGTCATGCTTTCAGACCTGAGGCAGGTGTTCCTCAGAATTTAGCCTCCCGGAGGCCCCTGGCAACCTGCTTCTGCAAGCTGTTCCAGTGCATTGATTGAATTCTGTGGATTTGGCTTCTGTGCCTTGTCTTTCTTGACTTTTTTTTTTTTTTTTTTTTTTTTTTTTTTTTATGGTTTTTTGAGACAGGGTTTCTCCGTGTAGTCCTGGCTGTCCTGGAACTCACTCTGTAGACCAGGCTGGCCTTGAACTCAAAAATCCGCCTGAGTGCTGGGATTACAGGCGTGCACACCACGGCCCAGCGTCTTTCTTGATTTTTATGATAATAGCAAATGCAACCTGGCCAGATCTTGATAGATCAAGGGCCCAAGGGATGTTCCAGGAAATATTCCTGATAGCTAATCACTCCAGGACCTACAAAGACTGATGCCAATGAACCTGATGACCAGCACCAGGTAATACCAGACTTGGGTCAAAGAAGATTCATGAACTATTCAACACAAGATCCCCCATTTTTCCAAGCTTTACTCAAAGTTAAGTGGAAGGAAAATGAGATATTTGGAGATTTAATAAGTCAGTTATAACAGGAAGAGTTGTTTGTGAGAAATCCAGATAGTAAATCCAGATAGTAAAAGGATAAAAGTTCATCAACTGGCTGGGCGGTAGTGGCGCACGCCTTTAATCCCAGCACTTGGGAGGCAGAGGCAGGAGGATTTCTGAATTCAAGGCCAGCCTGGTCTACAGAGTGAGTTCCAGGACAGCCAGAGCTACAGAGAAACCCTGTCTTGAAAAAACAAAACAAAACAAAACAAAAAAAAGTTCAACAGCTGGTAGGGAAAGACCAGGAAGGTATGTCAGAAGAACAGTCTGGGAATTCCAACAACTGTAATATACGGTAGGAAGCATTACTTACTCAGAGGGAGTTGGTGGGCTCCTCCAGTAAATAGGGAAACTCCACAAAGGCTCAGGACAACAATTTCAAATTGGCCTGACTGGCCATAAAATATTAATAAAATCTACTAGCTACAGCAAATTTGCTCAGACTACAGCTTGGTAGAATTCTTAGAGTGACCTCAAGTCTGGGTTGATTAACCACTGTCTGGGTACCAAAAGGTTCCCCCAAAAACATTTCCTGCTCTGTCCTTTGTAGTTTCAAGTTAAGTTGTAAACATGTAACCCCCATTTGATCATCACCTGATATAACCTGGCATGAAGTCAAATAGTAGTTCCTAAATCATGTGTATATATCTGAGATGTTTACAGAAGTAAAATTGCAGCAGATTCAAACCGCCTTTTGGTGTATTGTCTGTCACTCGCCGACTCCTTACCTACCTGAGTACCGGGACCCTGCTTCTCCCACGGGAGGAGACCTGACTGGGTCTGTCCGAGGTATGCCCTCACTGATCAAACCACTACAATAGGAACATTCCTAGCCTGCACTGAGCAAGCTGATGGATTCCATTCATGCACACACACAGACATAAAGGCCCGCATGCCAGCTTCCCGACATCCCTCCTGCTCAGCGCCAATAAAAAATATGGACAATAAAAAAAAATGCTCCTTGCCGGGCGGTGGTAGTGCACTCCTGTAATCCCAGCACTTGGGAGGCAGAGGCAGGTGGATTTCTGAGTTCGAGGCCAGCCTGGTCTACAAAGTGAGTTACAGGACAGCCAGGGCTATACAGAGAAACCCTGTCTCGAAAAAAACCAAAAAAAAAAAAAAAAAAAAAGCTCCTTTGGTGCATCCCTCATTACCATCCCAGCTTTGCAAAAGATGGGCACTGCTCCCTGAGGCCTTATGGCGAATTAATGTCACATATTCCCCAAATCATAGACAAATGTTTTGTTGCCATAGATACATAGTTTATATGGTCTCTAGCCCAAATGAGTGAAAACTCAAAAAGGTTAATTCTCCATGTGCTCTCCACCTTTGCCATCATGGGCATTCCTCAACAGATACAAACTGGTAATGGTCCTGCCTGCACTAGTTCTCTATTCAAACCCTGCACACAGCTGGGCGGTGGTGGCGCACGCCTTTAATCCCAGCACTTGGGAAGCAGAGGCAGGCAGGATTTCTGAGTTTGAGGCCAGCCTGGTCTACAGAGTGAGTTCCAGGACAGTCAGGGCTACACAGAGAAACCCTGTCTCGAAAAATAAAAAAAAAAAAAAAAAGAAAAAGAAAAAAGAAAAAACACATTGTCAACCCTAAAAGTCCAACTTCTAAAACAAAAGACAACCAGCAACCACATGAGATCTGATGATGTCTTCTGGTGTGTCTGAAAATAGCTACAGTGTACTCACACATATATGTATATATGTATATGTGTACTATACTGAGGTACTGCATTAATATACTTGATTGTGATTATTACCAAATCCCTTGCAGACAAGCCATACAAAGCAAAAAACCTCTCTGCTCCATTTTGTAGTTGATTTGTTATTGTTGGGGTATTTTGCCTGCACAAATATACACCTGTGCTCCATTTCTGTGCTGGTGCCAGGCCTCAAATCCCTGGAACTGGAGTAAAAATTAAGAGCCATTATGATGGTGCTGGGAATTTAACCTGAGTCCTCTGCACAGTAGGATCACTTGAACTATGTCTCTTGCCCTGGAGTTGATTTAAAAAAAAAAAAAAAAAAAAAAAAAAGATCTTTATAGATGATTGTGAGCCACCATGTGGTTGCTGGGAATTGAACTCAGGACCTTTGAAAGTGCAGCCAGTGCTCTTAACCACTGAATCATCTCTCCAGGCCCCCCACCCACTGAGTTGTTTCAGTCCCTCACCAATGTTTGCAGAAATTAGCTGACATGCCCCATTGGAAAGCTGTTCCTGCATAGGTCTCAAAATTAGTCAGGTGACACGAGAAACACCAACAGTACAGTGAATTTACCCACAAGGGGATAGAACAGTTTAATTTAAAAAAAAAAAAAAGTAAAGATACAGAAACATCAGCAAATATACCAAACAATTTAAAAATATTTTTGTGTCTCAAACCCCTAGTTTCTATAACAGTAATATTAACTCAGAGGCACCACATAAACTTCTCAAAACCCATTTAAGTCCAGGAGTCATTGTGGAAAAGGCGGTGATGGAATCAGCAGCAGAGCACTCTTCTTGGGTGGGTCTGTTTGTTTGACAGTTCTGGGCACTGAAGCCCATGCAGGTCAAGTGTTATGCCACCAAGCCCAGAGCTTAATTAAATCTCGCTTGTAATCCTGAATCTTGGTTTATCACAGGCGACCCAACTGCCTTTGTAGACAACTAGGCTGGCCCCAAACTTACACACATTGCCTATCTCTGCATTCCACAGTGTGTGCAACCATACCGTCTACTTATCCTAGAAAAGCTCTTAGGTCACCTCTTATGTTCTTCATGCTAATGCTAGTTTGAGTGGGCTGCATGGGGTTTTTTGTCTCTGGGTGTGTTGGAAGCTTTCTTTCCAGATTTCCTGGGAGTAGAGAAGGACTTGGCCTCCAGCCTTCTGGATTCCTGCACATCCTTTCTTTGCTTCTTTCCTGAGGTTCCAGGATCTGAGGCTTCTGGAGTCTCTGTAGCCAGTAAGGCCTTTCTTTTCTTACCCTGAGGTGTATTTGGATGAGATTTCAATTTTGGAGATTTTTTCCCTGTGATATTTTCCTGCATCTTAAAAAAGAAAGCGAGAAAAATCAAGTCTAGAATAATAAAGAGCAATATCTAACAATCAAACCTAAGGACCCACTACTGTGCTTGCAGCCCTGTGTGTACTGCAGTGTGTAAAATGAGGGGCTCTTTCCAGCATAAGACATATTTTCTTTCTTTCTAAGACAGGGTCTTACCTGGCTGGAACTCATGTATTCCAGGTTGGGTTCAGAGTAATAATGCTCTGCCTCAGCCTGAGATACAGGCACCCATGTAGTCTATTTTTTTGATTTGGGTTTTTTTCGAGACAGGGTTTCTCTGTGTAGCCCTGGCTGTCCTGAAACTCACTCTGTAGACCAGGCTGGCCTCGAACTCAGAAATTGTCTGCCTCTGCCTCCCAGAGTGCTGGGACTACAAGCGTGCACCACCACCGCCCGGCTACCCGTGTAATCTTTAGAGCACACTCTTGCTTCAGCATCAGAACACTATACGGTAGGACGCATTGTCTGCCACCCAAGAACACCGAGAAGTCACAGGGATGATTCTTTGTGTGTCCTTTTCAATGAACACCACACACAAGATACACTATACACTAAGAAGCCCTGCTGTGAAGTGGCACAGGCCCTTCAGATTGTTCAAGACGCTAAAGTAAGTAGATCACTCTCTGTTTTTATTTGCCCTCCTGGTTCCTGGAATTAAGTCTGAATGTTTTATAACTTAGCATTTTTGACATTTACTCTTTTTTCCCGCCATGAGACAGTGTTTCTCTTTCTGTAGCCCTGGCTTTCCTAGAAGTTACTATGTAGTCCAGACTCAAATTCAGAGATCCCCCTGCCTCTGGGTCACAAGTGCTGGAGTAAAGGCGTCACTTAGCAGTTTTTGCCTGAAACACAACAGCTACTAGAATCAATAAGAATACCTTCACATTTTCTTTATCTGGAGTTTCTCCTATTGGTACCAGCTGTGGAATTGTTTCTTCACACTCCGCTGTCACCTCCTGCTTTCTGCTTGCCTTGCTGGTCTTCTTCTGGGCTCCTGGGCCTTTCGCTGGAGCACTAAGTAACCCACCTTGAGTGGAAAGAGATGCAGCAGCCTTCTTGGACTTCTTCCTTAACATTTTGCTTTCCTTCTTCAACTTTGCGTTTTCACGCTTCCTTTTCTTTAGTTCCTACCAGAACAGCAGATAAACTTTTAGCAGGAGCCATCCACAGAAGACAGATGGCAGAGGCTTAGAAATACAAGCTGAGTATTCACATGCTTCCTGAAACATCCCCAACCCATCCATGCACACAGAGCTCCACGTCTGACGGTCACACCTCAGTCTGTCTGTCTGGAGGGAGAGAGGTGTTTCAATCTGAAGCTCAGGATGGCCTGTCTTGAACCTGACTCTCTCCCACCTGTCACACACTCAGTTACATGCTCCACACCTGGCTTTCTATTATGACTTGCATACACACACATGTACACACAGAGTATAGCTTAAAGTTGAAAACAGTACTGTCAACATGTTAGTACATTCTGCAATCCTAACTCCACAGAAGGCTGAGGCAGGAGGATGGCAACCTCAAAGGTCAATTTGAGCTAGTTATTGAAGTGTAAAACTTAGACTGTCTCGCTGGGCGGTGGTGGCGCACGCCTGTAATCCCAGCACTTGGGAGGCAGAGGCAGGCGGATTTCTGAGTTCGAGGCCAGCCTGGTCTACAGAGTGAGTTCCAGGACAGCCAGGGCTACAAAGAGAAACCCTGTCTTGAAAAACCCAAATCCAACCCCCCCAAAAAAAAACCCAAAACAAACAAACAAACAAAACCCTTAGACTGTCTCAAACTAATAGAATTGTGGGTTTAATTTAGTGTTATAGCACATGCCTGTGTCCAAGGCCCCGGACTCAATACCCACCATGAAAATGAATGTATGTATGCCTTTAATCCCAACACTTGGGAGGCAGAGGCAGGCGGATTTCTGAGTTCGCGGCCAGCCTGGTCTACAGAGTGAGTTCTAGGACAGCCAGGGCTATATAGAGAAACCCTGTCTCGAATAAAACCAAAAAAAATTAAAATAAAAAAATAAAAACTTCAGCCTGGGGATGGTGATACACACTTTAATCCCACCACTCAGGAGGTGGAGGAAGAGGCGGGCGGATCTCTGAACACAATGTGTGGAGGCCAAGACTGACCCTATAGGCTCTCTCACTTGGATAGAGTGGCACTAGTTGAGAACATTAGGACTTGTGTCCTTGCTGGAGGAAGCTTGCCTGCCGTTTGCATATCTGGATGTGGACTCTCAGCTATACTCCAGCACTGTCTGCCTGATGCTGCATGCTCCCTGCCAATAACTTCACCTCTGAAACCGTGAGCAAGCCCCAAATAAACGCTTTAAGAGTTGCTGTGGTCACGGTGCGTCTTCACAGCAACACAACAGTGACTAAGACAATATATAACTCCTGGAAATAAAGACATGAAACAGAGCACAGAAATGAAAACTTCAGTAGAGATGATTAACATGGCCAAAGAGAATTCAAAACAACACTACTCCAATCAGTTATACATCTCCTCTTCACCGTTCATCGTTCTGCTTTGGAAATAGCACCTGCAGTACTAAGCCTATAAATCAAAACTAAGTTGGGGGCTGGGAAGAGGATTCAGTGGGCCAAGGGTTTACATGCAAATACGCCAGGCACATAGAAAGATGGGCACAATGGTTGGCATCTGCAATCTTAATTACAGGCGGCTGAGTGCATACAGGATCCCTGGAGATCTTAGCAGCTAGTCCAGCCAATCAGTGACCTCCACTCAATCAAAGATTTTTATTCCAAAAATGAAGATGGACAGCAACATGGGAAGTCAATGTTGTCTAGCACACAAAATTAAGATGAGTCTTGTTGGGGCTGGAGAGGCCCAGAGGTTAAGCTATCTGCTTTATCAGAGAATCCACGTTGAATTCCCAGTACCAAGATGGCAGCTCATACCTTCAATTCCAGAAGATCTGACACTCATAAACACATATGCAGTCAAAACACCAAGACACATAGAATAGGCCTGAACATCCCCCTTAAGACTGAGCCCACACACTAAGCACATGCCTTACCAGTAAGCGATCTATACACTCAGCTTTAGTATTAATTTATTTGAAACAGGGTCTTACAGCTTAAGTTAGCTCTGAAACTGCTGTGATCCCTCTTGGCTATACCCTATTAAGCCCCACCCAATATTATAACTTATGTACTGACTTGTTTCTTCACACTACGGAAGGAAATGATGTTTTCATCCTGAGATGTGACAAATGAAGAATAGATGGGAAGGGAAACGGACTTCTCAGTCTTCAGGAACAAGAGTTTCACACTCTGCCATTTCTGAAACAAAGATACGATGTCATTTATACACACTCTGCTTTTTCAGAATGGAAGTCAGACTCACGCACTTGTCATACTGTACCTCTGGTAATTTTTCTGAAAGCATTTCTGAGACAGTCAGGATGTTGTCAACGATGTGCTGAGTCTCCATTCCAGTGTGACCAATACGGACCGTACTAGAATTTAATAAAGCAATAAAGACTTTAATCTTTAACTTTTATTTTAAAACTGCGCTCCCTGAAGTAAACCACCATGCTGAAAGAAACACAAACCCACAGGTTGGATCACGAGATGGCTCTTTGGGTAAAGGCACTTCCCACACAAGTCTGACAACCTGAGCTAAGGCCATAGAGTTCAATCCAAGTGACTTCCATGTAGAGAGGGAACTGACCCTAGAAACTGCCTTCTAACACCTACACTCAAATTCACAATGGTAGTAAGTTAGAACAAAACAGGAAAACCCTCGTTGACCCCAAAACTGTTCTGGGCAGAAATCACCCGAACAAAGCCACTGCCACCTCATAGTTCGCATGTCCTATCCAGCTGAGTTCTTCTGTGGTAAAGTTCTTGTCCCTCATGGATAATTTTAGCAAAGACCAGAGCATCTCTGCACTAAGGTACAAGGCACAGGAAATGAATGGGAGGCCCAGCAGGGCTTCTGTAACACTGGACCTGCCTACCTCTCACCAGGCTCACTGCTGTGGCATTTTATGGAGTGTCAACTGCCTTTTTTTCTTTAGTCTGACACTGGCTGGCTTTCTACTCTGTATGTGCACATGTGTAAAGCTGTTTGCCCAGGTGAAGAAGAGACAAAACAGGAAACCATTGTGCTAGGCAAAGTGAACACAAATAAAGGAATTCGAACTCACCACGCAGCATAGGCTACCCTCAAACCAGAGGCCCTCTTAGCTCAGGCTCTCCTGTGTTGGATAATGTGAATCATTGTATTTGGTAACTCTAACCTTCTTTGACACCAGCCTATAACTGAGGAAGGGGTAGGAGGCCAGGCCTAATGACAACCCTTTAAGTTATTTAACTGAAACCAATCAAGGGGCTTCCACCTTGCAGGCAGCATGCAATGGTAATCTATTTATGATGATGCTTATGATGCTAAGCCCGGACCCACACTGACCCCATCTTTGACCACTTAAGGTTGGAAAACAATTATTATCCTTTGTTTTTAAAGCTGGGTGTAGTGGCACACAAGCTTTCAGCGCCAACATTCAGGGTAGAAATCAAGAGGAAGTCTGTGAGTTCCAGGCCAGCCAGAATTATAGTGAAACCCTATGTCAAAACAACTGTTATGTTAATAATTTATCTTGAGTGAGTGTCTCAATATAGCCTCAGCTGGGCTGGAATTCTCTATGTAGACAAAGTTTGCTTCTGACTTAGAGATGTATTAGTCTCTGTCTTCTCAGTGCTGGGATTAGAGGATGTGCTATCATGCCTGGTTTATTTAAAATTATTTACATGTATGTGTGTCTGTGTATGTGAACACATGGGTCTGCCCTTTAGTCTTTTTTTTTCCTTCAGAGCTAAAGACCAAACCCCGGGCCTTAAGCACTCTACCACTGAGCTAAATCCCAAATCCTGTGGGTGCACTTTAGGCCCAGAGACATTCAATCCCTAGAGGGAGAATTGCAGGCTGTTGTGAGCCACATCTACCACGGGTGTTGGAAATCATACTTGGATTCTCTGAAGAACAGATGAGCCATTTCTCCAGTCTTCTTTTTATTTATTTATTTATTTTTGGTTTTTCGAGACAGGGTTTCTCTGTGTAGTCCTGGCTGTCCTGGAACTCACTCTGTAGACCAGGCTGGCCTCGAACTCAGAAATCCTCCTGCCTCTGCCTCCCAAGTGCTGGGATTACAGGTGTGCGCCACCACGCCCGGCTTCAGTCTTCTTTTTATTTATCTAATGTGTTTTGTGTGTCACAGGACAATTTGCAAGCGTTGGTTCTCCCCTTCTACTAAGTGATGGTCCCGGGAACCAAGCACAGGTTGTCATGCTTGGCGGACAGGTACCTTAAACCTGAACCGTATGGTTGACGCCAAAGGCCTTTTCCTTAGCTTAGGTATGAGGCTCTACCTAGTTCAGGATCCTGGGCGAGGATGAACTAAAGGAATCAACACATAGCCAATTCCTCTCAGCTGAAACAATCCTCAACAAGGGAGGACAGCAGGGCCGAACAGGCACAAAACTGAAAAGGCTCCTCCCCAAGGGTATCCAAGCGCCAGACAGTTTCCATGGCATTGCCAGCAGCTGCACAGAACTCCAGTGGTACAGTTCCCATGACAACCCCATGCTGGGTGAGACCCTTCATCACACAGCGGCTCGTGTCAGGCCAGACGTGGGTCTGTAAGTAACAGCACACGTGCCACTCTAGGTCGGCACAGTGGACTCACTGCTCATCAAGCAGGCCTGCACAATCACTCCCTTGAGCTATGGCTCCTGCCCTATACATCTGTTCACCTCTCTCCAGGAAAATCAGACAACAAAGACCATGAACTCATTCATGGGGGACTAAAGTTACTTCTGAAGCTTTTTTTTTTCCCCAGAAGACTTAAAACTCTTTAGGTTTTGGGCTGGAGAGAAGGCTCAGTGGTTAAGAGCACTGACTGCTCTTCAAATCCCAGCAGCCCCATGGTGGTTCACAACCATCTGTGACAAGATCTGACTCCCTCTTCTGGAGTGTCTAAAGACAGCTACAGTGTACTTACATATAATAAATAAATCTTAAAAAAAAAAAAACACTTTAGGTTTTAATAGGAGGATAGAAGGTCCTAGTTTTATTAATATGATCCTTTATGAGACCAAAAAAAAAAAAAAAAAAGAGGATTAAAAAATCTTGGCATGTAACGTTTAAAGAAATCTCACAAATGTTCCTTGTTACCTGCAAGAACCACGCTTAGAGATGTTTAAGACGGTCCCTGTGACACATCGGTTAATCTCTTTGGACAGATTCTTTGCCAGAAGGTTCACAGATACTGGAACTCTATAAAAACACACAGGCATCACAACATCAGAGACACAGAAAACCCCATACCATTCAAGTCCAGTCACTGCAAATAAACTCACTTCTTCCTCTGATAGAAATGTCTTCCTATGTGTGTGGGCAAATGCCGTCGAATTCTCTCGTCAGTAATGAAGACATCAAAGCTGCCCAGGAGGCGGAGCTTGGCTTCGTAGGCTTTATATTCTGTTTTTAAAGTTTTAAAAGGAATAATCTAGAATACAAAAACAAGACCAAAACCATAAAATGTTAAGCGTCTAAAACAGGAGAAATATTTAACACTTCCTACTCAGACTGGTCCTAGAGCCATGTCCCTCTTGGATTAATGAATTCCTAAGCAGCTAAATATGCTAGAGGCCTTGACAAATGCTGGGAGACCCTGAGAGGAATGATCAAGGAGCCTGGATAAAAACCCAGTGTGTCAGCCAGGCACTGAAGTAGATGATGTAACTTGTTCTTGGGTATCTCTGGTTGGAGAATACTAACTTTGAGGGTAGCCCAGGCAATTGAGGAAGATGCTATCTCAAACAGAATAAAATGAGCTGCAGAGACATCTTATTGGCTAAAAGCATTGGCTACTCTTATAGAGGACCAGGGTTTGATTCCAGCACCCACACAGCAGCAGCTCGTGGCCGTGTACCTCTCTCCAGGTCCAGGGAACCCAAGACTCTCTTCCGGTCTACACGGGGGTGTGTGTGTGTGTGTGTGTGTGTGCGTGCGTGTGCGTGTGGTGTGCGACACTTTTTAAAAAGCAAGGGTGTTTTGGGGGTGGTGGTGGTGGTGTAGCAGCACCTGGAGCAGAGGCATACATGCTGAATTCCAGCTTGAAGGAAGTTCTGAGTTGGAGGCCAGCCTGGTCTACATTACAAGTTTGGGGTAGAGTATTGTTCTAGCATGTGTAAGGTTTTGGATTAAATTTCTACCATCAGGAGAAATATAAAGAAACAGACTACAAAGATACACAAAAAATCACAAGCCAGAGCCAGACATGTGATACTCTACAAGTACACAAAAAATTAGGTTTTTAAACCATCTGCAATGGGACTGCAGATGGCTCAGTGCTTCAGAGCTCTGAGGACTCTTGCAGAGCACCCATGGAAACAACCTTCTACAACTCCAGCTGCAGGGAGCCCCATTCTCCCTTAGCCACTGTGCTCAAGACAATTACAAGTAAGATATAAAAATCTGACATGCAGCCGGGCGTTGGTGGCGCACGCCCGTAATCCCAGTACTTGGGAGGTAGAGGCAGGTGGATTTCTGAGTTCGAGGCCAGCCTGGTCTACAGAGTGAGTTCCAGGACAGCCAGAGCTACAAAGAGAAACCCTGTCTCGAAAAACCAAAAAAAAAAAAAAAAAAAAAAAAAATCTGACATGCATTTAGCTTTTCTGACACCTATCAAAATAGCACCTTTAGCAAAAGCAAATACTGCCAACAATTACATTACACTGACAATTACATTAAAAAGAGAAATATGGAGCCGGGTGGTGGTGGCACACGCCTCTAATCCCAGCACTTGGGAGGCAGAGGCAGGTGGATTTCTGAGTTCGAGGCCAGCCTGGTCTACAGAGTGAGTTCCAGAATGGCCAGGACTACACACAGAGAAACCCTGTCTCGGGGGGGGAAAAAAAAAAAAAAAGAGAGAAATGGGCTGGAGAGATGGCTTGGTAGTCAAGAGCACTTGATGATCTTTTGAAGGGCCTAGGTTTTATTTCCCACACTGATCATCAGGCAGTTCACAACTACCTGTAACCCTAGCTCCAGGGGACAGCAAAACCTTTTCTGTGGAAGATATCTGCATCCACATGGTACATACACGTTAGGAACACACATTCATAGGCATAAAAGAATAAATTAAAATTACAGAGAAAATAGACTTAAAAGATCAGCAGTGTATCATACTTCTTTTCTATTAAGTCTCTGAAAGGACTTCAACCCATCAGCACACCTCCTACCTGAGAGACAGTATTAACGCCATGTTTTTTCAAAAGCTTTTTATAGAAACTTTCTGTCTGTTCAGGTGAATCACATTCATCTTTCGTGAACAGACATACATCTGAGGATTCTGAGAGAATGCTATGAGGCAAAGATCTGCAAAACATGACAAACAAGGAGCAAAGTGTTATTCCAGAAAGTATGTGGATTATCCACAGTACATGCTTACCCTCACTCAAAGTCACTGTTGACCAGGAGAGCTAAGGAGAACATACAGCACATACAGGCAGGCCAGTGAATCAGTGGGTGGAAACATGCTGGATGCCACGCCTAACAACCAAAGCACAGGCTCCAGGACCAACATGATAGGGAGTTATGATACTGCCTTCCACATGTCAGACAGACAGACAGAAATAAATGCTCTCTGGTTTCTCTGTCTGTCTAAGAACTAGCTCTGAAGACAAGGCTAGCTTTGAACTCAAGAGATCTGCCTGCCTCTGTCACGTCTAAATCTAAAAAAGAAAGTATTGGACCAGAGAGACCAAATGCAGGATCGCACACATTCATCGCTTAAGAGCACTTGTTTTTTTCCCCAGGAGATCTGATTTCCGTCACCTGCACCCTCACCAGGCTACTCACAACCTCTTATCTCTGCAGTCCAGATGATCTGACACCTTCTTATGGATTCTGCAAGCACTGGACACATGTGGCCCACATTCTTACACTCAGAATCATTGAGTTTTAAAAATTAAAACCAACCAACAACTTTCAACAGATAAATAAGAACTTACACTCTGACCCGAAGTTCTTTCTCTGGAATTTTCCATAATATCACCATTAAAAACAAATTTTCACGCTCATTCAACAGCAATTCATTTTTGTTTTTTTTGGACTTTGACTGATCAAACAGAACTTCCACGGCCTTTCTAATCTGCAGAGACAGAGGACAAATTAATTTTCTCAATCTATGATAAGTGCTCCAAAAAGACATATTTGTTTCCTCTGCTCCTTTGGGGGCGAGAGCGTTTGAAGAGGTTTTCCGTATAGCTCTGGCTGCCCTGGAATATGCAGTCCAGGCTGGCATCGAATTCAAAAGATTTGCCTGAGCCGAGCGGTGATGGCGCACGCTTGTAATCCCAGCACTCTGGGAGGCAGAGGCAGGCGGATTTCTGAGTTCGAGGCCAGCCTGGTCTACAGAGTGAGTTCCAGGACAGCCAGGACTACACAGAGAAACCCTGTCTCGAAAAAACAAAAACAAACAAAAAAAAAGATTTGCCTGCCTCTGTCCCTAGTGCTGGGATTAAAGGCATGGGACACTAAGCCTGGCGCTCCTCTTTTTATTGGACAAATATCAGCATGTTAGGATCTTACAATTTGTACCCAGTGCAATCTATGAGTCTAAAACATCTAAGTACCTGCTTCCAGGAGCTGTTCACAAGTTGTCTTTTCTACATTAATTGAAAGGGCTATTCGGAAACTTCTGCCCTCTACGAGAAAGGAAACGGTCAGGAAAAGTGCATACTGCTGGGAGCATTTATTGAGCGTCACGTGCTCGGCCCTGCTAAGAACACTTTACGCATGCACATGACCTGTAATGCTGCAGAACGGAGCACTGAAGCCCACTTTCAACAGGAAGCCAACAGGCCATAAATAAGCGTGAGAAAAGCGAGCCCGCTGGGGTGCGTTTTCAGCGGCCAGCCTCGAGCTCCGGAGAGCCCACGCAGTCGCGGGCCCACTTGGTTTCCAGGCCTCTCGCCCCACACCCTACGCTTAACGCTGCTCCTAACCACCCTGCTTCCGAATCGTTGTTCGCCAAAGCCACTCGCCTGCTCTCTGTCCAGCTGTAAAAGACCGGTCGGAGCCACTTGCACCTCGGTGGTGGTCGCCATAGCGACCGGGGCCTGGGGAGAGTCGGACGCTGAGCCCTTCATGTTGCCTCGTGCGGATCTCAGAAGTCAGTGGGCATGCGCAGCCCTAATGCCCGGAACCGGAACGCAGGCGGTAAGACTTTCCGGGGGAGGGGCTAGTTACATCATCTCCGGTAAGGCGCGGAATTAGATGGGTCGGCCCTCTTGAGTAGTTGGTGATGAGGACATAGAGTGTGCCCAGGGTGCTAGTAGCCTCGTTCTTCTTGTGTCCGGCGCTTTCTAAGGCTCCAGGCCTAGCGAACCCTGTCGCTCCTCTCCGGAGGACACCGAGCGAGCGCCCTAAGGAGAGTCTAAAGCCCTCTCTTCAATCCTGTGCTGTCGTCTGAAGAGCGGGAAGCCGTGGCTCCTCTACTCCGTTTTGGCTTCAGGCATCGGTTTCCCCAAATTGGTGGTTTTCCCATGAAATAAAGAAGAACTGCCAACACTAGGCGCGGGATGGTGCGCGAGAAGCGAAAAGATGAATCGGTCTCTCAGGAGCTTCGGTCCAGGTAAGACCTTTGAATGAGTATGAAGGGATAATGAAAGCGTAGAATTCGCTAGAACGTTTTAAGAGTAGTTGCCAAGCATACCCACTGTACTGACTTTGCCTAATGCCGTATATTTGATGTTCTCAGTCAATACAGGGTGCTCTGAATAGTACCACCTGTTTTTATTTTTGTTTGGTTCGAGACAGGGTCTCTATTATTGAGTCAGGGTCTCTATTATGGGAGTTCTGGTTATTCTGGAACTCTCTATGTAGACCAGTGTGACCTCGAACTCACTGAGATCCTCCTGCTCCAGGATTCAGAGTGCTAGGATTAAAAGCATCCACCAATATGCCCGCATATCAAGATCTTCCTATATAGCCCAGGATTACCTGAGTGAGCTTCCTTCCCTACATCTCAGATGCTAGATTTACCAGAGTGAGTGAGTCCCCTCCCCCATCTTGTATCGGCACAGTAACATAATTTATTTAGGAACTTTTAGGTGATGTTAAGAATAGTAACAGGCTCCCCTCAGCTAGCTGTGTGGGAATAAAATGCTCTCCACTGTCATTTGTTTTCCAAAAGTGTTCCTTATATGAAAGAATCATGCTCGGCTAGTGTCTGATGAGGACCTTGTCTTAATTTAGCTTGTAGAATACATTTTTAGAAAAGTCATTGGCAAACCAAACTTGCTTTTGTTGAAAAAAAAAAAAAAAACCAGAAAAGTCATTGGCACCTGCTTCTACTTGTCTATTTTAGAATCTAGTATGAGGTGGACTTTTAGCATATTGCAATGAGTTGCTACATTGGGCTTGAGGTATACATGCTTCCTAACACACTCCAAAGAGCATTGGTGGTCTTAGGTGTTCTCTTGCATGTATTCAAGTTTGAGAACCTGACTATTTTGATTTCTCTGTGTAACAGCCCTGGCTGTCCTGGATCTCTCTTTGTAGGCCAGGCGGGCCTTATGCTCACAGAAATCTGCCTGCCTCTTGTCTCCCAAGTGCTATATTAGGGCTCTGTTGTTTTTGATGTTGTTGGTTTGTTTTATGTGTATGGATGTTTTACTTGCATGTATATCAGTGCACCACATGTGGGCAGTGCTGGTGGGGGCCAGAAGACAGTGCTAGATCCTCCTAGAACTGGAATTACAGACGGTTGGAAACCACCATTCGGATGCTGAGAATCAAACTGTAGTCTTCTGAGAGAGCAGGCAGTACTCTTGACGCCATCTCTCCAACCCCAAGCACCAGACTTTTGGGCCAAGGAAATTACATGAATTCAGATGATAGATCCTTGAGGCATTTGGAAACAGTAAGTGACTAGAGCCAAAGAATTGCAAATTGAAGAGACTGCAGTTACACGTGAAAGGAATAAAAAGTACTAGTAGCAAAGGAAAAGTGATGGATTACGATTATTACTTTCAGGTAATGGAGCTTCAACATAAACTCCTCTTTCAGTGTGGGCTGATTTAGTGACTTGGCTCTCCCTAATAGTGCATTGGAAACGATATAGGATGCCAGGCATGGCATGGTACTTGTAATCCAAGTCCTGAGGGACCTTTAACAGAAGAATTGCAGTGAATTCTAAGCCATTCTGGGCTATAGAGCAATACTCTCATCTCAGTGTCATTTCTCAAATTAGACTTATGATTACTATCATCCATGCAAGCTTTGTCTTTACACCTCCTCCTCATTCACTCATTTGTAAGGTGCCCTAGAGAGAGGGAAGCCAGATGATATGCTGTGAGTCTACACTGGCAACCAGCTAGTCCCCGTGTGCACGCGCCTGAAGATGGAAGTAAAGCCTTCTTTGCAGACAAGCGAGAGAGTACAAGTCAGGACCATTCATTTATGCTGCTCCTAGCTTTCTCATAAAAACCAAATAAGCCTTTGTTAATTTTAGTTACCAAAGTGGGGTGATTTGTTCTCTATCAATAGGAATTTGATAGAAATTTATACCCCTCCCACGCACATATTCAACCATGTAATTAATATTTGAGTTTTTGTACCTCCCAGTCACTGAGTTTCACCATGAACTCATATGATCCCCCCACTTGTTTCCCTGGTGTTTCCTTTCTCAGGATTGAGTACTTCTAAGTCAAATAGAATTATTTTTAAACCTTTTCTCTTCATCCCTCAGTTTGATGAATAATAGTTTACAGTGTGGGTTTGGTGGCTCACATCCCTAACACCAGACTTAGAATAGATTTAGGAATTTCAAAGTAAGCCTTAGCCGGGCAGTGGTGGCACACGCCTGTAATCCCAGCACTCTGGGAGGCAGAGGCAGACAGATTTCTGAGTTCGAGGCCAGCCTGGTCTACAGAGTGAGTTCCAGGACAGCCAGGGCTATACAGAGAAACCCTGTCTCGGGGGTGGTGGGGTGGTTGTGGGGGGAGGTGGGGGGAACCAAATCCAAATCCAAAAAACCAAAAAAAAAAAAAAAAAAAAAAAAATCAAGGTAAGCCTTAGCCACCTGGCATGTTTAAGGCCAGTCTAAGCTACATGAAACCATCTCAAAACAAAACCTTGGAGATAGATAGAATCCTAGATAATCCACAAATTCTTGAGCATAAATTACTGGACAAATGGGCAATACTAATTATTAATAGGATTTAAAAATGAAGAAAAAGTAACAGATTTGGAAGCTGTTGGGATGAATTCTTTGGTGGGATGGCTCAGCAGGTACAGATACCTGCCATCACACCTGTAACCTGAGTTTGAGTCAAAGAATCCACAGCATGAAAAGAGAAATCAGACTCCTACAAGTTGTCTTCTGATTTCCACATGTGAGCTCTGGCCCATGAGCCATGGCACAGGTGTGCCCACATGAATGCACACACACAAGAAAATGCAATTAAACAATTTAAAAAATATTCTTTTTCGCTGTTTCACTTTTTAAAGTTCCAGTGCTATATCTAAGTAATTCTGGGATGCGGAGAAAGATGTTTCTGAGAAAAGAAGAAAGCTTAAACATCATCTTCATAGGGATGGTTACAGCTGAGGAAACAGATGAGAAATATAGAGCTGAAGCAGAGCCAGTAAGAACTCTTTAATTGTGGATTAGAAGAGAAGAAAGCTAAGGAAAAGAAAAGAAAATGTGGGTGGAGAGCACAGACCCAGCATAAGAATGGCCATTCTCATCCAAACTACCACACTGACTAGCGAAATATCTCGAATCAACCTCCTCAAAAATCTCCTTGAGTTTGGAACACATTGTAATTGATGGATCAGCTGGCACAGCACTCTTAGAAATAATTGGGAGGTATGGCCTTGTCGGAGGAAGTGTGTCACTGAAGGTGAGCTTTGAGGTTTCAAAAGCTCAGACCAGGGTCTCTCTCTTCTGCTGCCTGTGGATTTGGGATCTGGACATGTTACTTCTCCAGCACCACATCTGCTTGAATGCCACCCTGATTCCTGCCATGATGATGGACTAATAACCCTCTGAAACTGTAAGCAAGCCCCAATTAAATGGTTTCCGTTATAAGAGTTGTACTGGCTATGGTGTCTCTTAACAGAAATAGAACATTGACAAAGACAGTTTCATAGTTTTCAACTTGATGCAAGCTAGAGTCATCTAGAAGAGGAAATAATCTCAGTTGAGGAAATATCTCCATCAATAGAATTGGCTTGTAGGGAAGTCTATAGGATATTTTTTGGATTAATGATGTGGATAGACTTAGCCTACTCTTGGTGATGCTACCCTGGGGCAAGTGGGCCTGAGTTGTATTAGAAAGTAAGAGGAACAAGTCAGTAAGCGGTATTCTTCTATGATCTCTGCTTCAGGTCCTCCCTTCAAGTTCCTGCCTTGAGGTCTTACACTGATTTACCTCAGTGTTGGAATATAACCTGAAAATGAAATTAATCCATGTATTTGGGTCAGTGTTTTATCACAGCAGTAAAAATTAAAGACAGATGTCTTCCTCAATTGTTTCTTCATCTTATTTTCTCAGAGTCTCTAACTCTGAAAGTCTGCTGTTTCATCTAGACTGCCTAGCCAGCAAAGCCTTGCCATCTACCTGTCTCAGTCTCCTAGCTCTGGGCGTAAAGACATAAAGTATCATATCTGGCTTTTGTTTGTTTGTTTGTTTGTTTATTTTTGTTTTTTGAACAGGGTTTCTCTGTATAGTCCTGGCTGTCCTGGAACTCACTCTGTAGACCAGGCTGGCCTCGAACTCAGAAATCCGCCTGCCTCTGCCTCCCAAGTGCTGGGATTACAGGCATGTGCCACCACTGCCCGGTGGCCAGGAACTTTTAATCCCAGCATTTGGGAAGCAGAGGCAAGCAGATTTCTGAGTTCAAGGCTAGTGTAGTCTACAGAGGGAGTTCCAGGACAGCCAGGACTAATGGTGTTATGAAATACCATGATCAAAGGAACTTAGGAAGAGAGGGTTTATTTTGCCTATGCTTCCATATCACTGTCAGGACAGGAACGCAAACAGGGCAGGGACCAGGAGGCAGGAGCTGATGGCAGAGGCCATGAAGGAGTAAGTAAAAACATTAGTGAAATGCTAGACTCTGGTCTGACACCTGTGCAGGAGGAGGCTATTCTCACACTTTCAGCTAGGCCAGGACCCGACTCTGTCTGAAGGGGTATCTGCACCTGCAGTCCCAAGAGTTTATCCTAATTTGTCCTTCTGGTTCTCACCTATGTATACTCAGTGGATGGGATTGTGTTCCACTCTAGCAGAGCCAGACCCTAACTATTCTCCCTCTCACAGAGGCACGCCCTAGTGGGCCCCAACTGCTGCTGGAGGAAGGGGCAGGAAAAGGGCAGAGGCCCAGACTTTCATGTCCCTTTTAACCAGTGATCTATATAACTGAAAAACCTAGAATCCTCCCTTCTCTGCGAAACCTCGGGCCCTTAGTCTATTGGAAAATGTTTTCATTATCTATCCACCCACCTGGGCTGACTGTAAGCAGCTTTAGGTACCCTGTTTCCTGCTGAGGAAAGGGACTGGATCATGACTGAGGAAGGCTGTGATGGGCCCAGGGGCCACAGAAGAGCTGAGTGAGGATGGCCCTCAGCCTTATCAAACTGGAATCCCAGCACTGATCAGGGGAGAGGGGCTCTTGATTCCTGTCACCAGGCACTGCTGACCAGAATGAGGGCAGCAGCCAAAACACCACTTAATCTTTCAAAAGTATCAGGTAATTTGGGAAAAGCAGGAATCTGGGTTCCTGGAGCATCTCCAAGAGGCTTTGGGAATTTATTTGCATGAAGTAGATATCACAGAAAACCAGTGGTTTGTTAACATTGGTTCCATTATTCAGGCAGCCCTAGTTCTCAAGTTACGGAAGTTTGAAGGGTTTGAAGAAAGTGACAGATCATAGTCATTAGAGAGAGCACAGAAGTCCAAATCAGCTCTGAGCCAGGGTGCAGAAAGACCAGTGTACCTATTGTGAGACAAAAAGAACACTGGAAAATCAAATGCCTAAATATTCATGTACAAGGAAAAAGAACTAATCTTAAATCTCACTAGATCAAGCTGGGCGGTAGTGGCGCACACCTGTAATCGCAGCACTCTGGGAGGCAGAGGCAGGCAGATTTCTGAGTTCGAGGCCAGCCTGGTCTACAGAGTGAGTTCCAGGACAGCCGGGACTACACAGAGAAACCCTGTCTCGAAAAACAAACAAACAAAAAAAAAAAAAAGAAAGAAAGAAAGAAAGAAAGAAAGAAAGAAAAGAAAGAAAGAAAAGAAAGAAAAAGAAAAGAAAACTTGGTGCCGCCATCACCATGTTAAAACCATTCTGGACCCAGTGAGTCCATACTCAGCGATTCTGGTAAATTTCCCCTTATTAGAAGAATATAAAATGACAGAAATGTATACTGAAAAACTAGGAGCTGGCTACCCACTCCTAACAGAATTGTTAAAGTCATCTGCAATAGGCATAGAGACCAGGAATGGCCTCACTGTGGCTACCAGTTATTACTCATTTCTTGAGTTCAGCTTTGCCTGTAAGGGTTAAACAATACCCAGTCTCAAAAGAAACCAAAGCTGGCATTAGAAAATACGTAAACTACTTTAGAGATGTAGGAGTTTTGGTCCCCTGCTCATACTGGAACTCTCCACTACCTCCTGTTGTTTAGCCAGGTACGTAAAACTCTTTTTAGGATTTAAGAGAAGTGAGTAAAAGTAGAAACTAGTTGCCTGACATATACTTTTCTCAGCCTATTGGCTCCAGGAGAAACTGCTGTATCCACTGTCTTAGACCTGAGGGATTGCCTTTTTTCTCTCTGGTGCCTGTGAGCCAACTTCTATTTGCTTTTGAATTGACAGATCCCAAGTCAAAGGTCAATAGCTAACTGGACTGGACTCAGCTACCATAGAGGTTTAAGAACTCCCCCATTCTGCTTAATGCGGTTCTTAGTGAGGACCTGCTTAAATGCCCACAGGGTACCTGAACATCACTCTCTTGCAGTATGTGGATGATCTCCACATATTGAATTGTAAAACAGTGACAACAGGTTAACAGGGAATTGCTTGAAATGTTCCAGCAGCCGAGCTACTGATTATCTGTGAAAGAAGTCCCAGTTTTGTTCCAATAAGGTAACTTATCTGGGATACTGCTTGGAGAGAGGCAGCTGGAGCCTGTCCTCCAGCAGAATCCAAGCTATCTTGAATATTCCTGAGCCATAGGATAAAAGACAGGTGAGAGAATTCCTCGGGGTGGACTATGGATACTAATAACTTTGCAAAAATAGCAAAACCATTGCACCAGAGCCTAGAAGGAAATAGCCCCTTGAGCTGGCAGCAAGGAAAAGGGGGCTTTCCTAAGGCTTAAGGAATCTCTGGTGTAGCTTCTGTGCTCAGGCTATCTGATGCTGCTAAATCTTTCTGCTTGTTCTGGATAAATGTAATTGAGTGGTGAAAGGTGTATTGATTCAAACTTTGGAACCATGGGGAAGGCCTGTGCACTATTCATATAAACATCTAGACCTGGTTGCAGCAGGATGGCCATCTTGCATCCAGGCCATTGATGCCACAACATTATTGCTACAAGAAACTAATAAACTCCATAGGGCAGGACGGAGTTGGTTGTCAATACTGCTCACTCCATTGACATGCTCCTTCAGGAAGCCTCTTAGGACTGGGTGTCATACACATGCCTCACCCATTATCAAGCTCTCTCTTTAGATGCATCCAGGATCAGATTTCTGTTCTCAGCTCTTCTAGTAGCTATTTGGCTGCTGGAAAAGCATGCTATTGTCATTGTCCAGTAAACCTGAATGGGAAATCATGTGAAGCATGAAGCAATAGATTTGTTGATCCCACAGAGCCAGTGGAACCACTACAAATATCAAATCCTCCCTCAACTCTCACTCTCCTGCCTGAGCCAAACCTGCTAGAATATCCTATGTACACTATAGAGCAAGAAAATTGGACCAGACAACAAGGGTCCACCAAAACAGAGGACTGGTAAGTTCTTCCAGATGGATGCCCCATCCTGCCAGAAGTCCTGGGGCCATCTCTCCTCACTAATTCGTGTAGTACATACCTCTGATTGACCAAATTAAAGGTTAGTTAGTGACAAGTACTTTCTACATTGCCTGGATGAAAGGATTGAACAAATGTGTCACTGTGATGTCTGCACCCAGGTGGATCTCAGAGGAGAAAAAACTGCACCTATGGGTGTTTGCAAAAGAGGGCTTAACCCGGTAAACACTGGGCACTGACCTTTATTGAAGCTGCTCCAACAAGGTCTGGCTGCCAGTATTTGCTAGTGTTTATAGATAGTTTCTCAGGATGGGCAGAAGACTTCCTCACCGAGTCAGAAAAACTAATTCCAGTACTAAGAAGTTACTAATGGAGATCATTACCCAGTTTGACATCTCTTCCTTTTTTGGGGTCAAACAGTCTGGCCTTCATGGCCAAAATGTCTCATTGCTTAGCTAAAACTTTAGGAATGTGTAACCTTAGGTTACAGAGTTCAGGGCAGGTAGAGAGAACTAACAGAATTGTTAAACATTAATTAAATTCTGGGCCAAAAGTGGCAAAATTGTCATTCTCTTTAGGATCAGATGTTCCCCCTACCAGGACAAGTTGACACCATTTGAAATGTTTGGCTAACCACATTCACTTATTCCAGTCAAGGGAAGACGACAGATTATTGAAATGTCTAATCATTCCTTCAAGTCCTTACAGGCCCGACAGCAGACAACTAGAGAATCCAGAGTCGTCTATTACGCCTACCACCTGTGCTACCCTCGACTGAACAGCACACAGGTCTCAACTCAGAGACTTGCCGCTTACCTAACAAGACTCTGGAACCTTCCTGGAAGGGACCATATCCTGTGATCCTGACAACACCGAGGGCCATCAAGGTATCAGGGACCGCAGCTTGGATCTACCACCTCCATCTCAAGGCAGACACAACCAACCAGGAGATAGATGACAAAGAGAGGGTAATGCAATGTCCCCAATGCCCTCTAAAGGTGTGGCTCATATACACCTTGAACTCAGACTGGTACTAATTTTGGGAATCTTGATAGGTCACTCCCAGCAAGTTGAAAATGTTGAAGCCTGGGATTGGGAGCTGTATCGAACCTCAGATAGGAAAACAATAGGTGTTTTTCAGAATGTCAATTCCCAACCTGTGTTTAAATTTGACCTATGTGATTTTTTTGATGACAATGAACTTATGGCTGAATGGGGAATTTATAGTCCAGTTCACCCAGGGTGTGGGACCAAAATGCAGGAAATATCCCTCTGGTCTTCGCCATTTTATGCATGCCCAGCTGATGGGCCTACACACTGTCACAGATGGGAAAAGGATTATCATTGCTCCACCCCAGGCTGCGAGACTGAGTCTGACCAGGGCGGACATAAAGACCCATACATCTCCATTCAACGAGTATATCCTTCCCGGGATTGCAGACCTGGGACCTGTAATCCCTTTACTTTAAAGATTGTGGCTTGGAATGAATTGAGTGCCAAATACTGGCTTACAGGCCGGACCTGGGGATTTGTACTTAAATTTAAGAATTATGGAAACAGTCCTGGTGTAGAATTCACTATACAGAAAAAGGTTCCATACTACAGAGCCAATCCTGTAGGTCCTGAAAGGAGCTGGTTGCCTCAACCAGGGATTAGGGTGTATCCTTTCTCTATCTTCACTCCTCAGGCCATTTCACCCATGGTAGTGAATCTCTCCACAGTCATGGTCAAGGGGTTACACTAATTGATAGCTTCAACCCTTCTCCAGAACTCACTTAAAGTTTTACCCCCTAGTGATTCCCCTGAGCTCAAGACTTGAATTTATTGCATAATTGGATAAATCACACACACCCTGGCCTTTGAAGATTATTGGCTTTGTCAAGGTCCCAGACCTCTCTTTTATGTAGAGATAGGGGTCAATCTCTCTATTATCATAACCAGAAAATTTAAATAGTAGAACAAAGAAATTAGACTCACCCTGGGAGATTTCCAAGGAAAAGGTTAATCTCTTCAATTTGTAATTACCCAGCTTCCCATTATAGCAAAACCTGCATACCTATTTGTACATCAACTGGTCTGAGCATATCTCTGATGCCTATTAAGAACATGGTAGACCTGTGTGTTTGAGCTTGCTGCATACCTTGAATTTTGGCCCAAGGAAAGAAATTTCTCTATTCTAGCCTATATCCTCTCCCAAGTAGAAATGTATACTGGAGAGAAAGGTAGAAAACTTTTGCCTACATATGAAGGATAATTCCCATTGTGAGGCCGAGCAGGGTTTGTTAGAAAAAAGAGAATGGCAATCTCAGCTATATAGTTAAACCCCTCCTCCTGAAAGCAAGAATCGCTGGGATAGGTGCCTTGGGAGTGTCAGCTCTAGTTATTCAAGACCAGAATTTTAAAGTGCTCAGTAGTAAAATAGAAGAAGACATATAGCACCTAAAGGACTCTATCCAGCAACTTGAAAAACAAGTAGTTTCCCTAGCAGAAATGGTTTTACAAAACCATTGAGGACTAGATTTTAATTGTGAAGGAAGGACATTTGTTGTGCTGCCTAAGGTGAAAAATATTTCTATACCAATAACTCAGGAGTTAATGGGAAACATTAGATATGGCTCAGAAAAACTTAAGCTGTAAGGGCAAAGGAATGAGCTTAGTTAGGCGAATCTGCTTGGAACCAGTCTCTTTTTACTTGGTCCCCATGGCTTACCACCCTTATAACAGCCAAGCCGGGCCTAGTCTTTTACTAGGTCTTGGTATCCCAATCCACTCCCACATTTTAAATTGGTGACTGATGTACATTAAAAGTAGAACCAGTTCTGCTAAAACACGAGCCTTGCAGGCTTGGTAACAATTTGTACTTCAACACAACTCAGTGATTGAATTCATGAGATCAAGAGCCAGCGGGGAATGTGATGCTAAGGACACTCTGTTTTGTACCTGGTATGGATTTTAGTAGGCTTGGCCTCTGACTTAAATTCCTGAAAGCCTGTCTCCCTCCCCAAAATGGTGCAGCTGGTGAAATGATTAGCTGCTGGCTCAGGTGTTTGTAACTTGCTTATAGCAGTATGCAGAGGAGGTTTCTCATATAGCTGCAAATTCCACAGAAAAATTAAGTAATTGTCGGCTTTACCTTTAAAAATCTTTTCCTCAACCCCTCCTGGGTAGTATGCCTTTGATTTGACTTTAAGACTGCCACCCAGCTAGCAGTTTTAATAAATTTATCTAATTATAATCTAGATTGAGTCTGTGGTCCTTTCCTGGTGATCTCAAATTTCATAACAGCCCAGCAAGGTCTTAATCCTTGTGTGGCAAGTCTTTCTATTGTAAAATTCTTGAAAATGATTTCAGTTTTTCCTGGCCCCTCACAGTATGGTTTTCTTTTTGTTTTGGAGTTGCAGTTGTTAAGACAGGGTCAGAACCTAGCTGGTTCAGAACATGAATCTGCTCCAGACATTAGAAAAAAGTTCCAGCCGGGCAGTGGTGGCACACGTCTGTAATCCCAGCACTCTGGGAGGCAGAGGCAGGCGGATTTCTGAGTTCGAGGCCAGCCTGGTCTACAGAATTCCAGGACAGCCAGGACCACACAGAGAAACCCTGTCTCGAAAAACCAAAAAAAAAAAAAAAAAAAAAAAAAAAAAAAAGTAGAGGCAGGAGGATTTAAAATTCAAAGCCAGGCCAGAACACATGACATTGTTTTTGTTTTGTTTTATTTTATGTATACTGTCTTCAGACACACCAGAAGAGGAGATTGAATTCCAATTACAGATGGTTGTGAGCCACCATGTGATTGCTGGGAATTGAACTCAGGACCTCTGGAAGAGCAGTCGGTGCTCTTAAGCTCTGAGCCATCTTTTCAGCCTTGGGTTTTTTGTTTTTGTTTTTTTTAAATCCTGTTGCCTGGGAAGCTGAGCTAGACAGATGTCTGTGAGTTCAAGAACAGACTGATCTCCATAGCAAGATACCGAAAGATAGTAAGACCTGCTCCCAAACAAAAAGAAAAATTAATTCCTATGGAATTTTACACTGTTTCTTAAGAATGTTCTAATGGCCGGGCGTGGTGGCGCACGCCTGTAATCCCAGCACTTGGGAGGCAGAGGCAGGTGGATTTCTGAGTTCGAGGCCAGCCTGGTCTACAGAGTGAGTTCCAGGACAGCCAGGACTACACAGAGAAACCCTGTCTCGAAAAAAACCAAAAAAAAGAAAAAGAAAAAAAAGAATGTTCTAATGACTTAATGTGTATGTATATGCCATATGCCTTTGGGTGTCTGAGGAATCCAGAGGTGTCAGATCACCTGTAGCTGGAGTTAAAGGCCATTGTGAGATGCCTGATTTGGTGGAAACAAACTCTGGGTCCTTTAAGTGCTCTTAGTTGATGAGCATCTCTCTGGCCCCTATTTAGAATTTTTAGGAGCTCTGCTTTATCACACTCTTGCATACACATTTTAAGCTAAGAGTGGTTTAAGATCAGACTCATTACCAAAATTCTGGCCTTTCACAGCTGAAGTAGCAACTCACTGTTTCAAGATCTGAGCTGTGTGTGCAAGTCAGGCTGTGGTGGTACATACCTTTAATCCCAGCAGTAAGGAAGATCGATATAAGTTTGAGGCTAGTGACTCCCACACAAATTGTCTTAACCTTCCTTCACCAAAGATGAGTATACAAGAAACACACTGCTGTCATTCAGTTAACGTCTGTATATACTAGTTCTGCACTCACCCTTGCACAATAAAAAGGGGGGGGGGCACATGCCATTTGGTCTCTTGATCTTTATTAAAAATCTTGAATTTTTGAGGTTCATAGCTTGGACAGAATAACCATTAATCTCTCCAATTCTACTGTTCACAGAAAACCATACTGTGATGTTGTTATCAAGTTATCTCTTATAACCCTCCCTGGAGGGTTCTGTTCTGTAAGGTCATTATATAACCATACAAGAGGCTCACACACCAAGCAAACATGTTTTAAAATTCCGAGGTAACAGCCTGTTAGGTCATCCAACAAGTCTGTTAGATATTTCCAATACCTGATACAAAAATATTATAAAGTATTATAGAGTACAGCAATGTGATTGTAAACAAACAAGCACATCAAAAGGAAAGATGACAATTTTTATTGTTACAAAACAAAAAATTTAAACTTCAGTCATTTGAGTAATTGCAAGAGCAGACTAAGGGCTTAATCCTCACACAGGCACCAAGTCAGGCACAGTAGGTAGCTACAAATCATAGGAAAAGGGTTTCTTTCCTACCTAGAACACTCATCCATGTTTTGGAATTAGGCTAAAAACATATCAAACCTAGCCAGTTCTCATCAATCTTGTTTTCTTTTAAAATGGGCTCTAGGTTTTAACCAGGTAAAAACTAGTCACTAAAGCCTGGCCTGAGAGGTCCACATTTCTCCTTTAAAACTAGTTAAAGGTATATTTCTGAGATCCCAACTCATGTCCCTTAAAATCCAGTCCTGCGGGCTCAGACCTCAGTTTCACCCAATGCATGTGGGAGAAATGGAGGTGCAGACCATCGCATGAGGAGGCCGGAGCTCCATGCAGCTCCAGCACAAACGTCCCGGGGAGGGCGGGGCCCCGGCAGCAGATGGGGGGACCAAGAGCTCGGGCTGACAGCTGATGTTCCCAGCCGAGGGGAGCACCCTCCAGGAAGTACAAAATGCCATCCACCTGTGTAGTCTACAAACCTGAGGGTTCCAGGTCAAGAGTTAAAGGGCACAGTAGCGCATGTGAAGGCGGAGAAAGCAATACTGTTTTGGGCTACTTAAGAAATCCGTGTTTCCTGACTTCAGGTGTATTTACGTTTCCCTTTTCCCGGAGGTCAAGCTTTCAATCTTTACTCTTCCCAGTACCTCCATGCCCTCATAATAATCCTTAGTGCAAAACTTAGCTAGCATATTATTGTTTCAAGGAAGCATAGGATTAGAGGTATGTGAGAAGTATATTTACTGAAGGGAAGACTCATTAAGTTCTAGGATTCTAAAAGTTAAGAATATCCCAGAACAAAACCCATCAAGTATCAAATCTACCCTATCTGAATTCTGGCAATAAATTGGTTCAAATACAATTGACTAAATTACTACTAGAAAATAACCCTTTCTATTCTGCATACTACAAAATCTAATTTTATCAATTGCTAAATTTAAACCTATTAAGTTATGAGTTGTCCATATGTAATTATATTATCTACCAACTCACTGCCATGGCAAGATCTCTTAAGAAACATGATCGTGAATAATTAGATGGCATCTGTTACAATCACTGAAAAATTAGGTGCAAGAAATACAGTATTTGGAGATAATCCCCAAAATACTTGGGGTTGACTGCTATCTATCTACTTTACATAGGTCTGTGAGAGGATTAATCGAACAGTTTATTCTAATAAGGTAGGCCACAATGAATATAACATCTAATCATTCTACAGTCAGTTATAGTACTGTAACTGAATTTTCACAATGTTCTGAATGTTGGAAGATGCCTAACATTAAAAGCGACAGCTTTGTCCCTTGACTCCCTAAATCTCTATCCAAAGCAATGAAGTCATCATTCAATGAAGCAGCAGTCAGTGCCAGGGAGCAAAGGTGCTGAGTGCTGTCAAGTGTCAAGACCATGGGGTTGCTAGTATTCCTGGAGGTGGCCAAAGGAGTTTGGGTGACTTTTTTACCCCACACGTTCATTCATCATGGAGCCCTAAGTTGTTAAGCTGCATCTGGTTGCAAGTATAAGCCAAAATGTTTGCAGCAGGTCAACTGACGACAGGGATTGTCCAATTAAACTTTAAAAGTCCCACATTGTAAAAGCAGATCTAATGGTTTCAGAAGTCGCAGACAAGCATGAATTATCTTGTTACAGAGAATAGCTTGTACATCAGTTTAAAGTTTTTTTTACACGCAATTACCATGTATTTCAAGATGTTTAATGATTAAAAACAAGGAGAAAATGTGTTTAATCATTTATAAACAAGTTGCTTTGTTATTAAATTTCAGGCAAAATACACTCACTTCAACTTACGATTTGGTTTTATATACCACCCCCACCCCCGCTAGATAGCAAATTATGTATAAACAAGAACAAAATTCTGTATTTCCTCTTCCACAGTAAGAAGATGACAATTACGTTATTAAATACCATCTCTTAAAATTCAATATATTCACTTGAAAGATTAAATAAATTAGCATAGAAGTCATATGATGATCATTAATGTAAAATGGGGCAAACCAACTCATGATGTTAACATGCCTATGTTAAGTATAGCTGAGAAGCAGACCTTTAGAGCCCACAATGGTATCCTTTTGCACTGTCAACCACATAAACAGTATACACTCGTAAAAGGCAGAATGACAGCACAAAGCTGTATTGCTCTTTAAAAATCCAACATCTGCACACGTTTCATGTTTACGTCAAACATTTTATCTCCTTATTGAAATGACAATCTGATATATAACCACTATTTGGAAATGCACTGTGTTCTTAGAATTACCTTTGTCCTTCTATGACCTTGTAGAGGTAGGCCTTTCACAGGGGGTGGCCAAGTCACGCACGTCACTTAAGAATCTTGGCAACATGCACACAACATTCTTAAGAGCCTAAGTGTTTTAATAGCAGACAGACTTGTTTTTAAAAATGTTTAATTTTAAAAGAGAAATACTTCAAAATAATTTCAGTGACTCAATGATTCTAAAGATTCATTAAGACTCCAGCATTTGCTAATATTTTCCTTATTAGCATGGAAATATAAAAGAAGTATTCTGTTCTCATTAGAGCTTCCATATATTAAGGAAAATTAAAAGCCCAGATATTTGTAGACATCATGCAATTTAATAGCCATATGTGTAGTTCAGAGAAGCTGTAGGCACTACCTTCGCCCTGTCCTTGGGATGCCAACGCATTCATCTCTGCAGTTGGCATTTTACTGTTATTTTGTTTTGTGACTCGAAATCCAGTTGGCTAGGTTTTTCTTTTCTGCAGACAAGATTACAGGGATGGGCCATACCATTAAACATAGTGTTAGAACATGTCTTAGAAATCATAATGTAAAAGAGGCCAAATCTCACAAATGGAAGTGCACATTCTACACAAAGGAGGCCTCTGGCACCTCTTCCACTCCACTCATTCTCACGAACAATTTCAGGAATGATAGCTATCACAGAAAATCACCCTTCGAGCTGAAACCACCACACCACAGTGCTGCACTGTGATTCATCCAAATCATGGTTAGAAAATTCCAGCTTACAGGTAAGAACAGAGATAAAACCTACTCTGCATGCTTCTATTTTCTCCTGTCTATGTTATGTGAGCAGTTGCTGATGACTAAGTATGTTCATTTAGTCACTGGACTGAGAGATGGCATAGGCAGCCAAGTTCTTCATCCTTTAATGGAACGACAATGTGAGGAACCTGTGGCCTGGCAGGGCTTCATACTAGATGCATGCAGCTCTTAGACACATCAAAGGGTGTTTGCCAGTTTCAACATGCTTTTACTGTGAATTCCATTAATGTAACAAGCTAATGGAGCTGTCTGTAGGGACATATAGTTTCATTAAGCTTTACTTACAATGTTGATAGTAATGTTGCTTTTTAATTTCCAAACAACTTACTGCATTTAATAAATCATACTAAAATATTAATTGGCAGAAAATAACCACTAGACCTAGTTAGTAAAGCAGTGTTACCATTGCATAAAGATGCCTATGTATGCATTAACCATCAATATAATCGGTCAAGCAAAATCTTTCCTTTAATACAAACTCGAGCAGTGTTTGTAAATACTCCATTTAAAGTGAGTGGGTAGGAAGAGTTTAGAAAAATCCAAGTAATAAAATGTATTCAATTACTTGGCAGTTAAAAAGCTAATGCAACAATGTTATATTAAGATAAAAAACAGTATTCAAAAGCAATTCAAATACCGAAAGGGTTTCAAATTGAATATTTTATTAACATGGTAGTTGTCTTTTTAACATGTGCACACACACTCGCACACTCCGAATGATCTGCCTGGGGGAAAAAAGACTAACTATGCCTAAGAGGAAAATGAAAAATAAAAAAATTATTGTAGGTTTTCATTATTGTAGGCAATTATGTCCACATCACTTACAAAGCTATTGCCAAATCTGTCCAAGGAAGCGAAGTTTGAAAAGGGGCAAATCTTGGGAAAATTCAACAGTGGCATAGCAGAGCTCTCAATATGAGAAAGCTGACATAATGTGGACTTCTGCTGTGGATTTCCTTTGCAAAGTATGGGGAGAGGTTTGCAATGGGCAGGAAGTAAGAGGAGGTGGTGTGAAGTGGGCGCTTGCAGTCAGTTTTCCTCACAGTACGTGCAGGCTCATCAAGGAAGCGCTCAGTCCTTCTCTGGAACCAGTTTCAGAACTTTCCCAATCGCAATGGTCTTTCCTAGAAATGAAATTTTGAGGAAAAAAAGGTTTTTCAGTAGTTAACAGCAAATTTATATAATGCATTAATAAGATTAACCAAAAGAAAGTTCTGTCATTGTGTAAATTCCTGATTTAAAACCTTTGTTTACCCAAACCATGGCATTAAAGGAATCTTGCTGGGAAGTGGCCTACCATAACACAACACCACTCTGTTGGTGATAACAGTAATAAATTACAGCATACTCAACAACATGGCTAAATGTAAAAGAATCTGCTAAATAAAACAAAAAGGGTCACATATATCTGTATAGCAACTAAAAGGGAGACCTATCTTTAAGTGATTATCAGACAGAGCGTGTGGCTCAGTGGAGCACGCTTGTGGACTACTGAGTGTAAGTCCAAACCCATATTCATGAATCAGGACTCATGAAAAGCCTAAACACTGTCATCTTCCTGCACCCTTCCTTTCTTCTTCCTGTTAGATTCTGTCAGGCTCTACAGGCACAGGGCAAAATTATTTTGAACTAGGCACAGGGAAAATACCTATAATTCTAGCACTTGGAATCTTGAGTTTAAGGCTAGCTGGGCCTTACATAGAAAGGAAGCCTCAAAACAAGCAAACAAGCAAAACTGCTAAACTATTAAGTATTAAAATGTCACTCTCGACAAGTCTGGAAGATAAAGTGTTTGAAGTGAAGCATGACCTAGTCAAGCTTTTGGGGAAAAAAGTAACCAAGAGTTTTATACTATATTCTCTACCATGGTTTAATATTGGAAAGTACCATGTTAAATGGTTATCTGTATTTCCTGTTTAACTACAGAGCTTTACAGAGTTTTCTAGTTGCCAGACATAGGGATTTGTAATCCCAGCACTAAGGAAACCAAGGCAGCAGGACAGCAGTGAGTTGGAGGCCAGCAGAGGCTCCACTGAGACCCAGCCTCACAGCAGCACATGGTACGGGGGATGCGGTGTGGAGTGCTGCAGGCTTGTAAGACTGCTAGCACTTGCAAAACAGAGGCAGGAGAATTGGAAGTGCAAGGCCATCCTACCATCAGGGACCACACAGTAAGTCTGAGGACAACTTGGACTACTTGAGACCTCATTTAAAAAACAACCCCAAAACAAACAAGCAAAAACCAAAGTTTTAGAAACATTACACCACAAGGAAAGTCTTCATTATAGAACTGTCTTAGTAAATTTAATTTTTCCAACTGCACTATTAGAAAAATTTAAACTATTCTACATAGAGCATTACTGGTAGTGTATAATTCTGTTTTTATTCAAAAACAGAACATAAATCTGGGGTTTCTTTGAATCTCCTGTAAGAATAGTACTTACATAATGTTGATTAGTAAAGCCTGACATCAGAGACACTGAAAAACTCTTACCCTCATCTCTTAAGGTAAAACGTCCCATCTGAGGAAAGTCCTTAAAGGTCTCCAGGCAGATGGTTCCTGCGGTCCTTAAACGAGCAATGCATACTTGATCTTGTTTTACAAAACGGGGTCGAGTCTTACTTTTCTCTCCTGATTTTTTGTCTACCAAGCAGATTAAGGCCTAGCCAAGAAAAGATAAGAAAAAGAAAATTAAAGTGTTAAATGAAAGTAAATCTACAAATATAAATAACGGTAAGCTGGTGACCTGTAATGGTATTGACACCTGTGATCTTAATGCTGGAGAAGCCAAAGCAGGAGGAGGCTGGGCTCCCAGCCAGCCTGAGCTACCGAGTGGGGCCCGGTCTCATAGTAAGAGAAACAGAAGACGGACAGCACGCCAGCTTTGCAGGGAAAACCACTTGCACATAAGTCCTCAAAGTGGAAGAAGACAAATGACTCCAAAAAGTTGTCCTCTGACCTTTACACATGAACCACCACACACCCTCCTCTCAGCGTGGAAAAAAAATAACTATCAGTACTGCTAGTCAGAAGTTGTCAGGGCACAACATTCTTAAAACCCAAATAAATAAACATGTTATCCTAAAAACCAAACTCACTGTTATTTCGACTTCCTCGATACAGGTATGAATATGCAGCACCGCATTATAACCTGGGCAGATGATGGACTTGTGCTCGATAATCACTATCTGTCAAATTAAAAACAAAACAAAATTCCAGAACTTTACCTTTTATTTTGTTGATAGGAGAATTCAAGTTGCCCAACCTAGGCTCTACCATAACCATTGCCCTGTATGGAAATGGGCAAGTGCCTGGTTGGTGTCAGTTCAACAGGCTGATTCCTTCTAAGAAGCCTTCACAATGTATCACCCAAGGAATAAAGGAACACATTACCTAGATGTGATCCTCCCATAGGGCTATCTGTTTCTCAATACTCAAGGCACAATAAACAAGAGAATGTATTTGGCATTAAAAAACAAGCAAAAACTTAGTCATACTTTTTGGTGAAAGGGTTAAGATTGGAGTTTATGTCTATCAGTCTTGCCTGCATGTTTTGTCTGTGCACCACCTGCACACCTGGTGCTCCAGAAGGCCAAAAAAGCTGCTGGATCCCATGGCATTAGAATTAAAGGCAGTTCTAAGCTGCAGGTACTGGAAACTTCTGTAAGAGCAGCAAGAACTCAGCCACTGAGCCGTCTTTCTAGCTCCAGTTTTAACAGTACTCAAAAGTTCTGTTAACGGTACCTACCACTCATTTGTTCTTATTCTGGTGGTTAGGTTAAATATAAGTGAGACCCAAGTCTAAAAACACACTGGCTCTGGATGAGCAGACAATTATGCTGTAGTCAAATCAAGGAAATTTTAAGCTAAACATTTATTGATGATATATCACGGTCTGCCTTTACAAAGTGAAGATTACTTAATATTTTTCAACAAACCAAAAATAAAATGAAATTTACAAAAACTCACACTACCTGGTGAGTTCTTGAAACTGAGATACTATAGTTGTAATGTACAAATGAGTTCCTTTGATACTGGTCTTGTGGAATGTCACAAACACTCAAGACAGAGGCACTGAAATGAAGTTTTAACAACCATGAAGATGGTTGTTCTTTACCTGGGCATCAAATGTGCGTCCAGAATGACAAAGATTATTAAGATCACAGAGGATGAATCCTGGAAGAATCTCTTCCTCTTCAATTCCTTTCAGTCTGATTTTGAGGTTTTCACCTGGAGCTACAGAATCTGTTTCTACATCATCAGAAAGTATTCCGAGAACTTCCACGTTGTGCTTAAGAAGAAACCAAAGTTAGAGGTTTTCTGACACATGTACATTTTATAAGATATAAAGAGACCTTGATGTTTGTTAAGAAGCTACAAATCTACAAGTCAAAATAAAAATATTTTAGCCAAAAACAAAACTTTTGAGGAAAAGAAAGGGGACCAATCTCGATGAGCACGATCTCGGTGGCGTGTGCTCGTCTGACAAGCACTCTGTCACCTGCTGCACGGCTGCTAATGTCACAACTTGTTATTTTTACACATCACATTCTAACAACTTGAATACAGAACAAACTTCATTTTCAAAACTAAAACATTGTGATGCTTATTTAGTACTGCAAACCTGACCAGATCTAGAATCACCAGGAGGCAAAGGTCAGGCACACCTGTGGGGGGAGCCCTGGGCATGCTTGAACAGAACTCCCTTAAGTTAACTGATGTGGAAGAGCCAGCGACCCTGTGGCGGGGTCACTTTCCGAGCTGGAGACCTATACTACATGGAGAAAGTGAGCAGAGCACTAGTCTTTATTTCTCTGGTTGCAAATGCATTGTGATCAGTGTCTTCAAACTGCCGGGGCCTTGACTTTCCTGCCCTAAAGTATCAAGATTTTATTAAGTGAAAGACAGAACAAAGAAAGTTTTCAGTTAATGAGAGGGGTCCTAAGTGGACTGCCATGTATTCAGTGCATAGCTGAATAATTTTCTACTGCATATACATGCCACATTCTGGCCATTTCGGAGCAGTGCTACTATGAGCATAGTTATACAAATAACTCAGACACACTATAGGTTCAGAGAACCTTCTTCAGTAAGAGATTAGCAAATGATCTTTGAGGGTTGGGGATTTAGGTCAATGCTAAAGTGCTTAACTAGCCAGAGCTAAGGTAGGTCCTTAGCTTGGGGCTGAGAATATTTTGCCAATAACAATAACACCCCAAAATTAATAATAATGTTGATGATGATAATTCTTCCTTTAAAGTACAGTCATGGATATACTATTGTGTGCGACACATCGGAGCAACACAGGCACACCGGGACAGAGCATGCGTTTTTCTTCCATGGCTCACTTCATCTATGTTGTTAACCAAAGCAGTTATTTAACCACTGCAAATCCCTTATTTTATTTGTTCCTATTGAGAATGCGACAGGTTGATAGTTTCAAACCTTTATGCTGTACCTTCTTCTTAAAAAAAAAAAAAAAAGAAAGAAAGAAAGAAAAGACTTATATGTATGTGAGTACACTGTTGTTGTCTTCAGACACACCAAAAGAAGGCATCAGATCCCATTACAGGTGGTCGTGAGCTGCTGGGACTTGAACTCAGGGCCTCTGGAAGAACAACTGATGCTCTTAACCGCTGAGCCATCGCTGTAGCCCCATGTTGTACCTTCTAACAGGGTCAGCTAACCCTTTGTCGCTGATTAAAGAAAATTTTTAATGTTGTTGCTTGATAATTTTTTTTATATGATTCTTGGCTGTCGTGGAACTTTACAATCAAGCTGTTCTCAAACTCAGAGATCCCCTTGCCTCTGCCTCCCAATGCTAGGATTAAAGGTGTGCCTCCACTGCCCAGCCTCTATTTGTTTTTTAATTTCACCTAAGATTAATAAAATAATTATTACTCATAAAACCCGTTTTAGTGGAAATTCCCATGCTTTTGAAAAGTGTGGACCCTGTGAACATTTTCCAGAGACTAAAGTAAGACAACACTGCTGAACCCTTACCTTATTGGGCATCATCACTAGCTGCTGGCCTTTACAAATAGATCCAGATTCCAGCTTTCCCAGGACCACAGTCCCCATATCCTATTCAAATTTAGGATAAAAGAAAAAAAAAGTAAAAACTTTCAAAACTTTTATTGCTGATTATAGCAGGTGAATAACCCAAAGTGAAATTCTATGGGAATTATCTATCAAGGAAAAATATTTAGCTTAGTAAGTGATAGAATGCTTATTCTTAACCAGAGAAGGTAACAAAAACTCCATAATAATTTGTATCTTTGGCCTGAGTACACTTATATTAGATAACAAAGAATGCTTAAACTTTAAAAAGAAAGCTTCATGCAGAAAATAGCACAGAATTTTATGTTGGAAAATCTGAATTATTTGTACAAATTTAGAAAAACTACTTATTTGTAAATTTAAGAAGAGTTAAACAAAGGATAAAAGACTTAAAAGTAAGTAAAACAAGCTGGGCGTGGTGGCTCACGCCTGTAATCCCAGCACTTAGGAGGCAGAGGCAGGCGGATTTCTGAGTTCGAGGCCATCCTGGTCTACAGAGTGAGTTCCAGGACAGCCAGGACTACACAGAGAAACCCTGTCTCAGGGAAAAAAAAAAAAGGATCCACCTCTGGCTCCAAGAGCTGAAATTAAATGATGCACAACCACACCCAATGCACTGCACTCTGACAAAAAAAGCCCTCATGGATGGGTACTATTATAGCTAACTGCACTCTTCTTGCAAGGCTACTTATTAATAGCTACCACGTTTAACGTGAGAAATCTTTCAGAACAGCTTTTTCAGTGTACTACTATTACAGCTAAAAAATTACTCATTGAAAATATCCAAGTTAAGCTGAAAATCATGGACTTCCATAAACAAACATTCAAAACAATGTTATTATTAATATTTCTTTCTATAAGTTACAACAAAGCACAATGATTTCATCTCCCCTGAAATACAATAACTTTAATATTTGAGGTACCTTGTACTTATCCACAATTGGCAGCCTGATTGGTCCATCAACTGATCTATTGAAGTTTGGCAAATTATCCAGATATGGAATAAATGGTAAGCCACTGAGAACAGAAAAACATCAATTAAAGAAAGTAAACAGAATAATTTTTTAAAATCTAAGAAATTACATTATTATAATTTAAACAAAATATTACATTTTTCCCATGTACATTTTTTTCATTTAATATATTTCATTTCATATATTTCATGAAACATATCTTAAAAAACTAAAAACAAAATACCTTACTTTTAAAATGCTCCCTAGGCCAGGTATAATGACAAAACCCTGTAATCCCAGCACTTGGGACACTTAGATAAGAGGTTAATAAATTCTAGGCTAACCTGGACTACCTAGTGAGATTATTGTCTCAAAATGGAACACAACAAAACAAAAACTACAAAACATACATAGAACTTCTCTAGATGCTTACTAATTGACTTTCTGTGTCTGTGTATGTCCCTGGTACATGTGCATATGGGGTCAGAGGACAGTATGCAAGAGTCAGTTCTCTCCTTTAATGGCCTGGGCCCTGGGGCAAGAACTAAAGCCAGTAAACTTTAGAGTACTGACTGCTCTTCCAGAGGTCCTGAGTTCAAATCCCAGGAACCACATGGTGGCTCACAACCATCTGTAATGATCTGATGCCCTCTCTTGGTGTGTGTACTCATATACATAAAATTATTTTTTTAAGAGGTACAAAAAAGAAAGCAAATTTTTAACCAATTTTCAAGTTCTACAGTAAGCAAGACTGTATAGAACCAAGACAAACAGTTGAACAGAAGAGAACTGAGAGAGAAAAAAAAAAAACACTAAACATTTATGGCCATTTGAATTGTAATAAGGGTGAGAATTATAGAGAAATTGTACCAGAATAATTGGATACCCATATATCGAACAAAATGAACTTAAGACCATAAACCTACACAAAAAAATGAACTGAAAACTAAATATAAAAGAGAAAAAGGGCCGGGTGGCAGTGGTGGCGCATGCCTGTAATCCCAGCACTCTGGGAGGCAGAGGCAGGCAGATTTGAGTCCAAGGCCAGCCTGGTCTACAGAGTGAGTTCCAGAACAGCGAGGGCTATACAGAGAAACCCTGTCTCGGAAAAAAAAAAAGAGAGAGAGAGAGAAAGAAAGGTCTTTTGTTAAATTTAGATGTGTTTTATATTCTCTCTTATGTGTATTTAGTGTTCTGTCTGTCGTGTGCATGCCTACTCTCTGAGGAGGTAAAAGAGGATCAGATCCTCTGGCACTGAAGTTACAGATGGTTATGAGCTGCCACGTGGGTACTCGGAACCAATTTCCAGGTCATATGTAAGAGCAACAAGTGCTCTTAACTGTTGAGCCTTCTCTGCAGCCCTGAAAACCTAAAATCTTAACATTTAATTACTTTAGAAACTACACTGGCCTAATACTCTTCTGTAGGGCTATATCTTTGTGTCCTTGGATGGAGCAATCATTCATTCATTCATTCATTCATTCAGTGTGTATGTGTGTGTGCACAAGTTTGTTTTCTTTTTCTACCAGGAGGTCAACAGGCTTGGCAGCAGACACCATAATATGCTGAACCATCTCCCTAGATTTATTTTAAAAACAAAACATGGGCTGGGCATGGTGGCGCACGCCTGTAATCCCAGCACTTGGGAGCCAGAGGCAGGAGGATTTCTGAGTTCGAGGCCAGCCTGGTCTACAGAGTGAGTTCCAGGACAGCCAGGGCTACACAGAGAAACCCTGTCTCGGAAAAAAACAAAAAACAAAACAAAAAAAAAAACCCCAAAAAACAAAAAAAAAAACATGGATTTGCTGACACACATTTGTCAGGACTGCTAAGAGAAGATGGGAGGCAGAGATCGGAGAATCACATGGACAGCTGTAGGCCAGTGGTAGGTAAAACAGCAGACATGAGAGCTAAGCAGGAAGGGGAGAGGGAACCAATCTGTGCTGAGGTCTCGACCAACCACCACCACCCCCCCCAGGCAGAATGAAAATTAGGAGGGTTAGGGGAGAATAGCTCAAGTGACACAGAACACACACAGTATGGGCAAGGCTCTAGATTCCACCCAACATACACAAACACAAAGAAGGGGAAGCTATGAAGGAATATAGAATGCAAAAATATTTGCTAAGTACTCGTCATTTATCTAGTAAGGAACTTATAAGAACCTTTTTGCATTTTTGTGTGTTTGAGTAAGTGGATTTGGGAAATTGAGCCCCAGGGACCTCATGTTTATAAGGCAAGTAACCTACTAATATAGGCCAAAGCCCCACAAAGAACTTCTATCACTTCTATCACGGCTGGGGAGGTGGCTCAGTGCGCTATGTGCCTGCTATGCCTCCACAAGGCTATAGTTTGGGCCCCAACACCCACGTAAAGCCAGGTGGTAGTATTCCTCTGTAATTCCAGTACTGGGGAGGAGAGGGACACAGGCTTACTAGCCCAATCAGTTTTAGGCTCAGTGAAAAACTGTCTTTAAACTCCTGGTGTCAACCTCTAGGCTGTACAAACACAAACTGCGGGGGGGGGGGGACAGCTTCACATCGCACACCTAAGCATACACCAAATCCATCCATCCATCCCAAAGTTTTAGAAGACAAAGGTCACAGCTCTTTTAAAACCAAGCCTCTTTTCAATTACTATTGAGATATCCATCCTCCCTTTAAAACCAGTCAGAATGGTTACTCACATGTACCAAGGACAGAAATCTGATTGCTCCTTAAGATTTGCTCCCGTCAGTCCTGAGCAGGGCATAAAATGAATGTCCTTTTTGGGATTGAAGCCAACTTTTTTCAAAAATGGTACTAGTTTCTCTTTACATTCTTCATATCTATGAATATTTAGAAATAAATCAATTATACCAAGTAGAAAAACTCTACTTTCATCAATAAACAAATTGAATTTCAAACAATAACAAAAGCAGTCTTCCTTTCCCTGCCATGACTGTAAAAGGACAAACCAGCCGTGCATGCGGGCTTACCTCTCGTTGCTCCAGTTCACCGTCGGATCATCCATCTTATTAATAAGCACAATTAAGTGTTTGACACCCGCTGTCTTTGCCAACATTGCATGTTCTCTTGTCTGTCCTCCTTTTTCAAATCCAGTTTCAAACTCTCCTTTCCTGGCTGAGATTACCTATTCCAAGAAAACAAGTAATTTATTCTTAGACATTCAGGTTATGTCGAGCCCCCACCAAATCTAGCAGCAAAACATCTATACTGTAACTTCTTTATTTTTTTTTAAGATTTATTTATTAGGCAGGGCGGTGGTGGCGCACGCCTTTAATCCCAGCACTTAAGAGGCAGAGGCAGGCGGATTTCTGAGTTCGAGGTCAGCCTGGTCTACAGAGTGAGTTCCAGGACAGCCAGGACTACACAGAGAAACCCTGTCTCGGGGGAAAGAAAAGATTTATTTATTCATTATATGTAAGTACACTGTAGCTGTCTTCAGATACCCTAGAACGGGGTGTGAGATCTTGTTATGGGTGGTTGTGAGCCACCATGTGGTTGCTGGGATTTGAACTCAGGACCTTTGGAAGAGCAGTCGGTGCTCTCAACCACTGAGCCATGTCTCCAGCCCTACACTGTAACTTCTATAAGAAAGCTTTCCAAGGAACTGAATGTACGTGTTACAATGAGCACATCCAATCATATGGTGTCAATGGTTCAAAGATTTGATGATTTAATGTGGTAGCTGTGGTGGGAGTGATGGCAAGCGCCTTTAATCCCAGTTGGGGGATGGGGAGGAATGGTAGGCAGATCTCTGGGTTCGAGACCAGCCTGGTCAACTGACTGATTTCTAGAACAACTAGGGCTATAACAGAAAAACCCAGTCTCAAAACAAAGAAGGAGGGTTATGGATGAGTGGGTATGGCTCATTGTTAGAGTTATTTCCATGTGCTGTGCCAAAGTATTAAAACAAATAAATATGAATGCTTTTTCTAACCCTTTGAATTCCCTAAATCTAGGATACATGTGCATTTACTTCAAATGTTTCAGGCTAAGAATGTGATAAAAAATATATATTTAGCAATTTCAGGGACCTCAGTCCAATCTCTAGTATGTGTGAGTGTAGGCTCCTACTAAGGCCATAAATATCAGATACCCTTGAATCCCAAGTTACAGGCAATTGTGAACCACTCAACGTGGATGCTGAGAATCAAACTCAGGCCCTCTGCAAGAGCCATCTTCCATCCCCTACTGGATCTAATCCCCAATACTATGAACAAAATAAGCCAGGCGGTGGTGGCGCACGCCTGTAATTCCAGTACTTGGGAGGCAGAGGCAGGCGGATTTCTGAGTCCAAGGCCAGCCTGGTCTACAGAGTGAGTGCCAGGACAGCCAGGGCTATACACAGAAACCCTGTCTAGAAAAAAAACAAAACAAACAAAACAAAACCTCAAATAAGAGTGTATGCTGTGCATACTTGTAATCCTAGCATTTGGGAGTCTGAAGCAAGTGGATAATCAGATCGAGGAGAGCATGTACCACTAAGGAGGGAAAGGGAAGAGGAAAGGAGAAATGAAAGACTGGGGTTAGCATTCAAGAAAACACTAAATTTGGACACATGGATAACAGCAACAAGAAAATGTTTAATGTATTTTTAACAAGTAAATTATAAACAGTTCCTGGGCAGATAAGAGTGACAGAAATGACTAATGTATATGTCAAACTGCACTACAACTTTTTAGAGAGGGATTAAAATATTAAAGTTAGGGTTGTAGAGCACACCTTCAATTAGAGGCAAGCAGATATCTGACCAGGCCAGCCAGAGGGACATGGTGAGACTCTGTCACAAATCAGTGATGGACAACTTACATAGCAATATTCGAAGACCTTGGTTCAAGCCTTTTCAATGTAAAAGATACAACCTGGGCTATTAATAAATATGTACAGAATAGAAATATCTTTCTTACCAGTACAGCCAAGTCAGCTTGAGAGGCACCACCAATCATATTTGGGACAAAACTCTTATGACCAGGAGCATCTAGAATTGTAAAATGCTTCTTTTCCGTTTCAAAATAGGCACGACCCACCTCTACTGTTTTACCCTTGTCTCGTTCTTCCTGATTTGTGTCTAAGGCCCAAGACAAGTACCTAGAAAGATTTTTAAAGAATATATTATTTTTAAAAATATTCTTCTACCATTAAACGTGATTAAATGTGACAACCAGTTTCAAGTCCACTATTTATCTGTGTCATAATACTAGTAAAATAAAGAGAATTCAATATGAGTCAAACAGAATTTCCATAGTCAACTAGTCTATAAGCAAACCTTACTCATGAAGATAAAAGTGTTGGGAGTGATTAATTCTAGTATCAGGGAGACTGAGGCAAGAGGATACAGAATGTTTGAGACCATCCTGGACTACACATCAAAATCTCTAAGAAAGGTGACAGAAAAAAGGAAAAACAAGTCACAGTGCTAACATTGTGCTTTGAGTGAACTGTTTCCCCCCTAGTCTTGGGCATGGAATATTTAGTCCACAGTAGTGCTATTCAGGGAGGCTTACAGGGTATGGCCATGTCAGAAGTGAAATGTCACTGGAGACTGGCTTGGAGAATTTAAAGCTTTATACTATGGCTGGTTTGTACTCAACTTGCGGTTTCGGCCACAGTGGCTACCTGCTCTCAGCCTCACAGCCACAATGATATGTATCCCTCTAGAAACATAGCTCAAATAATTTTTCCTTTAATAAGTTGTTTCTGGTTATGGCCACAGCAAAAGAAAAATAACTAATACAACTAATTCCAAAATCCAACACCACAGAGTGAGATAAACTACCCTTTCTTCACTTTTCTAACTATATGGCAGAATAAAATTGTTGCAAAAACAAGGGTACTAAAGCCAGGCAGAGTGGTTCTTATTATATCCCAATACTGTAACCTTTTATAGACTACAAAGGAATAAATTTGAGGCCAACCTAAGCTACAGAATGAGAACTCACCTCAAAAAAGCATATTTTCCCCCATAAGACCACCATTCACATCATGTTGGAACATTACTGATACTATTTCACTGTGTAAGAATTATATAATTCTATATAATTCATTTCAAAACACTCATGGTAATAGCTTGTAATATTTTTAGTCTAATAGTAATTAAGGCTTGTTCCATTTGCCAGCTGTGGTGGCACACCCTTTCAATCCCAACATTTGGGAAACAGACACAGGTAGATCTCTGAATTCAAAGCTAGCCTGCTCTATATAGTGAGTTCCAGGTCAACTACAGCAAAACAGACTTTTGACTCAATAACAATAATCAAATAATCAAAGAGAGAAATGTGGTCCTTCCGGAAAAGGAACATAGGGACCCCAGAGAAGTAAGGGCTGCAACCTTCTCTCCACACGTGCTACACACTGAAGCCACGCTTCTCTCTCAGCCAGGCACTGCTCTACTGGGTACCTGTGCTCCCAAAGTTTAAAATCAGAATTAGTAAGGTTTCAAAGCTTACACACACACTTTTTTCTTTGCTACTGAAAGGCAATAACTAAACTATCAACAATTCCCCCTTTCCTTCCAGTAGTTATTTATATTATACATTATGAAAACAAATCCTATGTACAATTATATTTCTTTTCTCTCCAAATGCCACTCCAACATTAAGTTCCATTCCTGCTTACTATAAATTTTATAAATATAGTCTATTTTCCCCCTTTGGTTTTTCCAGACAGGATCTTTCTGTGTAGACCTGGCTGTCCTGGAATTCATAAGAGATCTGCCTGCATCTGCCTCCCAAGGTGCTGGAATGAAAGACACGGGCCTTCATTCCCAGCAATATAAATATAATTTTTTTTAAGTTTTTCAGCCACCACGCCCGGCTTATAAATGTATTTTTTTAATAGTTACATAGTTATTCAATTAAATGGATGACTTATAATTTATTAAACAATTTTCTCACTACTAGATGTTTAGATAACTCCCAAATTTCCTTTGTATAAGTTAATAAAAAAAAAAAATCAGGAGCAGGTCTCTATGAATGATGTGGAAAAAAGAATTCTACCTTTATTATACAGCATTTTGAACAGAAAAATTTGTTTAAAATCATTTTATTGTGCTAGGGCCTCACTACTGTTACTCAGGTTGGCCTCAAACTCCTGGCAACAAGCATCCAGAGTAATGGTATCATAGGCATACACCACTGAGCTTGGCTGGAAATACGTATTTGAACAGATTACAAGAACACTAAGGGTACTGTGTCTCCTTAAAATTAACTCATAGTATCATAAGTTTACTATACCAAGTTTCTCTGTTTTTTTCTTTAGCTTCTCGTTCATATTTCTCAAGTGTCCTTTTGTCGACCATTCCAGTCAAATACCTGAAAATGGTTAAAGACAGAAAAGAATGGTTAACTACTCAGGAAGGAAGGAAGGAAGGTGCTAGAGCGCTTGAAGGGACCCTGCACTGAAGAAAAACAACTTCTTTTGTGTGTGTGCAAGCATGGTGTCCACGTGGGTGGCAGCCAGAGGACAGTCTGTAGCTGTCAGTCTTCCTCATCTACCATGTGGGTCCCAGGGATTAAGTTCAGGTCATTACCTTTGGTGACCTTTGCCCCCTAGACCATCTCACTAGCCAAAACCTCTGGCTCTTTTAAAGTAAATGTACCATCCATTGAGATAGCTTAAATATTAAAAGAATATTTGTATCATTTCAAATTATTAGATAAAAACAAAAACACTTCATAATGAAAACTGACAGTCTGTACCTTGTCAAGCTATCCTCAGCTCACCTTGTCAGTGCTTTATAAAACATACATGGGGTTGGAGCGATGGCTCAGTGGTTAAAAGCACTGACTGCTCTTCCTGAGGTACTGAGTTCAAATCCCAGAAACCACATGGTGGCTCAAAACCATCTCATCTGTAATGGGATCTGATGCCCTCTACTGGTGTGTCTGAAGACAGCTACAGTGAACTCACATACATGAAAAAGAAGGGGAGACTATCTCCCTTGCCTGCTCTTTAAAACAACAACAACAACAACAACATACTGAGTATGGAAAACATTGCTGATATCACAGTTCCCCACAGGATACAAAATGGAGAATTTCTTTTTTTTTTTCCTTTTTCTTTATTCTTTTGGTTTTTCGAGACAGGGTTTCTCTGTGTAGCCCTGGCTGTTCTAGAACTCACTCTGTAGACCACACTAGCCCTGAACTCAGAGACCCGCCTGCCTCTGCCACCCCAAGTGCTAGGATCAAAGGTGTGTGCCACCACTGCCCAACTTCTGTGATATTCTTAATACAAGAAACTATCAGTCATATCCAAACTGCAAAACATGAAGTAACTAGTTCAAATTCTTTCAGTGACTAAAGTCAGGGTCTGGAGAGATGCTCAGCAGTTTGCTGTGCTTGTGAAAGATGGAGTTCAGTTCCCAGCACTCTCCTCAGGCAGCTCGCAATCACCTGTAACTCCAACTCCAGGAGAGCCAACACCCCCCCCCCCAATTTTTAAAAAGGAGGGACTGGAAAGACGGCTCAGCACTCAAGAGTATTTACAGAGGACCGAGCACCTATATGGGAACTCACTACTGCCTGTAGCGACAAGCTTCTGCCTCCAAGTGCTAGGATTAATTGAAAGGTATGTGGCATTATGCCATGCCTAAGCCCCCAATCTGCCCCCCCAAATGGCTCAACAATTAAAAAGCACTAGCTGTTCTTCCAGAGGGTCTAGGTTCACTTCCCACCACCGACATGGCAACTCACGTCTGCAACTCCAGTTTCAGGGAATGGAACACCCTCGTATACATACAGCAGGCGAAACACCAGTGTACATAAAATAAAATTTCAAAAAGGAAAGAGGAAAAAAAAACCCATTTTTTAAAAAGCGGGAATGGGAAGATCATGTTAAGATCTCCTGTTCTACAAGCACAAGGAACAAGGTCAAACTCCTAGCATGTCCATAAAGCTGTGCATGAAGATGGGATTTGGTGGCACACAGCCCTGACTCAAAATAAACAAGCAAACAAACGTACTACTGGGCACAAGTTCCTGTAGCTATAAGCTCATCACTGAGGGGGTGAGATGGGATAGAGAGATTCCAAAAGCTAGGTAGGTGGCCATACCTTATACCTGAAACTCTCCAGTTTAGTCAGAGACACATTTCAAGGCAATATAGCAGAGACAGCTACAGCAAGACACATGATGTTCTGTTATGGTCTTTACATGTATGGGCACATAGATGTGTGCATCAATATTCATGTGCAAGCATCACCAACACATGCATGCACGCACGCGCACACACACCCACACACACTTTTTGTTTTGTTTCAGAAATACAAGTGTTCCGTGAGTCTGTCAGTGATGAAAAACTCAGTGACAACAAAATATTACCATCTGTCTTAAATTTTCTAACTTGAGCTGGTAACCAATTTTATCACAACTGCACGGCAACATGAACATTTAAAGCAATGCTTGAAATGTATCCGGTCATAATTAACTCTAGTATTAGATGAGAGAGAGACTTACATTATTTGTCCTCCAATGGTTGACTTGCCTGCATCTAAAAGGAACAGCAAAAATATTGGAACATAGGTTAAAAACAACAACCAACATATACAAATACAACATCAGTGATTTTTTAAAATCAGGTATAATCCAGTCTTGCAAAAGCAAATGAACCTGTAATAGAATTTCAGATTAAATTCTAAAGATCCTCTCCCATGTACAATAAACGAGGCTGATTCCCTATTGGGCAATGATGACTGAGAATACCTACCTGATAAAGAAGAAATAATTTTTTAAAAAGATTCTTGTGGACCTTCAGCTAGCAGCACTGTATCAGAGAAGACAGCCTTAGGATACAGCAAAAGAAGCTAAAGAAAGCCGGGCGTGGTGGCGCACGCCTTTAATCCCAGCACTTGGGAGGCAGAGGCAGGCGGATTTCTGAGTTCGAGGCCAGCCTGGTCTACAGAGTGAGTTCCAGGACAGCCAGAGCTACACAGAGAAACCCTGTCTCGAAAAACCAAAAAAAAAAAAAAAAAAAAAAGAAGCTAAAGAACTCGTGTTAACAGTGCAGGTTAGCCCTGAGCCTGACTCTCCTGCTTCAGTCTCCTGAAGGCCAAGAGGACAGGCATGCATCCCCACGGCAGTCGTGTGAGTGGTCCTTTTGCTTTCGGAAACAGAACAGGCATTCCTTCACAGATTTCCGTTAGCCTTCTGTAAAGGGGGGTGAGTCCAGCCTGTGAGGCATACCTGCAACCCTCCTACTCAGGAGGCTGAGCACAGGAAGAGCCTGGGTTATGGCCAGCCTGGATTGCTATATAGTGAGTCCCTGTCTCAAGATACAGGGATAATACAGAATTCACTATTTTTTAATTACAACTTGAAAAGTCAGAAAACATAAAATAAGGTCTTATTTCTTTGGCTAAATCAGTTATTTGACAAGCACTCTAAGAATTTCTCATTTCATATAAATTTAAGCTGAGCCGGGTGTGGTGGCGCACGCCTGTAATCCCAGCACTTGGGAGGCAGAGGCAGGCGGATTTCTGAGTTTGAGGCCAGCCTGGACTACAGAGTGAGTTCCAGGACACCCAGGACTACACAGAGAAACCCTGTCTCGAAAAACCAAAAAAAAAAAAAAAAAAAAAAAAAAAAACAGCTGAATATTAATAATGTTAACCCCATTAAAAGGAACATATCAACCAAAGATAACACAAAAATATGTACATTTCTTGGATACTAATTAAGAGATATCACAGTATGGCAAACCATCACCAATGGTCTACAGACTAATTAATTACTCATTATATATACATACTGAAGCTTATTTTCTTCCAACTTCTATGCTATTACAAAGTAGTTCATCTACCCAAACTTCAAAAACAAACGTTAACAAAAAAAAAATAACCAGGCAGTGGTGTAACGCACCTTTAATCCCAGCAACCCAGAGGCAGAGGCAGGCAGATCTCTGTGAGCTTGTGGCCAGCCCTGTCTACAGATCTAGTTCTAGGACAGCCAGGGCTACACAGACACAGACACACACAGCACTTTACTACAGTCAACCCACAGTATTACTCCTCATCCCCAAGTAGCTAAATAAGAAAGATGCCCCACACTTTCAAGTCTCCAGTAACTCTGGTCATTGCTATGACTTCTCTGAGGACCACTTACCGACATGCCCGATGAATACTACATTTACATGTTCTTTCTTAGGAGCTCCTGGTGGTGCCACCACTGACTTAGGTTTTGGTATTTCTTCCTCCTCCTCCATCATTTCCTGAGTACTTTCCTCTGGTGGCCTTCCGTCTCCTGAGGAACCACCCCCTGGCTCTGCTTCACTTATTTCTTCTTTGTGCTCCCATGATTCTTCTGGGGACATTTCTGTCTCTCCATTTTCTACTAAAGAAAGGTATTTTAATTCATTATCCTTTTTTAAAAAAAATATTTATTTATTTTTATTTATGTGAGTACACTGTCACTGTCTTCAGACACACACCAGAAGAGTGTATCCGATCTCCTTACAGATGGTTGTGAGCCACCATGTGGCTGAAAATTGAACTCAGGACCTCTGGAAGAGCAGTCAGTGCTCTTAACCCCTGAGCCATCTCTCTAGCACTTAATTCATTATCTAGAAAAAGACCTCTCAGCATTTTAACCACACAGACTTTAAAGCAGCAAATAGAAGTCACTTAGGTCCCTCTCCTGACACCCATGACACAGGCAGAGATGGGTAGGTTTTCAAGATGGTCTTGGTGCTGACAGCATAGAGCCATATACCAGAACTGATACCATGACATACTGTGCTATCCTAACATAGTGCCATTTCCTAAGAGTAGACTACATGTAAACAAGACACCCATTACTCCCAACACCAGCTATTCTAGTGTCGAGATGTCCTGACAGACAGATAGGTGAGGAAGAATTTCAGAGATCAATTTTCTATGTAAATAACTCTTTGGCTTTAATAGTCACCTTTGAAACTGGAAACATTTAAGAGTAATAAAGTTTTTTTTTTTTTTTTTTTTTTGGTTTTTCAAGACAGGGTTTCTCTGTGTAGCCCTGGCTGTCCTGCAACTCACTCTGTAGACCAGGCTGGCCTCGAACTCAGAAATCCGCCTGCCTCTGCCTCCCAAGTGCTGGGATTACAGACGTGCGCCACCACCGCCCGGCTTAAGATATTTTTAAAAGGATGAAAATGTTTGATGAAATGTTAGAGCTATGCATAATTGGGGGGGGGGGTCTGTAATCCCAGTGTTCTCAAAGTAGAAGCAATGGGTTCAGTGGTTAAGGCTGTCTTGGCAAGTTTGCCAGTTTCAGGAAACAACAAAGAAGAAACTGGGCATGCACACATTTAATTCCAGCACTCTGTGAGTTCCAGGCCAGCCTGGTCTACCGAGGGAGTTCACAGACAGCCTGGTCTACACACACACACACACACACACACACACACACACACACACAAAACCCTGTCTGAAAAAAATACCTCTTCCCCACAAGAAAGAAACAAAAAAAGTCAAAGGAACGAGGATAACCTTTTCTAGAACTCCTCTGCTCAGTTCCGTTAGCAGTCATGGTCAAAGCCACATTAATGCTCAATTTGTTACACCTTCTAAATTCTAATAGCAAGAATTTCACTGTGGCTTAAGGACAGGCGTTTCAGTCATCAGAACACTTACATTTGACTCTTAAATCTGGAGAGTCAAAGAATTTCGTATTACTGTATTAATATGGTCAGAAATTCTTACCAACAGGCTCTGAAAGTTCCATGCTAACAGTAGAATGTGAACCTAGAGAAAAAATTGAAACAATACATATTTATAAAACAGTATCTAATTTTACATATCACAGACAACTTAATGTTTTCTTAGTTAGACATTTAAAAACTTACCCTCACACGACTGTTCTTGAGAGGACTCCACAGGTTCTAGGTTAAGAAAAATGAGAGTTATTAGAAATGAAGATGAAGCTGTAAGCCGGGCAGTGGTGGCGCAAGCCTGTAATCCCAGCACTTGGGAGGCAAAGGCAGGCAGATTTCTGAGTTCGAGGCCAGCCTGGTCTACTGAGTGAGTTCCAGGACAGCCAGGGCTTCACAGAAACCCTGTCTCAAAATTATTTTTTAAAAAGTGATTCTGATGAAGCCAGTATGGTCCTATTCTAGAACTCAAAAGATCAAACAAGAGGCCAGTTTGCAGTTATCAAACTACAAATCTGCTTATGGCATCCCTGTAGAGCTCTTGGAGATATGCATTCTGTATCCAAATATGTAGGTCTGATTTCTTTATCCCTGAAAACACAGATGACACTGCTAAAGGTTTTCCAAGATGCAGAAATACTCCAAAGAATTTGAAATCATATGACATTAACAACATAGTGAATCTGTAACTTACAAATTTCATCTTTAACACCTACAAGAATCAACACAGTGAAATGGGTGTGACGGCACAGGCCTGTAATCCCAGCAGCAGAAGGATCAGTTCAGCTAATAAGCAAATCTAAAGCTAGCCTAGTTATATGAGATTGTACTTGGATAAAAAACAACAACAAAAAAAATACATTTTCAATATCATCAAAATGTTGTCAGGCAGTGGTTGCATACACCTTTAATCCCAGCACTTGGAAGGCAGATGCAGGTGGATTTCTGAGTTCAAGGCCAGCCTGGTCTACAGAGTAAGTTCTAGGACAACCAGAACTATACAGAGAAACCCTGTCTCAAAACAAAACAAACAAACAAAAAAAAAGTTGAAGAAAATGATTAATGTCCTGATAAAAAGCAGTCAAGTTTATTATCACTACAGCTGCTGTTGTTTGTCAGCTCTAGAGAGCAAACCCAAGACCTAGAGCTTGCTAAATGCTCATCTGTATCAATGATTTGCCTGCATGTATGTATGTGCACTGACGGGACTCTGGCTAGCTCGAGCATGGCTAGCATAGCTCTGACAGGCCTTGTCCTTCTCTCTCTGTTAGAGTACATCTCTTAAAGCTAGCTACCAAGGTCCATTCCTTTATTTGGCCACTTCTGCCTCCTAAGGCTGACTACCAAGGTTTAGCTAAAAGTATTGAAGTCCAGCAATCAAAAGCCCCTTTTGGCTCACCTAATTAACGTGCCCAGTTAAAGTTCAAACCTCATCCTAATATGGTTTCCCATTTTACCTCTATAAACTAACGTATGGGCCACATCTGCCTACTCTTTAAGAGAAATACTCCTTCCCCCATCGTCCTTATTCCTTTCCCTCTGTCTCCTGTCCTTTATCCCCACCCTGTCCCTCTGGTGCAATACATCTTTTTGTGCTAAGAACTTGGTCTTGGGGTGTCTTGAGCTGACTTCGAGGTTCCCTATGTGTACCTCATGTGTGACTGTTGGATCCCCTGGAGCTCGGGTTACAGAACGTTGTAAGCCACCAAATGGCTGCTGGATTTTGAAACACTCAGTTACTATTTGGGCTATCTCAGTGTGATTCTTCTAGCCAATCTCAGTTTTTTCCTAACAAATTGTTTGTTGTAATATATATATGTATATATATATTACAATATATATACAATAATAATACAATATATACTATTATTGTATATATTGTATATATACAATATATATTGTTTTATATATATATATGTGTGTGTGTATGTATACACACACACACACACATACTACGCAATATGCTTAGTTTACCATTACAAGAGATTTTCAGCAGGGCTATTTGAAAAAGGACAAGATGGCACTTATATAACTTTTAAAAAGAACACTGTTAATCCTGCTGTGCCTGTGTATTAGGTGGCAATTATTGTATCAATATAACAGGACTTTTTGAAAATTTAATATAAAATCAATATAAAAACTGAGTAGAATGGACCAAAACATCATTGGGGGAGAGTACAAGAACAGTAAAGTGGGAGGGGGTGGATGCGGGAGCAGGGGGAGGGAAAAGGACATGTGGGACCTTTGGGGGTGGGGAACCAGAAAAAGGGAAATGAATTGTAAATATAGGATATATACAATAAAAAAAAAAAATCAAAAAAAAAAAAAAAAAGAAAAAGAAAAAAAAAAAAAAACTGAGTAAAAACCAGTAGTGCCTGCTTATACTCAACACCGGGGAGACAAGAGGCTAGAGGATCACTGTGAGCTCCAGGCCAGCCTGAGAGGAGTTTCAGCTTGGCCAGGGCTACTTAATGAGACTGCCTTTAAAAACCAAAAAACACAAAGACATTAAATTACCACCACTCCTATCATAAAATTTTATGGATTACTGAGTATTTGGTCCCCTGTCTGCCTGTAGTAGATACTTGATAGACTTGAACTGTTGATATTTTGTATTGAGTGAAAAGTGGTATCTGTTCAATTACCTTACAGAGAACCTAAGTTCAGTTTCCAGCACCCACATGGTGGCTCACAACCACCTAGAACTCTGGTTCTAGGGATCCAACACCCTTTTCTGGTCTTCAGAGTCACCAGGCATGTACATAGTACAGATACATACATGGAGGCAAAGACTTATACACTTGCAAATGCCAGACCAGTCATACATACATACATACAGGATATGTAACAAGACTTTTAAAAGATATTATCTAAGACTTAACATAGAAAATAAGCCATATTTAAAAACCACCAGAGAAGGGTGGCCTTTAATCCCGGCATTTGGGAGGCAGAGGCAGATGGATCTCTGAGTTCAAGGATAGCATGGTCCACAGAGAACAGCTAAGCTACACAGGAAAAAAAAAAAGTCTTGAAAACAAAACAATCCAAAGGTTACATATTGTATTACTTCATTAGCCTGAACTACTCAGAACTGGTCAAACTATCGCTGGAAAAGCAGGGAATGGCAAGCAGTGCTTACTACTTAAGGATTACAGGTTTCCTTCCGGGTGGTGAAAATGGTTTACAATTAGACAGAACTAGTTATATATGACCCCCAAAACGACAACTGAAGGAGTTGGGGTGACCATCTCAGCGAGTACACTGCACTCAGGAGGCTCTGGATGAAAGCACATGTGCACAAACAAAAGCTCAGTCCATATAGGTCATGAATTAGCTATTTAAATTTGTACCGCTTTGGTATACTTTTTTTTTGTTTTTGTTTTGTTTTTTGTTTTTTTTTTGAAACAGGGTTTCTGGGTGCCTTTCAGATCAGAGATCTGCCTGCCTTTGCTTCCTGAGTGCTGAGATTAAAGGTGTGCACCACCACTGGCCAGAAGATTAAATATTTTTTTAAAAGACTTACTTATTTAATGTATTTTATTTAATGTACACTGTAGCTGTCTTCAGACACATCAGAAGAGAGCGTCAGATTCTATTACAGATGGTTGTGAGCCACCATGTAGTTGCTCAAATCCCAGCAATCACATGTTGGCTAACAACCATCCTTAATGAGATCTGATGCCTTCTTCTGGGGTGTCTGAAGACAGCTACAGTGTACTTACATATAATAAATAAATAAATCTTTAATGAATTAATTTCAACAGTCCTCCCTCCCACCCCAACTCTCTTAACTCTGCCTGACCTTGAATTCACAGAAATCTATCCACCTATATGTATGTATTAGTTGGTTGGCTGTGTGTGTATGTGTGTGAAAGAGAGGGAGAGGGAGAGGGAGAGGGAAATGAGTGGCACTGCAAGCAGACCACAGAACCATTTTGAAGGGCTGATTCTCACCTTACATGTTATTGGAGGCAGGGTCTCTCTTGCATCTGCTGCACTATGTAACCCAAGCTATCCTAGCCCATGAGTTTTGGGGTGATTCTTCTGTCTTGGCTTCTCATTTTGTCATTGGAATGTTGGGATTACAAATACACAGCACCGCTGGGCGTGGTGGCACACACCTGTAATCCCAGCACTCTGGGAGGCAGAGGCAGGCGGATTTCTGAGTTCGAGGCCAGCCTGGTCTACAGAGTGAGTTCCAGGACAGCCAGGACTACACAGAGAAACCCTATCTCGGAAAAAAACAAACAAACAAACACAAATACACAGCACCACATCTGGATTTTCAACATTGGTTCTAGGAATCAAACTCAGGTTTATGTGGCAAGAACTTTATTTTGTTTAGATCTACTGAGCTGAGGTCACACTTGGCCCACTTTAAAAAAAAAAAAAATTGGGTCTCACTTTGGAGTTCAGACTGGCCTTGAAATGATAATGTAGCCCAGACTAGCTTTGACCTGGCAATCTTCCAGCCTGGAATACAGGCATGTGCCTCCAGACCTAGCTTCACTTAGGTTCATACTGATTCTCTCCACTTTTCTTACCCCACACCATGGATTCACTGAATTTTTACTATGATTGAATACGGTAAAAACCATTTTGAACGAGCCAGCTTTCTTAGTGAGGTTTTCGGAAGACCTTACTCAGGAGGTTTTGAACTAAACATCTCTAGCACCCAGGAGACCAAACTATCTCACCAAAATTGCACGTTGCAATCTTTCTCCCACAGGCAGTACTGGAAAACAGTGTAAGGAGACAACAGAAGAAAGTCTGCTGCTGAAGGCATAAAAATAAATGCCAACGGTCTGTCTTAAACATGCCAAATGTTCTAGACATGAAAATGCAGGCAGGCAGACACTGTGTCAGGTTTGCACTCACTCCAGAGGAGGATCATGAACTGCAGACCAGTCTGGGATTACTGGTGAGGTCAAGGCAGCAAGGGCTACCACCAAGAACCAAGGCAATGCAATCTTTAGACCTGGACCCCAGGTGCTCAGCATGTGGACGAACAAGGATCACTTGAGCCCAAGAGCTTAAGGCTCACCTGGCACCAGGGAAAGACTCGGACAGTGACGAGTGAGGAGTAGGGGAGGAAGAGGAGTGGGAGAGAGCAAAGGTACAAAGACAAAGAAACCGTTCAAAGCCATCTATCTACACAGGAAGCGGCAGCTCTTGAAACTATTCTGCTGCTTCTGAGATGGATATTGGTGAAAATGACAAAATCCATGGGCCAGTTTTGGAAAAGCGTCTCAAAGAGATAGTTAAGATTACGTTACAGGATCTTTCCTGGCGGTTAGGAGTTACTGTCATTAAAATAAGCTTTGAAACCAGAGCCTACTCCTCCAGTTAGTCATGGGCATAATCTTATTAAAGTATTCAGCTTTTCTAACCAGCAATTTTTGCATCTGTAAAATGGGTTAGTAGTACCCAAGCATCTAAAACGTGCTGTGAAGGCTAAGTGGTAAGCTGCAGAAACTGCTCCATAAACTTACAACAAGCATTCCAGAGTCCTGTACTTATTACAGAATCCTTTAAGAAGGAAAACATTAGAAAGAAAAATTCCAGGGCTACTCTGTCAGAAAATCCATACTGGTTATAGAAACTATAGGCATTCCCTTCTTCCACTATTACTATGCATGGTATGGCAGAAAGAGACCTAAACTATCAACTGGCAAAATCAGGATTCCAGATCCAACTGTTTCTGTTAACTCTGGGAGTGATTTCACACAACCACTTAGCATGCTCACACTTCAATTCCTTTATCTGAAACGGAGGCTGTCTTTTTGCTGGAGTCATTTCTAGCTGTAACATTCAAAGAACCTATTTATTATATCATTAAAACAACACCACATATCAACCTGATAAGGTTTTCTGTAGCATAATAAAAACTCCACTAAGGTATTTACAATTTATGTCTCATTTACTTCAAAAACACAAGTATATTAAAATACATAAAGCCATTTCAGATAGTGTCAATTAAATACAAAGAGAAACTATTGTCCTGCCACCAGAGTGAATTACCAAAGGCAGACGCAGGCTGCTCAGTAACACACACGTGCTTTTTTCTTCTCAAGTAAAATGACAATCATCTAGTTGCAACCTATTTGAGAAGCACATATAACTACTTCTAAGCTACAGTAATAAAAAATACTTAGAAAAATTTTAATGTTACTTTCCTATTGAAAGAAGAATCACAATGGGGAACAGTAACAGTTCTCTTTAGAACAAAGCTGTTTATGAATATACAAACTCAAACTACTAACTTTGTTAAAATCAACACAAAACAAAGACAAAACTTTTAGGTGCCCAAACCGGCTGATGTTTGGTTAAAAGTGAACCAAGTAGTAAGAAGGTTAATGTTCTACTTTGCCAAATTCCTGGGAAAGTTACAAGTAATCCCAGGACAGGAGGTGGAGGAAAGGGTGGGTGAAGTCTAGTCTAGCCTGGGAAATGCAGCAGCAGCTCCCGGCCTCAGAACAAAAGCAAGGTATTCATGAAGGGCACCTGGCAGAAACCGGACATCTGGGTGAATTCAGTTTACACTGAGGTCCCGACTCCCCCCGTCTCCTGCTCCACATCCTTCGCTTGTCTTTGCACATCTGCAGTCTGCACTGCTGCAAACCTACTTGGCTTTCTGTAGACTCTTTCAAAGACTGTAATTCATTACACTGAGGCTCTACGAGAGCCACCTTTTAGTGCCTAGCACAGCATCCTCCATTCAGAAGACAGCAAAGTGCCTGTACACATCTAGAATGGATATCTGAACAAAAAATTCCACTTCAAAAAATTCCATTCTAATTTGTAAACTACCCCAAAAGTTTAAAGTTTTTTTCATTTCTTTCTCTTCAACCAGAAAGATAATTCAATTTTTAACAAGATATTTCTTCTCTGACAAACAAGGCTTGCATTTGTTTTCTCCAGTATATCCCTGTCTGGAGAAATTTTGGATAATGTCTCCTTACAGTGCCAAGGATCTAAATCTAACTCAGGGCCTTTTGCTTACCAGATAAGATTTTACATTCTTTCTTTCTTTCTTTTTTTTTTTTTTGTTTTTTTTTTTGTTTTTTCGAGACAGGGTTTCTCTGTGTAGCCCTGGCTGTCCTGGAACTCACTCTGTAGACCAGGCTGGCCTCGAACTCGGAAATCCGCCTGCCTCTGCCTCCTAAGTGCTGAGACTAAAAGCGTGCGCCACCACTGCCCGGCAAGACTTTACTTTCAAAATTGTTTATTACCATTATTGTGTGTGTACGCAGGAATACCACAGCTTGTGTGTGAAGATCATAGATCACAGATGATATGGAGTTGGTTCTCTTTTTTCCTCTTATCTGTATGAGTTCCAGGAATCAAACTCAGGCTAGCAGGCTTGCCTGGCAAATTCTTTTACCTACTAAGCCTACTCTGTCCATGTACTACAATTTCAAAAAGATGAAATATAATGAACACAGCAATGCTATAAACTGTATATTAATATTACTAAATAAAACATCCTCCAAAGGTTCCTTTCCAGTCAGAATCTCTAAGTTTAAACAGTTGCTCATCCTAATACGAGGTAGTGCTCCCTAAATCCTGATACTTAGATTGCCCATGTGTGAAAACAAGACCTGAGGACCACGATCTAACACTCATCCCTCTAACACTCATCCCGGCACTCTAGAGACAGCTCTCACCACAGGTCTCTTCCGATTGTCCTCTACTTAGTATTCCAATGAGGCCTATGAGAGTCTTTACATATTTATTCCTGTAGGCATTTACATTGTAAAACAAAACCCAAAAGAAAAACATCGGCTGAGAGACTGGGCAAGCAGATGGCATATCCGAAGGCTTGCTGTATAAGACCTCAGTTCCAGTCGGGCAGTAAAGTGCGCACCTTTAGTCCCAGCACTTGGGAGGCAATGTAGGTGGATCTCTTGAGTTTGAAGCCAGCCTGGTCTACAGGGTGAGTTCCAGGACAGCCTGAGCTGTCCTGAAACAGAAAACAAAAAAGACCGGAGTTCAAATGCCTAGCATTCACTTTAAAAAGGTAGTGTGTACTATGGGCACAGGAGCATGCAATCTCTGTGTCGTAGAGCACAAAGGCAGGAACATTGCTGGGGTTTTATGACTGCCAGCCTAGCCACAGGCTCAAAGATCCTATTGTTAGGGAGTATGGCGGAGTAATAAACTCAGGTGTGCACGCGCACACCTTAGTCTGTAGTCTGGGGGAGGATGAATGTAGCTAGATGGTAGACTCCTTGCCTAGCATGTTCAAGAGGTTCAGGGTTTTACTATTAGCACCATTAAAAATAAAAGACCATCTATTTAGTCTTCAACAGGAACTGGTTAACATAAAGTATAAAAATTTCTACACAAATAACTTTAACTTTGATTTTGGATAGCCTCCAATCTTTTTTTTTTTTTTTTTTGGTTTTTCGAGACAGGGTTTCTCTGTGTAGTACTGGCTGTCCTGGAACTCACTCTGTAGACCAGGCTGGCCTCGAACTCAGAAATCTGCCTGCCTCTGCCTCCCAGGTGCTGGGATTACAGGCCACCACGCCCGGCTAAGAAGTAACTTTCTAAAGTACTCAGAAAACTAGTCAGACATAGGCAAGCATCAATGACTGTTCACAGCATTCTGGGAGGCTGAGGCAAAAAGATTGTGAGAACACAGCCTGTGCTTATATAGTGAGATCGATCTTTAAAAAAAAAAAAAAAAAAAAAAAAGCCAAGCAGTGGTGGTGCATGCCTTTAATCCCAGCATTTGGGAGGCAGGCGAATTTCTGAGTTCGAGGCCAGCCTGGTCTACAGAGTGAGTTCCAGGATTGCCAGGGCTACACAGAGAAACCCTGTCTGGAAAAACCAAAAAAAAGTCCAAAACACAAGACTCAGGATGTGGCTCAGTTGGTAAGATCATATGCCTAGCATGCACAAATACTTGGCTTCAAGTCCCAGCATCATACACAGCATGTAAACTGTCTAAAGTGAGGCAAGCCTGTAAACTCAGTACTTGGGAGGTAGAGGCAGGGAAGAGAATCAGAAAAGTCTTGTCGACGTAGCAATGGGGAGGCAAGCTCAGGCAATGTGACCTTGTCTTCAAAAAAAAAACAAAAAACAAAAAACAAAAAAAAAAGTCAATCAAGTGATAATGGTTGCTTAACCTTTGAGAATTCACTAAAACTTAACTAAACATTTCCAGTCATTTTTAAGACTTCTATTTTCATTGATAATCACTAGCCCAATTTACTTGGCTCTATAGAAAGTTGAATTTTAATGAATTATGCTTAGTTACACTTAAAAAGCTCTGTTTACTCAGTTTGCAATTTCGTGTTTTTTACATTTTCAAAGGGAACAAGGTCAGCACCAGTTCCCCAGTGCTGACTTGAGATGGCTGGACACGGCATATCTGTGAAGACACACGCCACCAAAGCCCCCTCCTCTGCTGGTCACTCTAGGCAGTATTATATTTCAAAGAGAAACAAAACAAAGCAAAAAGCAAATCATTGCAAGTGTCTAGTCACACACCCTTAAAGGTTAGTCCAGAGCCCCACTTACCACAGACCGTCCAGAGCTCTCACCACACACTGGATAGTCACCTATCTTATGGACCATTCCTCACCATCAGAACATCTGGATTCCCCTTAGTGAGGGACAGGCTAGGTGCTCCTGCCATTGTCTTTGTCTGCTTTCCCCTAGTAGGAATGATGGCAGCATTTATGGACCCAAAGCTCCCAAACTTGTCCCACACAGCTCTAGACGTCTACTCCGGCAACATCCAGATATCATACACAGATGCTTACAGTATAGTATTCTTCTCAATGGATATGGGTTCTTACTCATGCTGACCTCAGTTTCTCAACTGTTTTAATCACACAAAATTTAAGCTGGGTGGTGGTGGCACACACCCTTAATCCCAGAATTAAGGGAGACACAGTCCAGTGGATCTCTAGTGAGTTTGAGTTCCAGGACAGTCAGAGCTACATAGTGAGACCCTGTCTTGGGGGAAAAAAATAAAGAAATAAAAAATAAAAATAAAAATAAGCCGAGTGGTGGTGGCACACGCCTGTAATCCCAGAACTCTGGGAGGCAGAGGCAGGCGGATTTCTGAGTTTGAGGCTAGCCTGGTCTACAAAGTGAGTTCCAGGACAGCCAGGGCTATACAGAGAAACCCTGTCTCGAAAAACCAAAATCCAAAATACAAAAAACAAAATAAAAATAAATTATACACACACACACATTTCTGTAGAAACAATTGATTGTAGAAAAGGTAGAAACATTTTTGATTTTAAAAATGTTCCCACATACTATAATTTAGGAGCTTTCTGACAAACATAACCCTATACTTAGTAAAACCACAAATTAGCAAGTAACAGATAAGGAAAAACTCCTGCACAAAGCATAATGCCTAGTCACTCAAAGTGACCACTGCAAACCATGGCCTTTAAAATCTGGTTAGTGCCTGTAAATGCAATCTCCAGTCTCCTGAAAGCTGGTAGTTCCAGAGGAAGGAAGGAGAGCCGAGGAAGGAACTAGCAGATGTGGAAGCTATAGATAAAGTAGAAACAAGTGTTTTTATCAATTTGTAAGGAAGCTAACAAATAGCTGAATGTCTAAAAGAATTAAAAGTTGAATTTCTTTGTTTGAAAAGAAAAATATCAACCACACACAAATAAAAGAAATGCCACGCTGGGCGTGGTGGCGCACGCCTGTAATCCCAGCACTTGGGAGGCAGAGGCAGGCGGATTTCTGAGTTCGAGGCCAGCCTGGTCTACAGAGTGTGTTCCAGGACAGCCAGGACTACACAGAGAAACCCTGTCTTGAAAAACCAAAAAAAAAAAAAAAAAAAAAAAAGAAAGAAAGAAAGAAAAAGAAAAGAAAAGAAAAAAGAAATGCCAGTTAATCAAACAGTCAAACCCCCAGGTCTGGTAGAGGGCAGGACAGTATGTCAAATCCCTCCTGCACAGTAAAAGCCCCAAAATTCACTGCCTCCCCCCCCCCCCAAACACACTAATACAAACTGTGCTTACAAATGTTCCTCACAGCCAGACGGTGGTGGCGCATGCCTGTAATCCCAGCACTTGGGAGGCATAGGCAGGCGGATTTCTAAATTCAAGGCCAGCCTGGTCTACAGAGTGAGTTCCAGGACAGCCAGGGCTACACAGAGAAACCCTGTCTCGAAAAAAAAAAAAAAAAAAAACCAAAACAAAACAAAAAACAAATGTCCCTCACAAAATCATTTTTCTAAACACTCTAACACCCTCACTTCTAAAAAGCAAAGTGAAGCAAGTTTCCCAAGAAAATAAAGGCCAAGAACTTATTTATTTATCTGTTTGTTTAATTTGTGGGACAGGATTTGCCAGACAGTCCCGGTAGACTTCACCTAAAGATGTTGCTGCCCTTACTTCCTGAGTTCCAGGGTTGCAGGCAATGCACCAGCTCTCCTGGGAGATCGGGGGCGGTGCATTTGTTTTCTGCTTTCTCCAAGCATTTCCCAGCCTCCAGAGTTCTGGGACTATAGGCATTAACTAGTCAGTGTACAACCACACCAGGCCTAAGTCCAGAACTTAAAACCTAGAAATTAACAATATACTCTCACTTGAAATAAGCTGGCCCACCAATGTCCCCTCTAAATAATCAAAGACTCAGTCTTTTCCCTTCCCTTTTCTTTTTTTTTTCTTTTAGAACAATATCATATTTACTCAAATAAGCATCAGCATGAAGGCAATACTTAAGTTCACTCAACAACATTGCTACAAAATCAGTACCTGAAATCAGGCTACCAAACATACAGCCAATTTGTAAAAAGGTGTTTAAAGACTGAAGCTTGAAACGACAGAAAGTGTATATAGTAGCTACTTCATGCGACAACTATTAAGTGATCAGTAATCAAGTTAACAGACTAGACTACTAATACAGCGCAAACTAAGCTTTTATAAGCAACTCATATAAGGTCCATACTTTTAAAACAATTAAAAGTCTAAAAGTGCCACTCAGAAGACTTAAATTCCGCTTAAAACCACACATAAATCAATGTTTACTACCACATGTTACTGAGAAATCTTTCTGATATTAAAAACAAAAACAAAAAACTTTTTGAGATATTCAAAATGTTAAGGGTGAAAAAAGGTCTTTGTATTGACAGCCAGCAGTTCCTGGCGGATCACAAGCCTGCAATGCATCTTGGGATTCCTTAAGGTCGGTTTAGTGCCACAGATAATTAAAACGCAATTACAGTTCCAATAGTAGAAACTGCAGCAGGAGCAGCTCTCTGGGCCGGGCGATAGAGACAAGTCTTGTCCCCCAACTCCGAGGCTCTCACACCGTCCTCCTGCCGACTTCAAGCCCCAAAGGTCCCCACTTCTGGGCCTCGTGGCACTGAATGACCCAGGGCTGGCCGAGTCCCATACGGTTCCTATGCCCAGGGATGCACCGCGGCCTTCCGCGGCGGGGCAGTCGTCCGCGGGTCTCCCGGCCTCTGCTCCTCCCGGCCCAGGCGCCCCAAGCCAGGCAGCTCCCAGACTGGAGGCGCCCCACCCAGACCAGCCGGCGCCGCTGTCAGCGCCCCACGTGCGGCCCGGCCCGGCCGCGCGTCCTCGCCACCCACCCTACCGGGGAACTCCGGCCCCAGCCCGCCGCCCGTGCCTTGGGGATACCCAGCCCGGCAACTTACCCGAAGGGCCTCCCGCGCTGCTGCCTGCTCCATGGTCGCCGCCGGCCGCGCCAGCTGAGGATAGCGGCGGCTGGGCCGGACCCCGCAGGAAAGACGGCACGAATTCCGCGGCGTGGACGTTGGGGACGAAGGGCTTGGCGTTGACGTTGAGTTGCCGGCTGAAAGCCGCGCTGAGGTTCTCACGCTGGGCCTCGGCCACCGCGGCCATGGAGCCGCCGCCGCCGCAAGGCCCCGGCCCGGGGGCCTCCATATCCGTCTGGTCCCAGCAGTCGGGCGCAGAGTCGCTGCTGCTGCTGCTCCCGCCACCGCCACCGCCGCCGCCGCCGCCGCTGCTGGGATCCATGATCGGGGGGGCCGTGTGTGTGGTGAAGAGAGGGCGGGAAATGGAGGCGGGGGCGGCCGACCGGGGAGGAGCAGGCCGCGCTGACCCAGGGAGGACAGCAAGACTGTGGAGCTGGCAGCCAACGACTCACTCTCCGGGGTCCTGGGCAGCAGCCACAGTCCAGACTGTACACTCGCGACCAGGGCGACAGCGGCTCAACCTTCCTCGTGTGTGCTAAAGGATCTCCTCCCACCCAACGCCAACTACCGCCGCCGGCCTCAACGCCAACCCCACGTTTGGCGACAATTGACCTCTCGCTGCCACCCGTACCTTCGCCTCGGTAGTTCCCGTCTATGTCCGCCCGTGTTTCCGCCTATGAAGTGCGGCGGATAGCTAAACTACAAGTTCCGACAGCACCCGCGTAGACCCGGTGCGGTTTTCTCGGGGGCTGACGGGAGTCGGAGTTCAGCGATCAAGCGTCACAGGAAGCGGCTGGAGCTCCCGACAAGCAGCGCGAGGAGGCAGAAGTCTGGTGGCCCATCTGTCGCAGGGTGGGGGCAGGGGCCGGCTCTAGTCGGCTAGGGCAGGGCTGTGGGCCGAGCCCTTCCGCACGCGGCGACGGTCCACCCCAGCCTGTGAGGTCCGCAGGCCTAACCTAGGGAAAATATTTTTCTCCCTTTTCAGTGCCTTTTCTGCCTTCTCTGTCTCCCAGTCTGTATACCTTGTTCTCTTTCTCTCCACCCCCAGCCAGAGTTTGCCCTACATTTCAAAGCAGGCGAGCGAGAGAAGCGTCTTTCCTTTTATGTATTCATTTGTGGAAGAGGCAGTAAAACCGTGAGATATTACAGCTGAAACTGCGTTTGGCTCATAAAGGCCTGACTGGGCCAGAGATGTCCAGCAAAGGAATCCTTAACTGGAAACTTTCAGTGACTCATGCTGTTTGACTAGCCATTAAAAGCCCTCACCTAAACTTTTTTCATCCGCCCTGCCAGGAGGTTTACAAATTAGTCAGGCTTGCCATATTTTTTAGTTTACCCAGCGGTACCTAATAGGGAGTATTTTGATGCTTCCAGTTCCTTAGCTGCCATTTAGGTAAAGTGGTTTTCTTTTGAAAGGCCGCATCTGTCAGCCATTCTTTTCCTTTAATGAGTGCATCTCATACTTGCAGGTTGCATTTTAGGAATTGTGGGGAAAGTGACCAGCAAGCAGAAATAAAGTTCACCTTTAGTTCTTACTGTACGAAATAGGAAGACCTGTTCTAAATACCTGTTAAATTCTTCTGTAATTCACCCATGGAGACCAAGACAAAGAAAAATATACTGTTAATTTACTTCCTCTGAAAGGAATCTAGACAGAATGCAACTAACCTACTTGGAAATTACAGAATAACATGTTCAAAAGTGTTCAAACAACGAGTTTTGTTTTTGTTTTTTTTAAATCTAGATCTAAGATACCTAAATTGGAATGCTGACCTTAAACATCTGTATTATAAAAACATTAAGTGCCGGGCAGTGGTGGCGCACGCCTGTAATCCCAGCACTAGGGAGGCAGAGACAGGCGGATTCCTGAGTTCGAGATCAGCCTGGTCTACAGAGGGAGTTCCAGGACAGTCAAGGCTACACAGGGAAACCCTGTCTCAAAAAAACCAAATAAATAAATAAATAAATAAATAATAAAAAATAAAATAAAAATAAAAACATTAAGTGAGAATTTGGCCTAAGAGAGGTAAACCACGAAGTTGTCAATTGCTTCTTTTTTTTCTTTTTCTTTGTTTGTTTGCTTGTTTTTGTTTTTTTTGAGACAGGGTTTCTCTGTGTAGCCCTGGCTGTCCTGGAACTCACTTTGTAGACCAGGCTGGCCTCAAACTCAGAAATCCGCCTGCCTCTGCCTCCCAAGTGCTGGGATTACAGGCGTGCGCCACCGCCCAGCTGTCAATTACTTTTTAAAGCAAGGCTTCAAACTCCCCTTTTTTCTTCTTCTTATGAATTGGTTAGTTAGGGTTTTGTTGGTTGGTTGGTTGGTTGGTTGGTTGGTTGGTTGGTTGGTTAAGCAGAGACAAATGAAGGCCAGGCTGGCCCTGAACTCCAGTCCTTTTATCTCACTTGCCAAGCGCTGGAGCTCTGCATGTGCAGCATCAGGCTCAGCTTAAACTGCTGTTTTATAAATGACTTTTTTCTTGCATGTGTTTGAGACACCCCCTTTGTGTGGACCAGAGTGACTTGGACTCTAGATCATCAAAGCTGCTGGAACCTGAAAGACACCACGGCTCTCATCTTAAGTCTTCTCCAGTAAGTCCATACCTCACGTCGGATCTGCAAGCCCCAGCCCACTCCAGAGACACTCAGCATCTGCATGCAGCTGACTGAACTAGCTACCATAGCTGATCGCTGCATAGCCGACCCCTAGTGCTCCACTAGTTCACATTCCAAGACTGTTAGCTTTTCACAGCTAGTTAATCAACAGTTTCTTTGTTCATGGTGCTTTTTCTAGAGACAGTGTCAAAAATTGCTTAAAAGCTCTTGTTTGGTTCAATCCTGTAAACAAGGAGCATCCCTATAAATTCAAGGTTAGCTGCTATTTAACCTGGGATCAATGTCTGAAACCCCAGCATTGGAATTACAGAAATATACCACAATGCTGACTTTCTTTGGTTTTCAAAGGCAGTGGCCTACCAGAGCAAGCTTCAGCATGAAAATGAGAAAGTCTGTTACCACCCACCCCTGCTGTGCTAAAAGCAAGCCACTTGAAGACTGTCAGTGTGTTTTGGTTCCTACCACCTAGTCTGAAGCTAGGCAAGTAAATGCGGGGAGGAAGTGGGGAGTGGCGCTGCGGGCCTTTGTCAGCGCTTAGAGCACACAGACACAGGGCTTCTGAGGTATAGAGCAATAACTCATTTTATTCTCTCTCTCTCTCTCTCTCTCTCTGTGTGTGTGTGTGTGTGTGTGTGTGTGTGCATGAGAGAGAGAGAGAGAGAGAGCGCTAACACACACATGGAGGTCACAGGACAACTTTAGAGTTATTCTCCCCTTTCATCTTGCTTTTGCGATGCCCTGTTCCCCAGACCGGCTGCCTGGAAGGCTTCCGTGCCATTGGCCTGTGACGCCTCGATGGAGGAATGCTGGGGTACACAGTCACATCACCATATCGAGCTTTGTTTATTGTTGTTGTTGTTAGTGTGTTTCTGAGTGCTTATATGTCTGTGCGCACCCAGTGCCCACAGAGGCCAAAAGAGGGCACTGGGTCCTTTGCAATTGGACCTACAGATGTTGTGAGCCACCAAGTAGGTACTGGGATTGAACCCCAGTCCTCTAGAAAAACAGCCATTGCTTTTAACCACTGAGTCATCTCTCCAGTTCCATATCCAGCTTTTTTCATACTGTGTGTTGGTTTGAATAGGAATGGCCCCAGTAATTTCACACGCTTGAATGCTTGGACATTAAGGGAGTGGCATTTGACAGTGATTAGGCTTTGTCAGAGAAAGCACGTCACTGGGGATGGGCTTTGAGGTTTAAAAAGCTCAAGCCAGGCCCCATGTCACACTCTGCCTGGTGCCTGTGGGTCCAGATGTAGAACTCTCAGGTGTTCTCCAACACCATGTCTGCCTGCATGCTGCCATGCCTGGCAGGATGGTAATGGACTGACCTCTGAAACTAAACCAGCCCCAATTAAATGCTTTTCTTTATCAGAGTTGTCATGATCATGTGTCCCTTCACAGCAATAGAACAATGACTAAAATATCTGGTTCCTGGGGATCAAACTCAGGTCATTAGACGTGTATGGCAAGTACTTTTATCCACTGTCATCTTGGTGACTTAAGAGCCAGTTTTTCCAAAGACTTGCTGCTGTTTGCTGGGATGTGTGTAATGAGTTGGTTTGACAGCTCCGTTCCCTAGCGAAGCTCTGATTCTTCTAGGCTTGAACCACGCTACAACAGATAATTCCTGTTTTCCACTGCAAATATCACCAGCTGACATTGCTAGCAATTTCTTTCATTCTTTCCCACCCAATTTGATGCTAGAAAAGTGAGCCTAGGATCTTGCACATACGAGGCACACACTCTACCAATGAGCTACATGCCTCTATTCCTTCTTTTTGTCATTTCTATTCTCCATAAAATACAAATTTCAGCCAGGCGGTGGTGGCGCACGCCTTTAATCCCAGCACTTGGGAGGCAGAGGCAGGTGGATTTCCGAGTTTGAGGCCAGTCTGGGCTACAGAGTGAGTTCCAGGACAGCCAGGGCTACACAGAGAAACCCTGTCTCGAAAAACAACAACAACAACAACAACAAACAAAACAAAACAATATATATGTAGATAGATAGATAGATAGATAGATAGATAGATAGATATTTCAAAACTAAGTCAGTGTTTCCAAATTTAACCATATGGTACTTTGTTTTGTATTGTTTTTTGAGCAAAAAGAAGTGAAGTGGATAAACTAGTGCAATGTGATCTAGTTAACTTCATTGGAATGGGATCTAGTTAACTTCATTGCAGTGGGATCTAGTTAACTTCATTGCAATGGGATCTAGTTAACTTCATTGCAATGGGATCTAGTTAACTTCATTGCAGTGGGATCTAGTTAACTTCATTGCAATGTGATCTAGTTAACTTCATTGCAATGTGATCTAGTTAACTTCATTGCAGTGGGATCTAGTTAACTTCATTGCAGTGGGATCTAGTTAACTTCATTGCAGTGGGATCTAGTTAACTTCATTGCAGTGGGATCTGGTTAACTTCATTGCAGTGGGATCTGGTTAACTTCATTGCAGTGGGATCTGGTTAACTTCATTGCAGTGGGATCTAGTTAACTTCATTGCAGTGGGATCTAGTTAACTTCATTGCAGTGGGATCTGGTTAACTTCATTGCAGTGGGATCTGGTTAACTTCATTGCAGTGGGATCTGGTTAACTTCATTGCAGTGGGATCTGGTTAACTTCATTGCAATGGGATCTAGTTAACTTCATTGCAGTGTGATCTAGTTAACTTCATTGCAGTGGGATCTAGTTAACTTCATTGCAATGGGATCTAGTTAACTTCATTGCAGTGGGATCTGGTTAACTTCATTGCAGTGGGATCTAGTTAACATCATTGTTCCAGAACCAGGTCTGGAAGTCTCAGGTTTGTCAGATATTAGCTCTCGAGATGCTAGGTAGTAAGTCCACAGGAGTTCTAAAGTAGTTTCACCTGTAGTATGGCTGATGAGTATTTCAAAATACAAAGTGAAAAGGTTAAAAACTTTCATACCAGCAAAAGAACATGTTTTGTAAAGGTAGACTTCGTTCTGGTTTCCCAAGTCTTTACCAAAGGGTCTTATTGGTTCTCTTAAGGAAAACTGTTTGGGACAGGAGTAGAATTGGTGAAGGGGAGGTTCCCTCCCCCTAATTGAGATAGTTAGAAATAAACAACAGCACAGGGAACCACAAGTGCTCATACTTTGCCTGGAATCTCAGGGTTGCTTTTTTTTTTTTTTTTTTTTTTTTTGGTTTTTTTGAGACAGGGTTTCTCTGTGTAGCCCTGGCTGTACTGGAACTCATTCTGTAGACCAGGCTGGGCTCGAACCCAGAGATCCACCTGCCTCTGCCTCCCAAATGCTGGGATTAAAGGCGTGTGCCACCACCACCGCCAGACTCTTTACTTTTTTTAAAAAAGATTTATTTATATGTAAGTACACTGTAGCTGTCTTCAGACATTCCAGAAGAGGGAATCAGATCTTGTTACAGATGGTTGTGAGCCACCATGTGGTTGCTGGGATTTGAACTCAAGACCTTCAGAAGAAGCCGGGCATGGTGGCGCACGCCTGTAATCCCAGCACTTGGGAGGTAGAGGCAGGCGATTTCTGAGTTCGAGGCCAGCCTGGTCTACAGAGTGAGTTCCAGGACAGCCAGGACTACACAGAGAAACCCTGTCTCGAAAAACCAAAAAAAAAAAAACCAAAAAAAAAAAACCTTCAGAAGAGCAGTTGGTGGTCTTAACCACTGAGCCATCTCTCCAGTCCACTTCTATATTGCCTTTTTTATCCCAAAACAAGTTCAAACTCAGTGTAGAGGAAGATGACCATCAATCCTAACCCTAACCCTAACCCATGCCATGCTGTTGGGATTACAGACGTGTACCACCTCCCAGTAAAGCAGTGCTGCACCGGCCTCTGTCACCAAACTGCATACACCCTGACAACTGTTTGCACTGTTCTGCAGCCTTCTCTACCATCCCTCTCCAGGACTTTTGCATCTGTCTTTGCTGAAAGGTGTCTTATAATATTAATACCTCATAGTCCTTCTCTCAGCCCACTGGCAAGTACCTTTCTGCTTGTGGCCTGTACAAATGGCTGTTCTAGGAATCTCATGAAAGTGAAGTCAGATAGTACCTGTACTTTATGACTAGCTCACGTTCCCTGATCACGGTGTCCTTCAGATCATCTACATGTCAAATGTGTCAGAATTGTCTTCTGAAAGATAACTCCATTGTCTTTAGATACCATGTTATTTATCCAGTCATTTGGCTGGTTGTACCTTTTGACTTTTAATAATACTGCTATGCATATGTACATATACACATCTATCTGAATTGCTCTTTCAGTTGTTTTTTTTTTTTTTTCAAGTTTTTTGAGACAGGGTTTCTCTGTGCAGCCCTGGCTGTCCTGGAACTCACTCTGTAGACCAGGCTGGCCTCGAGCTCAGAAATCTGCCTGCCTCTGCCTCCCAAGTGCTGGGATTAAAGGTGTGTGCCACCACCACCGGGGTGCTCTTTTCAGTTTTTATTTGTTGTGTGTGGAAGTGGGGCTCAAACCCAGGGCTTTACACATGTAATCTCCTGGATTGGAGTTTCAGGTGATTGTGAGTCATCATGTGGGTACTGGGAATCAAACCTGAGTCCTCTAGAAAAGCAGCTAGTACTCTTAACTGATGAGCCATTTCTCCATCTTGAGATTTGTCTTTACTAAAAAGTAGTATCTTTTTTTATACATAAATTCATTTTATTATTTACTTAGTGTGTTTGTGTGCATACACACGAGTGCATGTATACCTGAAAAGTATGTGTACATGTCAGAAAGCAGCCTTTGGGAGTCAGTTCTCTCCTGTCTTTAAGTGGATTTCAGGGATCAAACTCAGTGGTCCACATGGTGGACATGGTGGCACATTTAGTCTCAGTTCAACATTCACAGCTGCTTGCCTGTAGAAGTGGCCTGTGGGCACTCCACCTGAGATCTCACGTGGCTGCTTGGCTTTTCTCTCTCCAAAGCATGGTGAACTCTCCTGTCCTCTCCTGTCTTGCCTGTGGGGACCCAGAAGTCCTGTCTATTCCTTCTGCCCAGCAGTTGGCCCATGGCCTCTTTACTGATAGACCAAGAACCAATATGAGAACAGCCCATGCCTTTAATCCCAGCACTCGGGAGGCAGAGGCAGGCGGATTTCTGAGTTCGAGGCCAGCCTGATCTACAGAGTGAGTTCCAGGACTGCCAGGGCTACACAGAGAAACCCTGTCTCAAAAAAACAAAAAACAAAAAAAAAAAAAAAAAAAAAAAAAAAAAAAAAAAAAAGAAAAAGAAAAAAAAGACTACATCTGGCTGCATGAAACTTAAAAAAAAAACAATAACAACAAAAGAGACTATAGAGGTCTCAAGTTTTTTTTTTAATTTTCTGATTCACACATGTATGTGCACATATGCATGCCATGGATAATATGTGGAAGACAAAGGAAAACTTTGAAAGCTCAAGTGGGTTGGGGATGTAAATGAGGTTGTCAGCCCTAGGCCACAAGCACCTTTGCCTGCAGAGCCACATGACCAGCCCCTCAGTCATGTTTTGTAGAGTCTGTTCTGAACTCTTCATAGACATTTGGGGTCTGGAGGGTGGCTTGGTGCATGAAGCATTTGTCATCTGAGAAGAGGATGTGAGCCCAGACAATGCCATCTCTAGTCTGTAATCCCCGTGTGTCCTCCGTGAGGTGGGAGGAGACCCGAGAATCCCCAGAAGCTCTAGAACGGGACAGACTGAAAGTCTAAAGAGACCCTGTCTTGTGCAGGGTGGAAGCTGAGGGACACAGGGAAGGTTGTCCTCTGACCTTGCATTCATGAGCCCATACAAGCATACAGAAATATGAGACCCAGAGTAATATTAGCTCAGAATGATCAGAGGGTTCTGTGTTTGCTACTTCTTCCTAACCCAGCAAACATTTGCCCGTGTAGGAAACAAATGCTGTGATAACTTGGCCCTGTATTTGGCCTAAGTTTCTGGTTTTATATGGGTTGCTATTCACATCTCTGTGAGGCTGTCATTCAGCACAGGCTATACAGCTCACCCACTTCCCGCAGAGCAATGGTTCTCAGCACGGGCACAGTTGTCTAAGCACCACCCAATCTAGCTCCACTGGGGTGTCTTTGTAAGCTATGTCACTGGAGATAGAGTTTGCTAGGGCAGACGGTAGGCAGGAAAATAGGGAAGAAAATTGATCTTTTTTTTTTTTTTTTTTTTTTTTTTTTTTTTTTAAATTTTGGAGACAGGGTTGGCCTCGAACTCAGAAATCTGCCTGCCTCTGCCTCCCAAGTGCTGGGATTACAGGCGTGCGCCACCCCACCCCCACCCCCACCCCCACCCCCACCCCCACAGGCTTGTGGTGATACAAGCCTATGAGCTCAACATTCAGGAGGCTAAAGCAGGGGATTGCTTTCCGGATGTGTTAAGTTTGGGCTACATAGTAGGTTCCAGGACTGTTGGAGTTATAGAATGTGACCTGTCTCGTCCCTGCCCGATCCGTAGGAAAAACGATCACGAAACACGTAAGTCAACCACGAGAGCGGAAGGTAAGTGGAACGGTAGCAAGCTCCACGCTGCCTGAACCGGAAAGGCCAGGATAGTAACCACAGTAACACCACACCGCACCAACACCACTGGCTTCCTCACGTGTCTGTGCTGTAAGCGTGGTCAGTGAACTCCTGCAAAAACCAGTTGTTCTGGTTTCCCCGGGGATCAGGGAGGTTTCCCACAGCAACCCTTTCTCCTCACTTAGCATGCTTCCTTTCTATAATAATGATGAGATGAAGCAATAGAACCGCAGTGTCATGGGGGCTAAAATAAAGGCAGTGTTAAAACAAGGACCTCTCCCTGCGTCTTTAGTATGTTAAAGGACCGTGGCTCTAAAATAGCACCTAGGAGCCCGGCCAGCTATGCCTAGCTCTGACTTAGTATTAGCAGAAACGAGCTCTTAAAAGATGTCTAAGGGCCGGGCGGTGGTGGCGCACGCCTGTAATCCCGAGGGTTTTTGAGTTTGAGGCCAACCTGGTCTACAGAGTGAGTTCCAGGACAGCCAGGGCTGCACAGAGAAACCCTGTCTCAAAAAAAACAAAAACAAAACCAAAACCAAAACAAAACAAAACAAAAAGATGTCTAAGGGCCGGGGAGATGGCTTAACAGTTAAAAGCACTGACTGCTCTTCCAGAGGTCCTGAGTTCAATTCCCAGCAACCACATGGTGGCTCACAACCATCTGTAATGAGATCTGATGCCCTCTTCTGGTGTGTCTGAAGGCAGCTAGAGTGTACTCATATAAAATAAGTAAATCTAAAAAAAAAAGCAAGCTGTCTAAGGAGCACATCACCACCCTGTAAATAGTGATGTTCTGGAAATGACCGTCACTGTATGTGCTGTATCCTTTCTTTACATGTACAAGCACAGCCTGACAGTCAGTTCTGAGTCATTGGCGTATTGCTTATCATGTTATATGCCCAAGAGCCTGGCTTTTATTCTTCTCAGGTATGATAGGGCCCAGGACCTTAGCACAACTGACTCCATGATGGAAGTGCCATTCCAGCCGTAACACTCAGCACATGGGCAGCAGCACCTGCCAAAATGAAAACAAAGGCCTAATCCATCAAAGTTGATGGCTCTGGGTAAGTCATGTACTAACCCTGCTTTTTGAGGTAGAGTCCTGCTACCCTCTTACCTGAGGGCAATCTGAAGGTGCTCATCCAGGACCATCTCAGATGAAAGATGAAAGAAACCAGCACGTGGGAGTTACAGTACTAGGTTAACTGAAAGTATTTGGGCCCAAGTCCAACTATTCAACGCAGAAAGCAGAACTGATCAATCTGACCCAGGCTCTCAGATAGGGAAAAGGAAAGTCCACCATCATCATACACATGGACAATCACTGTGTTTCGACTACTGGATATGTCTATGGTACCATCTATAGAGAAACCGAGATTTTCACTGTTGGGAAAAAGGACAGTCGGGAATCTTGGTCTTCTTAGATTTGGCTTCCCCCACAAATTTCTACCCTCCACCGAAGATATAAAAAAAGATGTCTCCCTTGAGGCAAGGGGTAATGGGCCACTGACCTGGCTGCCTGACAAATGGCCCTGAGACTAGTGGGGCCTATTGATCTGCTGAGGCTCTATGGTAAAGAGGGGATGGGCAGCTCAGCCACAGGGTGATGGAGGACACCAGAGGGAAAGCTCATCCTCCCAGATACACCTGGCAGCACGCTGGTCACTGGCCTTCACCAGGCTACTCAGCTGGGCTCCACAAAACTGTCAGAGTTGTCCAGACCAAGGTTTGTTATGCTGAGACCGGACAGCCTAGTTCAGGAGGTCTCAGCCAGATTCCAGGTTTCTTTTTTGTTTTTGTTTGGTTGGTTTGGTTTTTTAAGACAGGGTTTCTCTGTGTAGCCCTGGCTGTCCTGAAACTCACTCTGCAGACCAGGCTGGCCTCGAACTCAGAGATTCACCTGCCTCTGCCTCCTGAGTGCTGGGATTAAAGATGTGAGCCACCACAGCCCAGCCAGGTGGAAGGTTTGTGCACAAGTAAATTCAAAACAGAACACCCTCACCGAGGAAGGGGCCTGGATGAGAGAACATCACAGCAAACTCTGAGAAAACTGACCTCACTGAGATTGGCCTGCCAGGGGAGGATGAAAGTGCATGCTAGTCTTTATAGCTACCATTTCTGGGGAGTAGAAATGTTCCTCACCTGGACTGAAACTGTTAGAATAGTAACTTAAAAGCTCCTCCAAGAACTGGTCCCAAATCTGGCATTCCCTTAGCAATGGGGTTCAAAATGGCCTATCTTTCGTAGTAAAAACTGTCAATAATTAAATCTTTACACATGGATTGAAAACTTCATTGTGCAAATAAACCTCAAAGTTCTGGACAAGTAAAAAGAATAAATAGGACATTAAATATTTTTAATAAAAACTCGTTATAGTTCAGGGAAGTGTGGATACACCTTTTTCTTTTGCTTTATGTCCACTGTATCCCATCTGTCTCAGTCAGGGTTTCTGTTCCTGCACAAACATCATGACCAAAAAGCAAGCTGGGGAGGAAAGGGTTTATTCAGCTTACACTTCCACATTGCTGTTCATTACCAAAGGAAGTCAGGACTGGAACTCTAGCAGGTCAGGAAGCAGTAGCTGATGCAGAGGCCATGGAGGGATGTTCCTTACTGGCTTGCTTCCCCTGGTTTGCTCAACTTGCTTTCATAGAGAACCCAAGAATACCAGCCCAGGGATGGCACCACCCAAAAGGGACCCTCCCCCCTAGATCACTAATTGAGAAAATGCCCCACAACTGGATCTCATGGAGGCACTACTCCAACTGAAGCTCCTTCCTCCACAGTGATAACTCTAGCCTGTGTCAAGTTGACACACAAAACCAGCCAGTACACCATCTATATCGGATTTACCTCTGTTGTTAGTTTGGGTTTTACTACTATGAACAGACTCCATGACCAGGGCAAGTTTTTTTTTTTCTTTTTTTGGTTTTTTTGAGACAGGGTTTCTCTGTGTGGTCCTGGCTGTCCTGGAACTCACTCTGTAGACCAGGCTGGCCTCGAACTCAGAAATCCACCTGCCTCTGCCTCCCAAGTGCTGGGATTACAGGCATGCGCCACCACCACCCGGCCAGGAGGAGGGTCTTAATGCCTACTCCCACAATGATAAACTTCCTTCCACAAGACCACACCTCCTAATAGTGCCACTCCTTGGGCCAAGCATATTTAAACCACCACACCCCATGTGTAGTTATGTTTGGAATTCCCCACTACTTCCCAGGCTCAAAGACCAGCAGTTGGCAGAACTCTGTAACCACTCCTTTCTCAAATCGCCACAGGCCCTCCAGTTCTCCATATAGGCTATTCATCGGACTATCTGAGAAACCTAGCTTATTTGAGTCCATCTGGGTCAAGTGGGTAGCCAAAGGGACGCTAGGTCTAGCCTGGAAAGGACCCGACATGTTGATTCTCTCCACTCCTACTCTGTGGCTCCAACACTCTGCAGCTCCACAGTGGATCCTCCACACCCATATTAAGAAAGTGAAAGCTGCAGCTGCTGCTGCCCAATGGCCTACTTCTGCACTCTGGACCCGTGGAAATCAAGGTGTCATTGGACTCTGGGCCCTTCCACCCCTCCTCTTCTACCATCTCCTCAGCCTTGTGTTTTGTATGAATACAGAGTTATGGTCCAACTCCTACCCCTTTCAGGCTGGAAACAGGGGAAGACAGATACAGGGAAGCTAATGTGACTACAGACCAGTAACCCATATTCATCTTGACCTTTGCCCACCGATGTCCACTTTTGTTTGTTTGTTTGTTTGTTTGTTTGTTTGAGACAGGGTTTCTCTGTGTAGCCCTGGCTGTCCTGGAACTCACTCTGTAAACCAGGCTGGCCTCAAACTCAGAAATCTGCCTGCCTCTGCCTCCCAAGTGCTGGGATTACAGGCATACGCCACCACCGCCTGGCTGATGTCCACTTTTAAGTGTGTGGTTGTGATGAAGAAAGGTTTGTGAAACTGAGGCTTCCTGAAAAGATTCTGGCCTTTGAGAAACAGGAAAAACCTGGGTACTCAGACTCTTTGCCACAAGAAAGAACCCTAGGGATAAAGTTAATTATCCCCAGCCAGAAGTCAGCCAGGATTGCTGGTTATACTTAGATACCTGGCCCCTGTACTACCTAGGGATAGGAACTAACCAGACTGTCAGCCCATTGACTGACAAAACTCACAGTGATTGGGGGCAGCCCATATTATAAGAGGGCCATAGGGGCTGAAACTTGTCTAATAACAAACCTTTAACCTAGCCATTTCCCTGTATTCTGATGCCTTGCTGATGAACTCATCTGGAAGACAGCAATATTACTGAGACCCTGAGACCACTTGGTGGGCATGCACTAACGTCTTGCTACATGTGCCTCTTCTGATGCTTTCCAAACTAAGTAGACAGGTTGATCAGGACCCAGAAATATTAAGTTTCCATTTCTGAATTAAAACAGCAGTTAGATTCCCTTACAGAAATTATCCTACAAAATTGGAGAGGCTCAGTTACTCCTCACAAGATAAAGAAAACTATATATGGCTTTGAGAGAAATTTGTTGTTTCTATTCTATTCTAATTGATTAGGAGTAATTTAAAAAATCTTGCCAGTGTTGGAAAAAAGCTAAGAGAGAGAGGAGAGAGAGAGAGAGAGAGAGAGAGAGAGAGAGAGAGAATTGGTACTAGTCTTAAACTGTATGGTCAATTATATATCAATTTAGTAAATTAATGGTCCTTTGGACCAACTACACCTCTTTTTTTGTTTGTTTGTTTGGTTTTTGTTTGTTTTTTGTTTTTCGAGACAGGGTTTCTCTGTGTAGTCCTGGCTGTCCTGGAACTCACTCTGAAGACCAGGCTGGGATTAAAGGCGTGCGCCACCACCGCCCGGCTCCAACTACACCTCTTTAGAGCGGGCTAAGTATACTATTTGACTCATTTGCTGAGACCAGTGACTCTATGATAAAAGTATCATCCAGGCTGTAAAACCAGGTTCAACAGTACCACCTGACAAAATGAAAACAAAGACCTAACTCATCGAAGTCCATAGTTCTGGGAGAGTCCCCAAATGTACTAACCTCGCTTTTTAGCTTCTGTAGTTCTGGGGCTGGCTAACTGTTCTTGTTAACTGAGGTATGTCAACACAGAACATGTGCTCAGAAGCTCACCTTGAGAAAGGCACAGTGACATACTGGGACCCCAAAGACCCAAGTGTGCTCACTGACCAGCTAATAAACACTTTCTGTTGGCTGACACCCACATGCTAGCAGTCTTCTCTGGTGGCAACCCCACAATGCTAGGGCTCTGTGCATGTTTTCATAGATCCACTGTCACCAGTCAGCTGAGCCCAGACATGACTGACAGCTTGTCCTGTCAACTATGCAGAAGTTTCAGCTGTAGCCAGGGGTGTTGTTACAGCTGTAATGCCAGCACTCATAAGGCCAGGATAGGAGGATCCTAAGTTCACGGCCAGTTCAGTGTATGTAGCAGATAGATCCTATGAAAATAAAACAAACTTCCCAATTGGATACAGCTCTGAATTATTACCTATTCACAGTTGCTCAATCCCAGACTTTCTTGGTTTGACTTTTATAACATTTTGACATGCTAGATGGACTTTGGGCTCATTATAATGTTAAAACCATACCTGCCGGTCCATGTGAAATATGAGCATGCCCAAATCTGGGAAGAAGAGAGGCAGTGCCATGATTCCTCCTAACACCTTTGTTCTCTATGAAACGCTCTGGTAAGTGCCACACCTGGGCGTGATGCCTCACACCTGTCGTCTCAGAACTGGGGGAAGGTCAAAGACCAAAAGTTAAAGGTACCTATGCTAAGAATTCTGTTCAAGGGCAGTCTGGGCTACATACTTGATAACTGGCTTAAAAAAAATCAAAATATGCCAGGCATGGTAGCACATGTCTTTCATCCCAGCACTCGGGACGCTGAAGCAGTCAGATCTCTGTGAGCTTGAGGCCAGCCTGGTCTATGAGTTGGGCAGCCACCAGAGAAGACCGCCTGGGTCTGAGCAAATAGAAAGGTTTATTAGCCAGCCAGTGACTACACCGGGTGCTCCAGACCCCAGCGCGCCCTGAGCCGGTCTTAGGCAGAGCTTTTTTTTTTTTTTTTGGTTTTTTTTTTTTTTTTTTTTTTTGGTTTTTTTCAAGACAGGGTTTCTCTCTGTAGCCCTGGCTGCCCTGGAACTCACTCTGTAGACCAGGCTGGCCTTGAACTCAGAAATCCACCTGCCTCTGCCTCCCAGAGTGCTGGGATTACAGGCATGCACCACCACCTCCTGGCTTAGGCAGAGCTTTTAAGCACAAAAACCATGTTCTGGGTTGACATACCTCAGTTAACAAGAACAATTAGCCATCAGAACAACAGAAGCTAAAAAAGCAAGATTAGTACATTTACAGACTTTTATAGAACTATAGATGTGAATGGATTAGGCCCATGTTTCGTTTTGGCAGGTGGTGCTGTCTACATGCTGAGTCTTACAGCTTGAATCATCATAACTCCATCATGGAGTCAGTTGTGCTTTGGTCTGGAGCCTGTCACATTGTAGTGAGTTTCAGGATGGCCAAGGCTACATAGCAAGACTTTGTCTTAAGAAGGGAAGAAAAGGCTGGGCGTGGTGGCACATGCCTTTAATCCCAGCACTTGGGAGGCAGAGGCAGGCAGACTTCTGAGTTCGAGGCCAGCCTGGTCTACAGAGTGAGTTCCAGGACAGCCAGTACTACACAGAGAAACCCTGTCTCGAAAAACCAAAAAAAAAAAAAAAAAAAAGGAAGGAAGGAAGGGAGAGAGAGAGAGAGGAAGGAAGGAAGGGAAGAAGGAAGGAAAGGAAGGAGGGAGGAAGGAAGGGAAGAAGGAAGAGAAGAAGGGAGGGAAGAAGGAAGGGGAGGAGAGAGGGAGGGAGGAAAGGAAGCAGGAAGAGAGGAAGGGAGGGATGAAGACAATTCTCCTCAATAATCCAGTTTTTGGTCTTTTCTGCTGTCCTTTCTCTGTGTAAGCCAGCCTTTGCTCAGGCCTGGGGGACATTTACTCTTTTTTTTCCCTTTAGAATCAAAAGTAAAACTATAGTGCCAGAGAAATAATTGACTCAGTAGTTAGGAACATTTGCTGCTTTTACAGAGGACCAGAGTTCAGTTCCCATCACCACTTCTGGCAGCTCACAACTGTGCAACAACCTAAGGGATCTGAGGCCTTCTCCTGGCCTCTGGGGTTTCCATACTCAGCTACACACAGACAATCTAAGGGATCTGAGGCCTTCTCCTGGCCTCTGGGGTTTCCATGCTCAGCTACACACAGACAATCTAAGGGATCTGAGGCCTTCTCCTGGCCTCTGGGGTTTCCATACTCAGCTACACACAGACAATCTAAGGGATCTGAGACCTTCTCCTGGCCTCTGGGGTTTCCATACTCAGCTACACACAGACAATCTAAGGGATCTGAGGCCTTCTCCTGGCCTCTGGGGTTTCCATACTCAGCTACACACAGACAATCTAAGGGATCTGAGACCTTCTCCTGGCCTCTGGGGTTTCCATACTCAGCTACACACAGACAATCTAAGGGATCTGAGGCCTTCTCCTGGCCTCTGGGGTTTCCATACTCAGCTACACACAGACAATCTAAGGGATCTGAGACCTTCTCCTGGCCTCTGGGGTTTCCATACTCAGCTACACACAGACAATCTAAGGGATCTGAGGCCTTCTCCTGGCCTCTGGGGTTTCCATACTCAGCTACACACAGACAATCTAAGGGATCTGAGGCCTTCTCCTGGCCTCTGGGGTTTCCATACTCAGCTACACACAGACAATCTAAGGGATCTGAGACCTTCTCCTGGCCTCTGGGGTTTCCATACTCAGCTACACACAGACAATCTAAGGGATCTGAGACCTTCTCCTGGCCTCTGGGGTTTCCATACTCAGCTACACACAGACCCACATACATGAGTACTATCAGATTTTTTTTTTACTTTGCAGTGGTAGAGTACAGAGCCTAGCAAGTTTAAGGACCTAGGTTTAACCCATAACACTTCCCCAACCAACCTCCCCCCACCCCCCAAAAAAGGGCAAAACTCCTGAGCCAAGAAATGCTGGCACATGCATGTAATCCAAGAACTTGGGAGACAGAGAGGGGCAGATCTCTCTGAGTTCCAGCCCAACCTTCTCTACAGAGTGAGTGTCAGTCCAGCCCAGACTGTATAACAAGTATGCCTCAAAAAACAAAACAAAGAACAAACAAGAGCTTGGGAGATGAAAGTAGGAAAGTTGAGAGTTCAAAATCATGCTTAGCTAAGTATCAAGTGGGGAGCCAAGATGAGACTCCATTTAAAGCACGCAATGACAACAAAACCCAACAAAGGTGCACTAGTGTTACTTTATTTCTATATGACTATATCTCCAGGTACTTAGAAAGGTGAGGCAAAAGAATTACTTGGACCCAGATGTTCTAGCAGAGCCTTGCCAACATCAGAAATGTCAACTAAGATGGAGGAAATCTGATCCATGCCTCAACATAGTTAGCCTTGCACAATAAAGTTCCATTTCAAAACTCAACCAAAGGTAAATTGTGAGGACTGGCCCACACTTATAATCCCTGCACATGAGAGGTTGAGTTAGGATATAGAGTTCAAGATTGCCCTCAATGATGTAACCAGTCGATACCTAAACATGAAAAATTTGTCTTGGACTGGAAAAATGGCTCAGAGGTTAAGAGCACTGACTGCTCTTCTGAAGATCCTGAGTTCAAATCCCATTAACCACATGGTGGTTCACAACCATCCATAATGAGATCTGACACCCTCTTCTGGTGTGTCTGAAGACAGCTACAGTGTACTTAGATAAAATAATAAAGAAATCTTTTAGGCCAGGCGTGGTGGCGCATGCCTGTAATCCCAGCACTTGGGAGGCAGAGGCAGGTGAATTTCTGAGTTCGAGACCAGCCTGTTCTACAGAGTGAGTTCCAGGACAGCCAGGACTACACAGAGAAACCCTGTCTCGAAAAACCAAAAAAATAAAAAAAAATAAAAATAAAAATAAATAAATAAATAAATAAATAAAACATTTGTCTTTTGACATGGGGAGGGGCCTGCATCCTGTTACAGAGCCGATTCATTATAGCTCAGCCTCCTGGGACCGTGATCGAGGTCTCATTATGTGTTCTTAAAATATTTGTTTATTTCCTATATGTACATGTATGTCTCTGTGTGAGAATTTATATCCATCCTATGTTTGCAGGAGCCTGCAGAGGCTTAATGTGGGCTCAGATCCCATAGGACTGGAGTTAAAGACGGTTGTCTGGGGATGTCGTCAGTGCTGGGAACTGAACCCAGGTTCTGCTGGATAACAGCCATTTTTCTTAACTTCTGAGCCATCTCTCTAGCTCCATCACTATGTGTCTTTGAGACCTGGGTAGCATGAGCCGGTCTTGGTTTTTTATCTTTTCCTTCTTATTTTTTTCTTTTAGTTATAGAGTTTCCATTTATTATTTATTTTCAAATTACAGATAATTTCAAATTCTTCAGTGGGCAGATACTCCCATTGTAAACATTGTATATATTGTAAATTTTATAAACCCTCAAGGCACATAAGTGACCCCACGTGAGGAGCTCCAGAGGACAAGCCCTGCCCCCAGACACTTCCCTAATGGCTTTAGCAGCAGAAGGCAGGAGAGTGGTGAAGCCTGCAAGAGAAAAAAAAATCCCACCAATCCCTGAGTTTGCTTTAAAATCAGGCCACATAATCCTTCCAATCCCGGGCCACACTGGAAAGCTCCCTTACACACACACACACACACACACACACACACACACACACCCTGTCTCCAAAGAAACTCTATATAAACCCTGCCTGCATTCTGCTCAGGTCTCTGCTGCTGCTCTCTAGCAGAGGCAGCTGCCAGCCTGTGTTTTCCCTCACAATAAATCTGTGTGGGGGCTGGAGAGCTGGCTCAGCGGTTAAGAGCACTCTTCCAAAAGTCCTGAGTTCCAATCCCAGCAGTCACATGGTGGTTCACAACCATCTGTAATAAGATCTGATGCCCTCTTCTGGAGTGTCTGAAGACAGCTACAGTGTACTCATAATTACTTACTTACTTACTTACTTAATTAATTAATTAAAACTTCTGTGTGAGGTTTGCTGCGCTGTGTTTTTGGGTTCCTTGGCTCTTGTCTGGAGCCTTTCCTACCCGCTCTGTGACGCTTCCAAGTGGGACCCTCAGTTCTAACCTCCAAAACAAATAATGATAATATAAATCATAATGCAGTGCTTAGGGTCTGTCTTAGTCAGGGTTCCTTTTCCTGCAGAAACATCATGACCAAGAAGCAAGTTGGGGGGGAAAGGGTTTATTCAGCTAACAGTTCCAAATTGCTGTTTAATCACCAAAGGAAGTCAGGACTGAAACTCAAGTAGGTCAGGAAGCAGGAGCTGATGCAGAGGCCATGGAGGGATGTTCCTTACTGGCTTGCTTCCCCTGGCTTGCTCAGCCTGCTCTCTTATAGAACCCAAGACTACCAGCCCAGAGGTGGTATGACCCACAAGGCTCTCCCCCCTTGATCACTAACTGAGAAAATGCCCCACAGCTGGATCTCAGGGAGGCACTTCCCCAACTGAAGCTCCTTTCTCTGTGATAACTCTAGCCTGTGTCAACTTGACACACAAAACCAGCCAGTACAGAATTCGTAGATAACAGAGGATTTTTTTGGTAAGGACCAGGTATGGTGGTGCATGCCTATAATCCCAGCACCATCGAGGCAGAGAGGCAGAAGGATCAGGTGTCCAAGGTTGTTCATGACTATACATTAAGTGTGAGGCTAGCCTGGCATATCTAAGACCTTGCCTGAAATAGAGAAACAAGATTACAGTAAGGACCCTTGGCTTTTGCTACTTTGTGGGTTCTTCCTTTTTCCACTCCCTTTCTACCCTCTCAACCCCCTAACACTAAATAGGAGAGAAAAAAGGATAGAGGGGGAAGGGGTGACGTCACCATTAGACCACTTTCTTTCTCCCCCCCCCCCCCCGAGACAGGGTTTCTCTGTGTAGCCCTGGCTGTCCTGGAACTCACTCTGTAGACCAGGCTGGCCTCGAACTCAGAAATCCACCTGGAGAGGAGGTTTTGCTGAAGCAGACAGGTGCATGATTTGACGAAGCTGACAGAGATGAGAGGAGGTTCTGCTGAAGCAGACACAGGAGAGGACACGTGATGCTTAGGAAGAGTATAGTTATGACTCACAGCGAGAGGACGATGTTGCACTGGCTCACTTGCTTTGCGTCGACGATGACGACACTCGTACTGCTGATATTTGCTTGTTGTGACTTCAGAGAGAGAGTAATTTGCCAAGGAACTTCTCATGATATCAGGGTGGCTTCTTATGGTTTCCACAGATTCAGCCAATTGGCAGAGCCTCTTGTTTTCTTCTGGACTGACTACGACTGCTGTGCTGACTTGTGAGTGGTGACTGCCTAGTGAATTGGACTGCTGAATAGCCCCAAAGAATATTTCTAAACAGGTCCACATCCCCTTTTGTCTGATTAACCTTTTTTCCCTAGTACCTCTCTTGTGTGGTAGACTTTAGGGGAGGTTGAAATGTTTTAGAACCCTTGCTAAAGTAGGTTTTGTTTTGTTTTTGTTTTTTTGTTTTTTTTTTTTGTTTTTTTTTTGGTTTTTTTGGATTTGGTTTTTTCGAGACAAGGTTTCTCTGTATAGCCCTGGCTGTCCTGGAACTCACTCTGTAGACCAGGCTGGCCTTGAACTCAGAAATCCGCCTGCCTCTGCCTCCCAGAGTGCTGGGATTACAGGCATGCACCACCACCACCGCCTGGCTCTAAAGTAGGTTTTGAAAAATCTAAGCCAACAACTTCCTGCTGACTAGCAGCACTGAGTTCCTGGGAGCAAGTTTGATGAGTGCTGTCAGAATATCTAACTTCTTCATTCTTTGCAAACAATTACTTAAAAAACTGTAGCCAACAGCAAACAACCAATAAGCCACTTCTCTTCTTGGGGCCTTAGCATTCTGAAAAATCCCCAGAATTCCAAATGTCACTCAATTGCAGAAACTATCTGTACATGGCAAAATCATGGCCCTACCAGAGCATGAAGCAAATCATAGTCAGCTGCTGTGGACAATCTGAAGCAGCACCATATCCCACACCTAGGATTAAAACAAAAATATATTCCTATAATATTTCTGTGTTTTTTTAAAGAAACCAAAATGCCAAATTTGTTGCTACAAACACTGGCCATGAGAAACCTTCCTGAGGACCCAGCAGCTTCTGAATCTTTAGTTCAGTGCTGTGCCCTCCTCAGGCCCCATAAGGACAAATCAAGGTGTTTACTGTGTAAAGAGGAAGTGAGGACAAATCCTGAGGTACAGAGGAGGTGGTTATAGATCTCAAGAAGTGCTCCTCGTGGAGCTGAAGGTTGAGAATCTGACAGTGCATGGTGATACAGAGGATCATATGGAGAATGGAGTGGATCCTATACCTCCAGGGCTTGAAGTCAGACAGATCTGGCAGCCTCAGAGCTGAGTGGCTTGGATTCTTGGAGGAAAAACTACTCAAACAATTATGAAGAGCAGAGCAGGGGAGTTGAAATTAATCCATCTATCCTGCCTGTCAAAACAACCACAGTCATTTTTAAATAGGTGTGCCTTTACTTAAAATGTGTGACAGAGAGTCAGAATAACTCAGGGTAAAGTGGGCAGACCCAGACAAGCCTCAAGGGTAATAGGAGGTAAATATGATGAAAATATATATGTGCATGAATATGCCATAGTGAAAACCATTGTTATGTATGATTGATATAAACTAATAAAAGTTTGAAATTTAACAGCTAGAGAGATGGCTTGGCGGTTAGGAGCACTTTCCAGGTGCTCGCTCTTCTCAGAGCTCCCCCTGGCCACACTGCCCACATGGGCTGCCTTGAAGTTGAGCTGAGCCTGCCTGCCTGCCTGCTGCCTGCCTGCTGCCTGCTGCCTGCTGCTTGCTGCCTGCCTGCCTGCTGCCTGCCTGCTGCCTGCCTGCTGCCTGCCTGCCTGCTGCCTGCCTGCCTGCTGCCTGCCTGCTGCCTGCCTGCCTGCTGCCTGCCTGCCTGCTGCCTGCCTGCCTGCTGCCTGCCTGCTGCCTGCCTGCCTGCCTGCTGCCTGCCTGCTGCCTGCCTGCCTACTGCCTGCCTGCCTGCCTACTGCCTGCCTGCCTGCCTGCCTGCCTGCCTGCCTGCTGCCTGCCTGCTGCCTGCCTGCCTGCCTGCTGCCTGCCTGCCTACTGCCTGCCTGCCTGCCTGCCTGCCTACTGCCTGCCTGCCTGCCTGCCTGCCTGCCTGCCTGCCTGCCTGCCGGGTCCTGACTGAGAGAGGTGCAGCTTTCCCTTCCCTTTCCTTCATCCTTTCCTTCTGCCTCTCTATTGGATGGCTGCCGGAGCTTCTGCCAGTGCGTTCTGCTTCCTTCCTTCCTCTAAAGCTTCCCACCACCCTGGGATCTCTCTCTCTCTCTCTCTCTCTCTCTCTCTCTCTCTCTCTCTAATTAAAAACTTTTAAGCCGGGTGTGGTGGCGCATGTCTTTAATCCCAGCACTTGGGAGGCAGAGGCTCCCAAGTGCTGGGATTAACTCAGTGGATTTCTGAGTTCAAGGCCAGCCTGGTCTACAGAGTGAGTTCCAGGACAGCCAGGGCTACACAGAGAAACCCTGTCTCGACCTTTTCTGTTTGGTGCTGGTAAGATGGCTCGTGGTTAAGAGCTCTCTCTGCTCTGTAGAGGACCTAAGTCCCAGCCCCACATCAGACGCTCACATTCAGCTGCCGCTTTGGTCCCATGGGGTCCAGGGTCCCCTCAGGGACCTCAGCCACAGGCTGCAGACCCTCGGGGCACATGTGTGCATACGTTTAAATAGTTTAGATTTATTTTATTTAGGTATGTCTAGGAAAGGTTTTTTTCTTTCTTGATCTTTCCTCCCTCTCTCCCCCTCCCTCCTTCCCTTTCCCCTCCCTTCCTTCCCCCCCCTTCCTTCCCCCTCCCTTCTTTCCTCCCTTTCTTCTCTCTGACAGGGTCTGTCTATGTAGCTCAGGCTGGCCTCAGTCTCAAGATTCACCTGGCTTAAGTCTCTGCTACATAGTGATAATTTATTATAATTTCAGAAAATGTGGCTTTCCAATCTGTGTCCAGCAGAATGGCTCCCTGGAGGGGAGTGTGTGTGTTTTCTGCTGTTTAGGAGGTGGGAAAAATATATAAATATATATTTAAAGAAGTGGAGGGTGGAGAGAGAGCCAGCATGTGCATTGATATGAGGTTCAACAAGTGCAATGAATTATCTGGGACAAAGGTGTGGTTTGTTTATTAATGTAGTTGTTGTTGTTCCCGGGTTTCGGCACCATTGATGGGATTTAAAAGAGAGAAAGGGTATTAGTAAGTATGGCATGGAGACGTGGGGGAAGGGGGTACCTAAGTGGGCCCATGTCTAGGCATCCCCTTTCCCCTGAAGGACCACACACACACACACACCAACATGGTATAGAATAGAGTTTATTTAGAGAATAGGATGAGAGTCAATGATATAGTAGAGAGAGAGAGAGAGAGAGAATAGAGAGAGAGTGGAGAGGAGTGGAGGCCGGCCATGACCATGTGGAGAGAGGGGGGAGGGGAGCCCAAGAGGGGCAGAGAGGTGAGAGGATGAGAGGGAAAGAGAGGGGAAAAGAGAGCGAGGAGGGGCAGGCAGTCCCTCTTATAGTGGGCCAGGCATGTGGGGCGGGGCATACCTGGCTATTGCCAGGTAACTGTGGGTTAGAGCTTGAACAGAATACCAACAAAAGGGGTAAGGAAGTTTCAGTCACTCAGCAATATACTCTGTGCTGGGCTGTGCTGGATTCCCGTCACTGTTTTCAAAAGCCTACACGCAATGAAAACTATCTGCTTGAGTGGCAAATACAATTATAAAAACAAGACAAGTAAATAAATAACAAAATAATAAAACAAAAAATAAAATAAAACCCCAAAGTCAGGTTGGAACGATAGCTCAGCTACAGAGCCCTTGCCTAATGTTCAGGAGGCCATAGGTGTGATCCCCTAGCACTACAAAAACAGCAGACACACTAAACCCAAGGACAACACCTACAAAGCCCTGTGGGGCAGGAGAGAGGCCAAAGGTGGACACTGTGCTGCTCTTCCAGATGCTGCCCTTCCAGATGCTGCTCTTCCAGATGCTGCTCTTCCAGATGCTGCCCTTCCAGAGGACTTGAGCTTAGTTCCCAGCACCCTGTGACTCCAGCTCTACAGAGACCTCTGCCCCCTTGGACACCACACTCACATACTCTCCCTAACACACATACTTAAAACTGTAGCTGTCCAGCAGCCATGGATGAACTGGGTAGCTGAGAGGGAGGCTGGAAATGAAAAAGGACAGAGTTGGGGGTGGAGAGAAGGATGAAGCCAAGACAAAGGTTTCTCATCAAAGCTGAAAGTTTAATTTTCAGCTCTGCTTTTGTATAGGGAAAATCCACAGGCCCATCCTTTGTTTCAGCTGGATTGAATTGCAAAGCAAACTCAGCAGGTGGTCAACCCCTAAAGCTCCTGTAGGAAATTGCAGAAATTGCTAATGCTTTGAGGCCAGTCAACTCCTGCTAGGTTGTAAAATTGTGTGTGTGTGTGGGGGGGGTGTTTAGCCTACTCAAGTCACAGGGAAGGGCATAATTTCCCCTTTTTTGTTTTTTAAAGCTGGACAGGGACACAAGATTTACTTGTTTTCCGTTATTTGGTCTAGGGTAGAGTGGCTAGGCGCCTGTGTCTGTGTCTATATTGCTCCTTCTTACCTGTCATGGAGGGCAAACACAGCTTTTTCTTGTTTTTCTCTGTCTCAGGTTGATAGGAGCTCAAGAACCGTCTCTGGCCACCGACTTCATAAGCACGCTCTTTCCAGTTCAGACCAAAGCCCCGAAGGACATAGGAAGATGCACTCAACGCATTTCTTCATCGAGATGAACAACTGCTGTGGTGAGCAGCTGAGCTTGCTGAAGGCGATCCCGTGTGAAGGCAACCAACCTGCTTAAGACACAAAGTCAAAGGTTAGAGTTGTCTGTGGGAATGCCCCAGGTATTCAGTTCAGCTGCTAATTGGCCAAAGACCAAATACAAGGTCTGGCCACCGGGTATATGGGAAGCGACTTTGAGAATTGATAAAAAACACTCTCCAGTAAGAGTGGAGACTACACTCCAGGTTAACTCAGCTGGCTGATAGGGATTTGGAGCCGTCTTCATCCTTGGTATCATAATCATTAGAAGGCTCAGGATCTGTGTCCACTTGACGAACCTTCAAGCAACCATTGGGCTCCGTATTCTTTTTGTGAGAAAACACAGACAGAACCTGGCCCCCATATTGAATACCCGATTAGGACCATGCCATATGAGTGGATCCTTCCATTTCGCCAAGGCATAAGGATGCCTAGTTGTAGGTGCCATAGACACAGCAGAGAGTTCCTTGGCATGCACATTTTAAAATTTTAACAATAAAAAGAGCATGGTTTAAATAATGTGGTGATGGGGATATAATCTCCCCTTTTTTGTTTTTTATGAAGATATTATTTATTTAAAGTTCTACAGTACCTTGTCCTTGAGAATTATAAAGAATCCCAGTAATATGGATAACATTAAATTGTTCACAAAACATCTGAAATGCTTGACTGTAATAGCCAGTTCCATTATCTGTCTTAATCGGATTTGGAACACCAATCATAGAAAAATAATGCATGCCGGGCAGTGGTGGCACACACCTTTAATCCCAGCACTTGGGAGGCAGAGGCAGGCAGATTTCTGAGTTCCAGGCCAACCTGGTCTACAGAGTGAGTTTCAGGACAGCCAGGGCTACACAGAGAAACCCTGTCTCGAAAAAACCAAAACCAAACCAAACCAAAACAAAAATGCAGGCAATGACTGATTACATTTTTTTTTTTGTTTTTTGGTTTTTTTGGTTTTTGTTTTGTTTTGTTTTTGTTTTTTGAGGCAGGGTTTCTCTGTGTAGCCCTGGCTGTCCTGGAACTCACTCTGTAGACCAGGCTGGCCTGGAACTCAAAAATCCGCCTGCCTCTGCCTCCTAAGTGCTGGGATTAAAGGTGTGTGCCACCACCGCCTGGCACATTTTGTTTGTTTTGTTTTTTCGGGGGTTGGTTTTTTTGAGACAGGGTTTCTCTGTATAGCCTTGACTGTCCTGGAACTCACTCTGTAGACCAGGCTGGCCTCGAACTCAGAAATCTGCCTGCCTCTGCCTCCCAGAGTGCTGGGATTGCAGGCGTGCTCCACCACCGCCCAGCCTGATTACATTTTTAGTTGCTTCTCCTGTTAAAGCAGTTGTAACTAGAAAGCCTGAAAAGGTATCAATAGTCATATGTACATATTTTATTTTCTAAAATCAGAAATGACTACCATTCATTTGCAATAATTGATAAGGTGTAAGTTCTCGAGGACTAACACCATTATGTGGTGCAGGTAGTGATGGATTAATGTTGCAGGTTTCGTCACCATATGATGAGTTTATTAATGGAGAGAGAAGAAGGGGATTAGAGAGTGTGGCACAGCGGTGTGGGGGAAGGGGGGTGCCTAGGCAGGCCCATGCCCAGGCACCTCGTCCCCCTGAGGGGCCACACACACAGAGACATGGTATAGGATAGAGTTTATTCAGGGAAGAGGATGGGAGTTAATGATGTAGTGGAAGCAGAGAGAGAGAGAGAGAGAGAGAGAGAGAGAGAGAGAGAGAGAGGAGAATAGAGAAGTGGAGGCCAGTCATGACCACGTGGAGAGAGGGGGAAGGGAGGAGAGCCCAAGAGGGGCAGAGAGGTGAGAGTTCAGAGAGGCAAGAGCTGATGAGAGAGAGAAAGGAGGGGCAAGCAGCCCCTTTTATAGTGGGCCAGTCTATGGGGCAGGGCATACCTGGCTGTTGCCAGGTAATTGTGTGTTGGAACGTAGAGTACTAACAGGTAGAAATTGAGATCATTGAGGACAAGTGTTTACAATTTGAAGTGTACATTCTCTAGAAATACCAGATTGTTGTCTCAAGCTATTACTGTTTTGATGATGTAAAGAATAAAATTGTTTGGCTAATTGTTCCTGTATAAGGCCTATAATCTGCCTGGTATACAAATCTGCTGTGGCATTGTCTAAGAGGGTCTGTCCAGGCAATGCAGAACGAGCTCTTAAATGTCCTATAAAGTTAAGGAATAGTATGTTTTCTTAAATTGAGTTGTTGCATAAATAATTGAGAAATTTGAGAATTAGCAGTATCTAGAAAAGGAACAATTTCAAGAAATTGTAAGCCATGAGCTATATATTGGCTATCAGTACACAAATTGAAGCTTGATTTTTCAACATTTAAAAACAGTGGCTATAGCAAGTATTTCAATTATTCGTGTTAAAGTGGGGGGGAAATTCAAGAGAATAAGCATGTGATTCTATTACATATGCTGCTTTCCCATTAGATGAGCCAACTGTAAGCACTTTCTTTATTAGCTATATATACAAACTTACAGGAAATACGAAAGCATGCATAGAAGCAAATTATAACAACTTGTCAAGGGGACAATTTCCTTATTTTGGGCTAGCCTTAGACCCTTGAATAGCTTTAGATCCCTGAATATAGCTTTAGACACTACGGCTTTAGACTCCATGCCTCCGTCTGTGTCAGAATGTCCTGAAACTGGTAGACACACTCTTTGGAATATATTAATTTAGCAAATCTCCAGCTTCCACTACCCTAGAAGATAAGAATGTCACTAGATCACATCAGGAGCCCACGGGAAAGTGGCCTCATCCTGCTGTAACCACCTCTCTCATGTTCCTACCAAAGTATTTGGAATGTATCTTGATTTATGACTTTCTTTATTCTGTCACTATGAAAACTCTGTGGACTGCTTCCACATGAGAGCATGAAATTTGGGGTACCGAAATCTGTCTTTTCGAGGTGGGAACTGTGTTTTCTGCTTGCTTGCTTTTTATTTTTCTGGTTGATTCCTCCGAGCCTCCCACCACATCCCACCTTGAAAATAACATTGTGACCTGAAGATGAGTCTCAGTTGGCCTGGGAGGTACAAGGCCCTGATTTCAGTCCCCAGCACCACAGACACTGGGTGTGGTGTCAAACATCTGTCACTCCAGCAGTTGGGGAGTGAAGGCAGCAAGATCATTAATTCAAGGTCCTCATCAAATATTCAGTGAGTTTAAGGCTAGCCTGAACTACTATGTGTTACCAAAGAAAAGGAAGGAAGGAAGTAGCATGCTTTGGAGCTGACACATCTTATTAGCTACTTAGATAAATAATGTGAATCTGGAATCCAGCACAGTTACAGCTTATAAGTTAATCATCTTATAAATACTTTGATCGGGTCCATCCTTCCTTCCTTCCTTCCTTCCTTCCTTCCTTCCTTCCTTCCTTCCTTCCCTCCCTCCCTCCTTCCTTCCTTTCTTCCCTCCCTCCCTCCCTCCCTCCCTCCTTATTTTGAGATAGGATCTCACTATGGAGCCCTTGCTGCCCTGGGATTCTTGTGGTTTTTGTTTGCTTGTTTATTTGTTTGTTTTTCTGAAACAGGGTTTCTCTTCATAGCCCTGGCTGTCCTGGAATTCACTCTGTAGACCAGGCTGGCCTCAAACTCAGAAATCTGCCTACCTCTGCCTCCCAAATGCTGGGATTAAAGGCGTGTGCCACCTTTGCCTGGTGCCCTGGAATTCTTTACGTAGACCAGACTAGCTTCAAACTCCCAGAGAGCTATCTGCCTCTGCCTCCCAAGTGCTGGGATTAAGACCATACACGACCATGCCTGGCTTGGTGTTGTTTTCTGGTTTGTTTGCTTTTATTTTTGGTTTTTGAGACATGGTTTCTTTGTGTAGCTCTAGAACTCTTGTTGTAGACCAGGGTGACCTTGAACCTATCGCCTACCTCTGCCTCCTGAGTGCTGGGATTGATGACTGTAACACCACTGTCCTGTAAATCCAATGGGTAACCTCCACCCCCCTCTCTCCCTTGTGACAGACAGGGATAGTTACCATTATACTAATGAAGACTAGCCATGTTTTATTTAAAAAATAAATAAATAAACAACCAAGATCTCCCGGTGTTAAGACCCAGGTAAGTGCTGTCTATCTAGGCAGCCATTTTATACTGTTACAAGGGAACATGTACCATTACTAGGAACTTCTTCATGCTGGACTTAACTGTTAACCCAAATTCTGTTATGTTCTGTACTTCGGTGTTCTTGGAAACCAATCACAATAGAGGTCATTTAGAACTGCTTCCTATAGATAGCCACAGTAAGTTTGAAGCCAACACCTCCCTGGGATTTGACATCTTACATGGCAGGAAGAGACATGTTCCTGGTTGGCAAGGTGGGACATGAGTGCTAGGCAAGTCAAGCTGTCAGCCACAGCTGAGTAATCTAATCAATGAAGACAGTGTAAGTGTACCACAAAGACACGTTCCTAAGGACGCCCCCTGTCCCTAAATCCTGATTGGTGGACTAACGTGGCACAGGTGTTCGTGGATTTTGGGCTTGAAACCTCTGTGGGATTCTGGATTGCGATCAGAGTCTGATTTCTGAATCTACGAGGTGTCCACGGTCAATCAGTCCTGGGACGAGTGCTCAATAACCTGGCCCTGTCTGAGTGAGGTAGTGTTCCAGTGGTTGGTGGGGCAACTCCTGTCCCCACACCCTGTGTATTTCAAACTCATGATCCTCTTGCCTCGGCCTCCCAAGAGCTAGGATTTCATGTATAAGCCAGCATGCATAGTCATGTATGTGTTTTTAGTTGGTACATGTAGCATATGTATGTGTTTATGGGGCACAGTGTAGTATAGATTAATTGGTTTATTTCTATTCCTGCTAGCTTCCAAATGAATGCATCTCAGGGTAGGATTTATTTATTTAGCTTTTGCACAGTTACTGGGGGATTGCCCCTAAATCTATATTTCTATTGGCTAGACTGTCTACTTCCCAAGTGCCTTGCTTAAGAACCTGCTGTTTAGCCGGGCGCAGTGACGCATACCTGTAATCCCAGCACTTGGGAGGCAGAGGCAGGCGGATTTCTGAGTTCGAGGCCAGCCTGGACTACAGAGTGAGTTCCAGGACAGCCAGGACTACACAGAGAAACCCTGGATCAAAAAAAGCAAAAAACAAAAAAAAAAAGAACCTGCTGTTTGAATCTAACCTGGATTACTTCTGCTCCAGCAGTCTGTCCTGGGGAGGGGCGGAGGGTATTTCACTTGGGTGCATGTTCCTGGTCTATCAAGTCTAATGGAGGCCTCCTGTCCTCTCCACCTTCCTTCTCCTCCTTCTCTCTTTCTTCTCCTTGTGATCCCTATCTGTGACCCCAGCCCAGTAACTCACACTCCACCTCTTCTGTTCTGCCCAGTCATTGGCTGTAGCCACCTTTATTTAATCAATAGTTTTACACTGGGGAGCAAGGTCTACATAGCATCACGTGGCGCACGTGGTCTGTGGGGCCAGTATTTAGTATTTGAATACACGGCAACACCAGACCAATCCCAACAGTGCAACACTTCAGTGCATGTGTGACATGTGTAACAACCAGGTCAGAGCAAATTAGTATAGCTGTCCCTTAGACAGTCGCTGTATTGTTAACATTAAAAATCTTTTTTGGCTGGGCGGTGGTGGCACATGCCTATAATCCCAGCACTCTGGGAGGCAGAAGCACGTGGATTTCTGAGTTCAAGGCCAGCCTGGTCTACAGAGTGAGTTTCAGGACAGTCAGGGCTATACAGAGAAACCCTGTCTCAAAAAAAACAAAAAAAACTTTTTTGTTTGTTTTTGTTTTTTGTTTGTTTTTCTTTCTTTTTTAAAAAAATATATTTATTTTATGTATATGAATGCTCTGCCTTCAGATACACACCAGAAGAGGGCATCAGATCCCATTATAGATGGTTGTGAGCCACCATGTGGGTCCTGGGAATTGAACTCAGGACCTCTGGAAGAGCAGTCAGTGCTCTTAACTGCTGAGCCATCTACCCTCCCCTGTTTGTTTGTTTTTCAAGACACAGTTCCTGGAACTCAATTTGTAGACCAAGCTGGCTTTGAATTCATAGAGATCCACCTGCTTCTGCCTTTTGAGTGCCGGGATTAAAGGTGTGTGCCACCATGCTTGACCTAAAAAATCTCTTTTTAAAAATTCTATTCAGAGCCGGGCGGTGGTGGCGCACGCCTGTAATCCCAGCACTTGGGAGACAGAGGCAGGCGGATCTCTGAGTTCGAGGCCAGCCTGGTCTACAGAGTGAGTTCCAGGACAGCCAGGGCTATACAGAGAAACCCTGTCTCAAAAAAAAAAAAAAAATTCTATTCAGCTAGGCATAGGGGTACATACTTGGGAAGTACTTGGGAGGCAGAGGCAGGTGAATCTCTGAGTTCTAGGCCAGCCTGGTCTACAGAGTTAGTTCTAGGACAGCCAGGGCTATGCAGAGAAACCATATTTCAAAAATCAAAAACAAAAACAAAAAGCTATTAATTTATTGTCTGTTGGTGGGCTGCATGCGCATGTGCTGGCTGTGGCATGCCTGTGGAAGCAGGGTGGCAGCTTGTGGGTGTCCTCCTCCTTTACCATGAGGGTGCTGGGGTTGAATTAGGTCCTCTGTCATTGTTTTTTTTTTTTTTTTTTTTTTTTTTTTTTTTTTGTTTTTCGAGACAGGGTTTCTCTGTGTAGCCTGGCTGTCCTGGAACTCACTCTGTAGACCAGGCTGGCCTCGAACTCAGAAATCCTCCTGCCTCTGCCTCCCAAGTGCTAGGATTACAGGCGTGTGCCACCACGCCCGGCTTCTCTGTCATTGTTAATGTTGAACCATCTCAACATTTTTTTTAGACAGGGCCTCCTGTGAAATACACTTCTTCTTCTTCTTCTTCTTCTTCTTCTTCTTCTTCTTCTTCTTCTTCTTCTTCTTCTTCTTCTTCTTCCTTTTGGTTTTTCGAGACAGGGTTTCTCTGTGTAGTCCTGGCTGTCCTGGAACTCACTCTGTAGACCAGGCTGGCCTCGAACTCAGAGATCCGCCTGCCTCTGCCGCCCAAGTGCTGGGATTACAGGCGTGCGCCACCACGCCCGGCTCTCACTACACTTCTGATCTTGCTGTTTTTATCCCCCAAGTATTGAGATTGCAGGCACATACCACCCAATCTCTTCAGTGTGGTGCTACGAATGGACCCCAGGGTTACAAGATGAGCCCTCTACCAACTGAGCCACACCCCCAGCCCACATTTCAGGGCCTTTCAGTCCACACTGTCTAATACTTCCTGGCACTAGAACAAGGCTTTACCAACCATTCCCATGTTGTTAGGAGGTGGTGTATTAGTTTAGTGCTTAGACACACATTTTTACTTACCCCCTACAAATATAATTACATTCTGTTTCTTTGAGGCTGAAATTGTGTTGTCAGATTAGCCCAGCTGGAGGCTGCTAATCCTCGAGGCTGTTACTAAATACTGCCAATGTCACTGAGCTAAGAACAGCACACGGTGAGAGTAGGAGCTGATCGCCTTCCTTTCCAGCAGGGTGATTGGAAGTTGGTAATTGCCGGGCAGAAAGACTGGCTGATTTCCAATTAACAGACTAGACAAACAGTACTCATTGGTAAATTTTGTTTGTTCATAATAAATGTACTGCTTCTATAATCTAATTTCTAACTAAACATAGGTTTGTAGCATGGTCATTTCTGACACGGGATCAGTATTTGCATGGTTGTTATTCAGTGGTTTTTGTTTTTTAAGAAGGATGGGGTGCTTGTCTTCACTATGCCATCTGTCACTCTTGAGGGGTTAGAGATGGATATAAAGACCTCTGTAGGGCTAGAAGTTGGGGTCTTGCCTATCATGTACAAGGGCCTTGGTTTGGTTCCCAGCATCACATAAACGAGATGTGGACATTTGTCCCTCTAATTCCAGAACTCGGGAGGTGTGTTACAGGTGACCCACTAGAGGTAACACTCAGACCCAGTTTATAGACATATGAAGATCTTCAGTCCAGCCGATTAGGAGCACATTCAGGTATTTGGGGACCGTGTGGCCCCGAATGTCTAGAGCACAGGGTTTTGGAAGGCAAAGTCCAAGTCCTGTCATCTCCATCAGAAGCTGCATGGAGGTTCTGCACAAGCATGGAGTTTAACCGAAGCTGAGGGGCTAGCTGGGGCATCTTGACATCTGGCTCCTAGAATAGAGGTGGGTAGATTTCCATGGGCTTCTCCATCAAGGAGATCCGATTCTACTTAACCCTGAAATGCCCTCAGCACGAAGACAGGATGGAGGAACCTCTGCACGGTCTTCCCCTGTCACAGGTGGCCTCAGGAGGACCAAAAGTTCAAGGCCATCTTCAGACACAGAGAAAATCTGAGGCCAGCCTGGTCTACATAGTAAGTTCTAGGACAGTCAGGGCAATGCAGAGAGAGCCTGTCATAACAACAGCAGCAGCAGCAACAGAAATAAACAACAACCCTGCTTGTCTGTGGAGCTGGGCCCTGTGTCACTACTCCTGGCTGGCCAGGATGAACCAGAGAGGCCCACGCTCTCCCAAATAGATTGCCCCGCAGCCTTGGCCATTGTTCCCTTCGTTGTCCGTGGCTAATGTGCCATCCTGCCTCCTGGCATCAGGACGGTTAGACACACCATTGCACATGCTTGGCAAGGAAGCGTCTTGGGATATGTCTGCAGGGGCTCCAGCACAGCTTCACATGGGATCTGCTGACCCTCGGTGTTCAGTCACTGACAGAATTCACACCCTGGACGACATTTACCACTCTTACTGGTCTCCCAACACACAACATTCCTCTCAAATCTTCCTTGTCTGAGAAATTTTTTGATTGGGCTTCTCTAATCCCCCCCCTTTTTTTTTAAAAAGCATGATGGTGGTTAGTTGTTATTCTTATTTATTATTATCATCATCATTAATTAGTTTGGGGCTTAATTTTTTTGTTAAGTTTGATTTCTTTTTTGAGAGCTTTCTACATCTGTACTATTCCTGTTCCCTCTGTTCCTTCCAAACTCATTTTCTCCACCCCAAACTTGCTGGGCAGTGGTGATGTACACCCACCTTTAATACCAGCACTCAGGAGGCAGAGGCAGGTGGATCTCTGTGAGTTAGAGGCCAGTCTGGTCTACATAACAAGTTCTATGCCAGTTCTATTGAGTCTCTCTCTCTCTCTCTCTCTCACACACACACACACACACACATGCTTTCTTCTCTAATTATTACTCCTCTATGTATATACGCACATATATACACAGTGTAACCTACTGAGTTCCTTTAGCTTTATTTCTGTGAACATGTATGCAGGGTTGACCTGGAAGAAGTTAATTCTCTCTCAGCAGCCATTGACCATCTGAAAGGCATGAGACTGTAGAATTTCCTCTGTCCACTTCAGCACCTCAACTGGTGTCATCATGTGAGTCTTGTTCACTGGCAACACACTGTTGAGATTTTAATGAGTGTGTTTTTCCCACAATGCATAGGGGCTCTATCTAGCAACAAGTGTTCTAGGCTTCTGGCTCTTACAATCCTTGTACTCCCCCTTCGATGATTTTCCCTGAGCCTTCCGAGTAGGGCTTGCACTGCAGACCTGTCAGTTAGATTTGGGTATCCCACAGTTCCTTACTTTACATTCTGACCAATTAGGGATTTTGGCAACAGTCTTCATCTGATTCTCTGATTAAGGACAAGAGCTACAGATTGGGCCAGTGCACAGGGTGTAAACATTTTTTTTTTGATTTGTTTGTTTTTTTCGAGACAGGGTTTCTCTGTGTAGCTCTGGCTGTCCTGGAACTCACTCGGTAGACCAGGCTGGCCTCGAACTCAGAAATCCGCCTGCCTCCGCCTCCCAAGTGCTGGGATTAAAGGCGTGCGCCACCACCGCCCGGCCAGGGTGTAAACATTTTTAATTTAGATTTTTATTTCTTTGTGTGAGTATGTACGTGCTTGTGTGAGTATGTATGTGTTTGTGTGAGTATGTATGTACTTGTGTGAGTATGTATGTGCTAGTGTGCGTATGTATGTACTTGCATGGGCATGTATATACTTGTGTGAGTATATATGTACTTCTGTGGGTATGTATGTACTTGTGTGGGTATTATGTACTTGTGTGGGTATGTATGTACTTGCATGGGTATATATGTACTTGCGTGGGTATGTATGTACTTGCGTGGGTATGTATGTACTTGCGTGGGTATGTGTGTACTTGTGTGGGTATGTATGTACTTGTGTGAGTATGTATGTACTTGTGTGAGTATGTATGTACTTGTGTGGGTATGTATGTACTTGTGTGGGTATGTATGTACTTGTGTGGGTATGTATGTACTTGTGTGGGTATGTATGTACTTGCGTGGGTATGTGTACTTGCGTGGGTATGTGTGTACTTGTGTGGGTATGTATGTACTTGTGTGAGTATGTATGTACTTGTGTAGATGCACATGGCCATAGTGCTCCTGTGGCCAGAGAAAAACTTTCTCTTTCCACTAAGAACCAAACTCAGGTATTCATGTTGAGGACAGCACCTTTACATGATGAAGCATCTCACCAGACATTTTAATATAAAGGCTTAACAATTTAAGCCCTTTGGTTAAGAGAAAGAAAAGCACTTAGGAAAAAAAAAAAGTAAGACATCCAGTAGGGAATGTGCATGTGGGCTTCTTCTTCTTCTTCTTCTTCTTCTTCTTCTTCTTCTTCTTCTTCTTCTTCTTCTTCTTCTTCTTTTTTTTTTTTAGACAGGGTTTCTCTGTGTAGCCCTGGCTGTCCTGGAACTCACTCTGTAGACCAGGCTGGCCTCGAACTCAGAAATCCGCCTGCCTCTGCCACCCAAGTGCTGGGATTAAAGGCATGTGCCACAACTGGGCTGAGTGTGGGCTTCTTAAGGCTCACCCTTTAGTCTCCCTGCCCGCTCTGCATGTACTTTTTTTGTTTGTTTGTTTGTATTTTGTTTTTTCTTTTTCTTTCTTTCTTTCTTTCTTTCTTTCTTTCTTTCTTTCATTTTCTTTTTCTTTCTTTTCTTTTTCTTTTTTCTTGGAGACAGGGTTTCTCTGTTTAGCCCTGGCTGTCCTGGAACTCACTCGGTAGACCAGGCTGGCCTTGAACTCAGAAATCTGCCTGCCTCTACCTCCCAGAATGCTGGGATTACAGGTGTGCGCCACCACAGCCTAGCCACTTTTTTTTTTAAAAGACTTATTCTATTTATTTTATATATACACGAGTACACTGTAGCTGTCTTCAGACACATCAGAAGAGGGCATCAGATCCCAGTACAGATGGGTGTGAATCACCATGTGGTTGCTGGAATTTGAACTCAAGACCTTTGGAAGAGCAGTCGGTACTCTTAACCACTGAGCCATCTCTCCAGCCCTCTGTGTGCACTTTTTTGTTTGTCTGTTTGTTTGTTTTTTGTTTTTTTTTTCCCCCGAGACAGGGTTTCTCTGTGTAGCCCTGGCTGTCCTGGAACTCACTCTGTAGACCAGGCTGGCCTCGAACTCAGAAATCCGCCTGCCTCTGCCTCCCAAGTGCTGGGATTACAGGCATGTGCCACCACGCCCAGCTCTGTGTGTACTTTTGATGGATGATTGATTTAAAGGAACTCCGACACAGTGGGTAGAAGGCTTGCCTAGCATGTGGAAGGAAGCCCTGGGTTCCTTCTCCATCCTGAGTTCCCCATAAAGCCAGACTGTTATTTGCTATAATCTCAGCACTTGGGAGACGGGGAGGCAGGAGGGATCAGAAGTTTGAGACCCACTGGAGATACTGTCTTTGTTCACATAACTAGACATGTCTGAGCTTGGATTTGAACCCTGTGATGGATCGTTGAGGAAGGATATAAGCCAGGATAGAGTTGTATTCCTGCATCATGGATGCTAAAATATGTGTGTAGAGATCCTTTAAAAAGACAGAAACCAAGCCGGGCGTTGGTGGCGCACGCCTTTAATCCCAGCACTTGGGAGGCAGAGGCAGGCGGATTTCTGAGTTCGAGGCCAGCCTGGTCTACAGAGTGAGTTCCAGGACAGCCAGGACTACACAGAGAAACCCTGTCTCGAAAAACCAAAAAAAAAAAAAAAAAAAAAAAAAGACAGAAACCATTCTGGAGTAAGGAGGCTCCCCTGTAGTCCCAGCACATTGGAGGCAGAGGCAGAAAGGTCAGGGGTTCGAGGCCATTCCCAGCTACCTATTTCAGTGTGGGCTACATGAGACTTTAACTGAGAATACAAAACAATAAAGGTTAGAACCCCAGTTCTGGGCATTTCTAAGAGCAGGGCCCTAAGCCGGGCGGTGGTGGCGCACACCTGTAATCCCAGCACTCTGGGAGGCAAAGGCAGGCGGATTTCTGAGTTCGAGGCCAGCCTGGACCCTGTCTTGAAAAAACCAAATCCAAAAAATAAAAAAACAAAAAACAAAACAAAAAAACAAAAAACAAAAAGAGCAGGGCCCTAGGTTTTCTGGCACCTTCCATGCTCTCTGAGGGCTCTGCTTCTCGACATGGGGTTATCAGTCTCACTTCCTGACAGCTGACAACAGTGCAGACTGCTCTGCAGACTTCAGCTGCCTCTTCTACAGACACAAACAAACCTATCACTGGCGCCCAAAGCTGGTGATCTGAGAGCTGTAAAGAATAGAGTCGGGGTTCTGCCTGGAGTGAGAATTCTCATGAGAGGACAGCGGCAACAGCCCACACTTGTCACCCTTCCTCTTTGCTGATGTCCAGACTTGGTTTCTGCTGACCCTTGTGTCTTGGCACAGTGAGTGGGAACAATGCCCTCCTGAGCCTCTGGCAGAGATCAGCAAACTCATTGTTCCCATGGTTAGGCAGAGCCAACAGTCTTAGGACTGTGGCTCACAGAGGCAGAGCTACTTTATGTATGTGGGGCTCATCACAGAACCCCTCCAGCAGGCTGTCATGAAGGTCACAGGGTTCCATATATGAAGGGTGCTGAGCATGGTCTTTAGTAATGAAAAGTGTTAAATGAAAGTGCTTTATGATGTGATTCAAGGATTTACTTGTGTACAACTTTAAAATAAATGATTGTATTTGTTTTTATTGTATGTGTGTGAGTGTTCTGCTTGCTTGTATGTATGTGTAGAACACGTATGCTTGGTGCCCTTGGAGAATTTTCACTCCAGGCAGAACCCCAACTCTATTAGGGACCAGATCCCCTGGAACTGTCAAGGATGGTTGTGAACCACAGGAGTTGGTCCCCACACTCTCCCTGACTGAGAAGGTTTCTGTCACCATGAAGTGTTCTCCAGACTAGCATCCTGTGAGTTTTTGGCTAATGCTTATGTCTACACACACACACACACACACACACACGCACGCACGCACGCACGCACGCACGCACGCACGCACACACACAGACACACACACTCCGTCTCACTGTAAGAGTTTTGGGTTTTCACACGTGTGACTCTGCATGGGGTTTTTACATTGGGTCTTGAGACAGAACTCAGGTGTGAGGATTGATTGCAAGCACGTTTTCCTGCTGATTCATCTCCCTGGCCAATTTGTTTTTGAGATAGGATCTCATTATAGAACTCTTACTGGTCTGGAACTTGCTCTATAAGCCAGACTGGCTCTCAACTCATGCGGCTCTCTTAGAATAATGACACTACAGGCATACACTACAGTTCTCAGCCCCAGAGGTACATATTGGAATACTTCCATTTAACCGATGCAACCCTGGGACGTGAAGAGGGAGATTGCTTGGCTGTTAAGTGTGCTTGCTGTTGCCGGGCAGTAGTGGTGCACGCCTTTAATCCCAGCACTTGGGAGGCAGAGGCAGGCGGATTTCTGAGTTCGAGGCCAGCCTGGTCTACAAAGTGAGTTCCAGGACAGCCCGAACTACACAGAGAAACCCTGCCTTGGAAAACAAACAAACAAACAAACAAGAGTGCTTGCTGTTCTTCTTGAGGACCTGAGTTCTGTTCTCAGCACCCAAGCAGCACAGTTCACAGCTGCCTATAACTCCATATATAACAACAACACACACATACACTTACACACTCCATAGCATACACATACATATACACATACATATTTCTTTGTTTATTTTTGAGACAGGGTTTTTCTGTGTAGCCTTGGCTATCCTAGAACTCATGCTATAGTCCAGGCTGGCCTCGAAGTCACAGAGATTGGCCTGCATTTACTTTCTGAGCGTTGGATTAAAGGTATACACCACCAGAACTGCCCAATAAATTAAAAAAAAAAAAAACTCTCAGGACTTTCTTGGAAATCGTTTTAGGAGTGTATCTAGAAGTAATGAAAAAGCGAGCCTGGCCTTGGCTGGTCCTGAGGGTGTGGATAGGAGGTGGAGGCTCAGGTTACTTTGCAGGCCGTTGATGCTGCTACTGCTTGGGTAGCGCTACGACCTGATGGTATTCTGCCCCTGTCAGAGGGCTGCTGTTCATCACAAGGTCTATATTCTGACAGTTTCACGGATCAGTGAATGTCCCTGTCGTCTGGTGAGGAACTGTGGTAGCCAATCTTGGTTGTTGGCCTAGAAGAGGGAACTTCAGTGGAGGAATCACTTTGGCCCTTGTCCTGGAGGCTTTGCAGGATTGCTAAGTGAGGGAGGAGGGCCCTGCCCTCGGGCAGCAGGGCAGCCCTTGAGCAGCCGGTCTTGGGTTGTATACCTTAGTGAGCAGGTAGGGAGGAAGCCACAAGCAGCCTTCCCCTATCATTAACTACTTCATAATTCTGTCCTGACTTCCCTGACCAGGGGTTATAGTCCATAAGTCAAAGAAACCCTTTCTTCCCCTTAGTTGCTTTTGGTCAGGGTTTTATCATAGCATCAGAAAGCAAACTAGAGTAGAAATAAAGTTAGTTGTCGATTTTCAGCTATGCATAGTGGCTCATATCTCTAATGCTAGCAGTTACATTGTGCTGTGATTACAGTGTGCTGGGGCTCCAGTGTGCTGTGGTTAGAGTATGTGGTTGTCAGAGTGTGCTGTGGTTACAGTGTGCTGGGTTGAGCTGGGCGTGGTAAATTCTTATAATTCCAGCATTTGGGAGATGGAAATAGGAGGATCAGCAGTTAAAGGTCAGCCTTTGCTCCCGGAGTTTGAGGCCAGCCTGGGCTACAGGAGACCTTAACAAACAAACAAACAAACAAACAAACAAAGGCTGTCAGTACAATACTATTATTTTAGTGCTGGGAATAGAGTCCAGGGCTCTGTGCAAACTGGCTAAGCCCCACACTTCTGAACTACATCCCAGCCCTGATTTTATTTGTTTGTTAAGAAGTTGTGTTTTTTCTTCCTTAATTTTCTCCTCCTGTGTATGAGTGTGTAGTGCACATGTGTGTGCATGCATAAATATGTACATTTGTGTGTGAATGAGGGTGCATGCCACGACATACTTATAGAAGTCAAGTCAACCGTGGGCATTCGTCCTGGCCTTCTACTATTTATTTATTTATTTATTTATTTATTTATTCATTCATTCATTCATTCATTTATTTGAGACAGGGTTTCTCTGTGTAGCCCTGGCTGTACTGGAACTCACTCTGTAGACTAGGCTGGCCTTGAACTCAGGTGATCCGCCTGCCTCTGCCTCCCAAGTGCTGAGATTACAGGCGTGCGCCACCACCGCCCGGCTTATTTGATTTTACGGTGTCTTAGGTATGGGTATTTTGTCATTTATGCACCATGTGTGTGTCTGTGCACCATGTGTGTGTCTGTGCACCATATGTGTGTCTGTGCACCGTGTGTGTGCCTGGTGCCTGTGGAAGGCAGAAGGTATTGGATCCCCTGGACCTGGAGCTACAGACAGTGATGGGCTGTCCCATGAGTGCTGAGAATCAAACCCAGGTCCTCAGAGCAGCCAGATCTCTTCATTGCTGAGCCATCTCCATCTTATTTTGGGATAAATTCTGTCTGTGCCAGCTGGTTTTATGTCAACTTGGCAAAAGCTAGAGTCATCTGAGAGGGGGGAGCCCCATCTGAGAAAATGTCTCCCTAAGATCTGGCTATAGGCAAGCCTGTTAGGCATCCTTTGGTCTCTTTGCTTGAGAGAGGGTCTTACTATAGCTCTCACCCCTGAAACTCACTGTGTTGACCAGTCCAGCCTTGAACTCACAGATTCTGCCTCTGCCTCCTCACCTGCCTCTGCCTCCTGAGCGCTCAAGTACTGGGATTAGAGGCATGTGATACCACATCTGGCTGGCATTTTCTTAAATAGTGATTGATGCGGGGAGCCCAGCCTAGTGTTGGTGGTGCTGCTCCTAGTCCCAGGTTCAATTAGAAAGCAGGCTGGGCCTGGCAGTGGTGGTGTATGTCTTAAATCCTAGCACTCAAGAGGCAGAGGCAGGTGAGTCGGGGCCAGCCTGATCTCCCAAGTGAGTTCCAGTACAGCCAGAGCAACACAGAGAAACCCTGTCTCAAAAAACAGACAGCAGACAGGCAGACAGACAGGATCAGTAAGCCAGTAAGCATCACCCCTCCATGGATTCTGCACCAGACTTTGCCTCCAGGTTCCTGTCCTGTTTACGTTCTTGTCCTGACTTCCTTCAAAGATGGACTAATATATAGTCCAAATAATAAAATACCTTTTCCTCTTTCTAAATCCAAATCAGATTGTCCCCTGGGTATTCTTGAGGCAGTGTTAAGGGAGGCAATATGCTAGAATACCAGAAACCAAGGTATCTTAAGAGGACATAAAATCCACCATTCATGTCAGACAGCTGGTGCCTGAGGTCCAGGTTAGGAAAGTGACATTCAAGCTCTACAGGAAGCTATCAAGAAGGGCTCTTAGCCGGGCGGTGGTGGCGCATGCCTGTAATCCCAGCACTTGGGAGGCAGAAGCAGGCGGATTTCTGAGTTCGAGGCCAGCCTGGTCTACAGAGTGAGTTCCAGGACAGCCAGAGCTACACAGAGAAACCCTGTCTCAAAAACAAAAAACAAAAAACAAAAAAACAAACAAACAAAAAAAAAAAAAAAAAAAAAAAGAAGGGCTCTTAACTCTACTGGGCAATTTCCCCCTCTTCTGAGCCCTTAGGCCATGGTGAGGGCAAAGAGTAGGATTCCTGCATGGTCTCTTTTTTCAGAATAGCAGGCTTGCTGGAGATTCTGAAGTCCTCACACTTGCAAAGCAAGGACTGTTACCACTGGAGTCACCTCCACAATCCCTATTATTGTTACTATATATATATTTTTTTAAAGCCAAGTTTTTTTGGTTTTTTTTTTTAAAGATTTATTTATTTATTATATGTAAGTACACTGTAGCTGTCTTCAGACACCCCAGAAAAGAGCATCAAATCTCATTACAGATGGTTGTGAGCCATCATGTGGTTGCTGGGATTTGAACTCACAACCTTCAGAAGAACAGTCAGTCCTCTTATCTGCTGAGCCATCTCTCCAGCCCATTGTTACTATATTTTAAATTAAGTCATTGTATGTATGTGGGTGCTTTGTGCACCTGTGTGTCTGTGCATCCTATGCATGTTTGCTACCTGTGGGGGCCAGAAGTGAGCACCAGATCCCCTGGGACTGGAGAGACAAGTGGTTGTTGTTAGGACTCGAACCCAGGCCCTCTGGGAGAGCAGCCAGTGTTTTTTGTTTTGCTTTTTTGTTTTTTGTTTTTTGTTTTTTGTTTTTTGAGACAGGGTTTCTCCGTGTAGTCCTGGCTGTCCTGGAACTCACTCTGTAGACCAGGCTGGCCTCGAACTCAGAAATCTGCCTGCCTCTGCCTCCCAAGTGCTGGGATTACAGGCATGTGCCACCACGCCTGGCTGCAGCTGGTGTTTTTAACCTTTGAGCCCTCTCCAGCCCCACCCCCACTACCATTCTTGACAAGGGATCACATGTATCTCAGACTGGCTTCTTACTTTACCAAAAATGACCCTGAAATTCTAATTCTCCAGCCTCCAGCTCCTGAGTGCTGAGATCCCAGGCATGGACACCACATTCAGTTTGAGCCCAGAACCTTATATGCGCTAGGCAAGCGTTTTATCAGCTGAGCCCCTCCCTAGCCCCTACAGTTAATGGTTTTTTTTTTCTAATTAAAAAAGAAAAGATGGGGCTGGAGAGATGGTTCAGAGGTTAGGAACACTGGCTGATCTTCCCGAGCAACTGGGTTCAACTCCCAGCACACACATTGCAGCTCACAACTGTCTGTAATTCCAGTTTCATGGGATCTGACACCTTCACACAGACATACATGAGGCAAACACCTCCCAAAACCCCACGAGTGTACATAAGATAAAAATAACACCCTAATAATAAAAAATAGAAAAAATAGCCGGGCGCTGGTGGCGCACCTCTTTAATCCCAGCACTTGGGAGGCAGAGGCAGGTGGATTTCTGAGTTCAAGGCCAGCCTGGTCTACAGAGAGAGTTCCAGGACAGCCAGGGCTACACAGAGAAACCCTGTCTCAAAAAAACAAACACAAAAAAAAAAAAAAAAAAAAAAAAAGAAAGAAAAAAGAAAAAAAAAAAGAAAAAGAAAGAAAGAAAGAAAAAGAAAGAAAAGATAAAACAACTTTTATTTGAGTGTGTGTGTGTGTGTGTGTGTGTGTGTGTGTACATGCTGTAAAGACCAGAAAAGGGCATCAAATCCCCTAGGAATGGAGTTACAGGCAGGTATGAGCTGTTGTGTGGGTGCTGGGCACTGAGCCCAGGTCCTCGGAAGCACTGAGCCATCTTTCTGGCCTCCTTCCCTATTTTTTTTTTCATACAGTATATTTTGATCATTTTTCCCTCCCCCAATTCCTCCCAAATCCTCCCTCCCCTCCCTTCCCCTCCCCTCCCCTCCCAATCCTCCAGATCCTCCCAGTCCCCTTTATGTTCTTTTTCTCTCTTTAAAAAAAAAAAAAACAAATGGGTGGAGCAAAGGCTCGGCGGTTAGGAGCACCGGCTGCCCTTCCAGAGGACCCGGGTACAGTTCCCAATACCCACATGGCAGTTCCAGGGGATTTGACACCCTCTCCTGGCCTCTGCAGGCACTGTATGCACATGCTACACAGACATACATGCAGATAAACTTCTATACACAGACAGTAAATAGGAGAAACAAACAAACATGCAAAAGCAAAAACAAGGAACACACACACACACACACACACACATGAGGATCAAAGCAAACAAGTAAAAGTCAAGTAAGACAAATGACCAAAAGAGCCAAAGGAGACAGAAAAAGGTTTTGAAAATAACGTTGAGTTTGCTTTTTGTTGGCCAACTACTGCTGGGCATGGGCCTGCCCTGAAGGGTGGTAATATACCCATGAGACTCCATTGGAGAAAATGGAGTTTTCCTTAGCTACTGGGCATCACTTGCAGAAAGCTTCCTGTTTCGGGGTGAGAGCCCACACCCACTTCCTTTTCTCAGCGCTGGGCCCAGTCTGGCTTGAACCTGTGTGGCCCTGTGCTGCTGCTGCTGTCTGTGCGAGCTCATAGGCTTATCAGTCCCACGACATCTGGAAGGCGCGGTTTCCTCGATGCCCACTGTCCCCTCTGGCTCTTGGAATCTTCCTGTCACCTCTTGAAAATAGATCCCTGAGCCTCGAGGGAAGCCAGCCTCAGCATTTTATTAACTAATATGTATTTATCATTTTCCTCCCCATGGATATGCTACCAAAATATCCTAAGCCCTGATAACAGTGTTGTCTGGTTATTGCTTATGACTAGAGCAACATGGAGCGGGAGACGGGCACGTTCTGTGGCCTGGTTTAGAGCTTTCCAATGCTCTCACTGCAGTGCTAATGGACTGTGGTCCCTCGGAGAAATCCAGACGGAGCTTACTTGCAAGGTCAGGACTACAAGACATAGAAGCAAGCTGGGTATGATGGCATACACTAGGTTTGTGGGGACAGAGGCAGAGGATTGACAGTAAGTTCAGGCTGCCTCCTGTGTCTGATAAGATCTTGTCTCTGAGACCAGCCCAGTGAAAACAGCAGTTAGGAGCTGGCTTCCTGGGTAAAGTGCTTACTTCAAACCTTGAGTACCTGCGCCACCAATACGGCTCCTCAGGTAAAGGTGCTTGCTAGGACCCACTTGGTTGAAGGAGAGAAAGAACAAGTTATCTTCTGACCTCCACACATGTACAAAAACAATTAAGTATGATACGAACACCAACAATGAAATGAAAAGCTGAATCTGAATTCTCAGCACCATAGAAAGGCTGTATGGTGGCACTTGGCGTTAACCCTAGTGCTGTCAGGAGGACACATGACAGTGTTAGTAGTTTGCTGCCCAGTCAGGCTGGCCCCAACTGTGAGCCAAAAAGATAAGTAACATACACCCCTGCACACACACATACACACACACACACACACACACACACACACACACACACAGAGAGAGAGAGAGAGAGAGAGAGAGAGAGAGAGAGAGAGAGAGAGAGACCAAAATTCAAACAAGCTAGAAAGCAAGCCATGGAAAACTTCCGTGAACTGCATATGAACAGACCTACGGGGACTCACCTTAGGCACTGCTGCCACCAGGAGTCCAGATGAGTAACTGTCTATACTAAACCCATATCTTTCTCAAGACTCACTGAGATTCCCTGTAAACAGTTAGGAACCAGTATATGGTGTGGGTATCATAGGACATTCCCAGATGATCTCTTTCTCTCTCTCTCTCTCTGTCTCTCTCTCTCTCTGTCTGTCTCTCTCTCTCCTTTTCTTTTTGGTTTTGGTTTTTTTGAGACAGGTTTCTCTGTGTTGCCCTGACTGTCCTGGAACTCGCCTTATAGATGAGGCTGGCCTCAGACTCAGAGATCAGCCTGCCTCTGCCTCCTGAGTGCCAGGATGAAATGCTTGCACCAAAACCGCTGGGCTTCCTAGTGGTTTCTTACAACACCACTTTTTTTTTTTTTAAAGAGTTATTTATTGCCGGGCGGTGGTGGCGCATGCCTTTAATCCCAGCACTTGGGAGGCAGAGGCAGGCGGATTTCTGAGTTCGAGGCCAGCCTGGTCTACAGAGTGAGTTCCAGGTCAGCCAGGACTACACAGAGAAACCCTGTCTCAAAAAAACCAAAAAAAAAAAAAAAAAAAAGAGTTATTCATTTATAATATGTAGTAAGTACATTGTAGCTGTCTTCAGACACTCCAGAAGAGGGCATCAGATCTCATTACGGATGGTTGTGAGCCACCATGTGGTTGCTGGAATTTGAACTCAGGACCTCTGGAAGAGCAGTTAGTGCTCTTAACCTCTGAACCATCTCTCTAGCCCCACACCACCACTTTTAACAGATGGTTTATGACATGACCACAAATGTTTGAGGTTTATACTATCCCTTTGTTGTTGTTGTTGGTTTGTGACAGGGTCTAACGAAGCATAAGCTGGCCTTGAACTTGCAGAGACTGGCCTTGAATTCCAGATCTTCCTGGGCTATGGAATCTTTGCTGAGTACAGGAAATACATGATGAATCAATGTAATTATAAACATTATCAGTGATTAACTATACCTCACTGGAGTGGGAAAGTGGAGGTGCACACCTTTAATCCCAGTACTCAGGAGGCAGAAGTAGGAAGACCTCTGAGTTCGAGGGCAGCCTGGTCTACAGAAAGAGTCTTAGGACATCCAGAGCTACAGAGAGAAACCCTATCTCGAAAAACCAAACCAACGAACCAACCAGTCAACCAATTAAATAAATACACTCCATTGGCTTGACCACTCTGTCTCAGCTGTTCCATTTCTTCCCCTAAACCCAAGGTTTCAGTCTGCAGCACAGGCTACCCTCAGAGTCGTGGAAGTCCTGCCTCAGCCTCCTGAGCACTGGAATTACACTCATGAGCCAACATGCCCAGCCACCATCATCTCATCTAGTATTTAAATTAAAAACATGTCAATATTGGATGCGTATATTTACAAGTTGTGTCCGTGTGGGACTGTATGCAGGGCATGCATCTGTTTCCTTTTTTTGTTGAAAATCAAAATCAGGTCAATGATCCTGCAAGACAAGCACCCTTACCCACTGACCTCCTATCTATCTATCTATCTATCTATCTATCTATCTATCAGACAGGATCTGTGGTGGTTTGAATGAAAATGGTTCCCATAGGCTCATAGGAAGTGTCACTACTGGAATGTGTGGCCTTTTTTGCAGGAAGTGTTTCACTGGGGATGGGCTTTGAGAGTTCAGAAGCTCAGGCCCAGCTTAGTGCCTCACAGACTCTCCCTGATGCCTGTGGAAATCTCAGATTCCTCTCCAGCACCATGTCTGCCTGCATGCTGCCATGTTTCCAACAGTGACGATAATGGACTGCACCTCTGAACTAAACCAGAACCAACTGAATGCTTTCCTTTATAAGGGTTGCCATGGTCATGATGTCTCTTTACAGTAACAGAAACCCTAAGACAGGGCCTCTGGTAGCTTAGGCTGTGTGATGGTTTGTATATGCTTGACCCAGGGAGTAGCACTATGAGGTGTGGCCCTGTTGGGGTGGCTGTGGCCTTGTTGGCATAGGTGTGTCACTGTGTGTGTGGGGGCTATAAGACCCTCACCCTAACTACCCTCACTCCTAGCAGCCTTCGGATGAAGATGTAGAACTCAGCTCCTCCTGCACCATGCCTTCCTGGATGCTACAATGTTCCTGCCTTGATGATACAATGTTCCTACCTTGATGATAATGGACTGGACCTCTGAACCTGTAAGCCAGCCCCAATTAAATGTTGTCCTTATAAGAGTTGCCTTGGTCATGGTGTCTATTCACAGCAATAAAATCCTAACAAAGACAGGCTGGATTTTTAACTTTTAAGATTTAATTAATTAATTAATGTGTCTCTGTTTGTGTCCGTGCATGTATGTATATGCATGTGTGGCTGGACTCTGTGAGGGTCAGAATAGGGTGCCAGAGTCTGGAACTGGAGTCATACACAGCTGTGAACTGACAGATATGGGTGTCAGGAACTGAGTTCTGGTCATCAACAGGGACTATCTTATTTATTATATGTAAGTACACTGTGGCTGTCTTCAGACACACCAGAAGAGGGCGTCAGATCTCATTATGGATGGTTGTGAACCACCATGTGGTTGCTGGGATTTGAACTCAGAACCTTTGGCAGAGCAGTCAATGCTCTTAACTACTGAGCCACCTCTCCAGGGGACAGCATGTTCTAACTGTCAGCTCTCCAACTCTAGCAATTGTTTTTAAAGAAAAATCATCTTAAGCCGGGCGTGGTGGCGCATGCCTGTAATCCCAGCACTTGGGAGGCAGAGGCAGGCGGATTTCTAAGTTCGAGGCCAGCCTGGTCTACAGAGTGAGTTCCAGGACAGCCAGGACTACACAGAGAAACCCTGTCTCGAAAAACCAAAAAAAAAAAACAAAAAAAAAAAAAAAACCAAAAAAAACAAAAACAAAAAAAACAAAAACAAAAAAAAAACAAAAACAAAAACAAAAAAAACAGAAAAATCATCTTCTTGAGTCTATGAGATGGCTCAGTGGATACAGGTATTTGCCACAAAGTCTGACAACCTGGGTTGAATTCTCATAATTTATATAGTAGAAGGAGAAAACCGGTTCCTACAAGTTGTTCTCTGACTTCCATATGAGTATTGTGGTATACACACACACACACACACACACACACACACAAACTTTGAAACTTAGAAAGAAAGAAAAAAGAAAGGAAGGAAGGCTGGATGGAAGGAAGGAAGGAAGGAAGGAAGGAGAAAGGAAAGGTCGCCACCAGCTAACCTGCTGAAGCTCGCCTGAGACTCCAGCATTCAAGAGCTGGAGGCAAGAAGGTCAGGAGTTCGAGGCCATTCTTAGAAATCCACCTACCTCTGCCTCCCAAGTGCTGGGATTAAAGGCATGCGCCACCACCGCCTGGCAGATCTCCTTGTCTTAATCTGGAATTCATAGTCCTATGCTTCAAGATCTCCATGCCAAGATCCAGGTCAGAAACTTGTATCTCTGATCCTCCAGATTAGGATCATAGGTGAGCCTTCTTGACTGTAGTTTATTCCAGACATAGTCAAGTTGACAACCAGGAATAGCCACTACAGCAAGGCAAAGGGTTTTAAGGTGAAGACCTTAAATGTATATGATTACATAGAATAGTTTGAAACACTAACCGTTTGCCACTAATATTAGTAACCACCAAGTGTAGTGGCATGCTGTAATCCTTGTGCCCTGCAGAATATAGAAAGATCTCAAGTTCAAGACCAGGTTGGGCTCCAGAGTGAGACTTTATTTCAAAAAATCAAAAGTAGGATAGATCGCTGTGATACACCCCTAATCTGAGCACCCAGCAGGCTGAGACAGGAGGATTGCCACATGAAGAAAGTAATCCAGGGCTACACAGCAAGATCTTAAGAAACCAAGAGGGCCAGGCGGTGGTGGCACACGCCTGTAATCCCAGCACTTGGGAGGCAGAGGCAGGCAGATTTCTGAGTTCCAGGCCAGCCTGGTCTACAGAGTGAGTTCCAGGACAACAACAACAACAACAACAACAACAAAACAACAACAACAACAAAAAAAAAAAAAAAAGAAAAAAGAAAGAAACCAAAAGGATGGATCCCATGTTGGATTCCAGGATGATCTCAAACTTGAGATGCTCCTGCCTCAGCATCCAGAGGACTGGCATTAGAAAAGTCTTTATAGCTGGCAGTAGTGGAACACACCTTTAATCCAAGCACTCAGGAGGTAGAGGCAGGTAGATTTCTGAGTTTAAGGCCAACCTGGTCTACAGAGTGAATTCCAGGACAGCCAGGGCTATACAGAGAAACCCTGTCTCGAAAAAAACCAAAAGCCAACCAAAACAAAACCAAACAAAAACAAAAACAAAACAAAACAAAACAAAAAACAAAAAAAAAAAAGGAAAAAAAAACCCAAACCAAAAACCAAAGAAAAACTCAAAGCAAACAAAACATACATACAATAAAACAAAAATAAAACCCAAAAGACACAAAGACCTCTACAAACTTCTTTATGGGTTTGGGAAGATGACTCAGTTGTCAAAAGCACATGTGGCGCTTGCAGAGGACCCCAGTTTGAGTGGCTCAGGACCATCTGTAACTCTAGATGCAGAGGATTCAATGCCCTCTTCTAGCCGAGACTATATTGCAGCACGCGCTGCAATATTCTTTACCAAAATATCTACACACACACACACACACACACACACACACACACACACACTTGGTTTTTTTAGACAGGGTTTCTCTGTGTAGCCCTGGCTGTCCTAGAACTCAAGCTGTAGATCAGGCTAGACTCGAACTACAGAGATCTGCCTGCCTCTCCCTTCTGAGTGCTGGGATTACAGTCATACCCCAGCCCCCTCTCCCCTCCCGCCCCTCCCCCCCATGCCTGGCAAATACATATTTTTAAAATCCTTTCTTCATAGAAGGGATTTTAGGAAGGCAGCTCAGTGCCCTAAGTACTTGGGGCAGGAAGTGAAGACTCAAGTTCGGGTCTTTAGAACACACAGCACATGTGTAACCCCAAACTCCTATAGTGAGATGGAAAGCCGGAGAAATCCGCAGAGGGTTTGGGGACACCTAGTGTTAATCCCAAGATTCTCAATAGAAACCCAGTTCTACAATTTTGAGCCAAATTTGAAGCAAGCTTTAACTAAATCCTGACCATGATGGACTCTGGTCAGGTCCACTCTCTGCAATCCCAGTGAGTAGTGACTAGTCACATGTTGTAGGGATTTTTTTGTTTTTGTTTTTCGATTTCTCTGTGTAGTCTTGGCTGTCTTGGAATTCACTCTGTAGACCAGGCTGGCCTGGAACTCAGAAATCCGCCTGCCTCTGCCTCCCAAGTGCTGGGATTACAGGCATGGGCCACCACGCCTGGTGTTGTAGGGATTTTTTAAGGACAAACTCACATGACCGCTATATTTCCTATGTGGCTTTGTTATTTTCCAAGAACTACAGCTCCCAGCATTCCAGGAAGCTATCTTGTCCTTGGGCAGGTGGGGCTTACAAGTTGAGTTTCACTTCCACATTCCCTACTTGAGTTGCATCCTTGGTTAAGTCTTCAACTCTATGATGCGTATTTGTTTATATCGGGATCTAATAACTACCAGCTTCGTGGTACCCAAATAGGAATTATCATTTAGTTAAGGTATCAATGATGCAAGAGCCAACAGTAATTAGCAGAAGCCAGAGGGCCACAGGCCCTGTGATGGCTGACACACAGTATTACTATGTAGGAAGAACCTGGAAACAGAGGGGGCACCAGTCATTTATTTCATCTCATTTCCTTTTCATTGTGGGCTTGACCAGAGTCCATCCTGATCAGAATTTAATTAAGGCTTGATCTAAATTTGACTCAAAATTGTGAAACTGGATTTTTCTCCTGAGACTCTGAGGATTAACACTAGCCTGGGGCACACAACTGCAAACAAGGGGGCAGTCTCAGAGCGGTAGAGGGTGGGCGCTGCCCAGGGTTGAGCGGTCTCAGGGCTGTAGAGGGTGGGCGCTGCCCAGGGTTGAGTGGTCTCAGGGCTGTAGAGGGTGGGCGCTGCCCAGGGTTGAGTGGTCTCAGAGCGGTAGAGGGTGGGCGCTGCCCAGGGTTGCTTGCTGACCCCTGCATTTGTGCCACAGGACATGCACATCCACACGTTCTCATGTTTTCAAGATAGGGTCTCTGTAGCCCTGGCTGTTTTGGAACTCACTCTCTAGATCAGGCTGACCTCCAACTCAGAGATCTACCTGCCTCTGGTGTCCAAGTTAAAGGCATGTCCTGCTGCCGTCCTGCATACGCACACTCCATTATGATACATACCAAAACATTTCCAGGGAAGACTTTTTGGTACGTTGTTGTCCAAAAATAAAATTAGTCTCAAAGAACCCAAAGCCTTGGCCTCCAGTGGGCTGCTAACCCCTGGACTGGTTAGCTTCTTCCGTTTCAGGCTTTGGAGAGACTGATGGGTCTGGAGTTGGAGGAGAGGAAGTAGGCAGGGTTGGGTCCTAGGTGGGGAGAGAGGGTTCTGGAAGCCCTGCTGAGCCTCTCCTGGAATGTTAAGCCAACCTCCAAGACCTCTTTCTCCCTTTCTTCCTGCTTCTCAGACCTCAGCCTGCCCCTCCAAAGCCTGGCTTGCTTGTGCGCAGAAAGGCTAGCTGGCTCAGAGCCGTCTCCAGGCCGTCTCCCAGTTCCTGCAAAGATACCCTTTGTTCAGCTGCTTTGAACGTCTCCTGCATCTGAGGATGCGCCACGTTCTATCAGCCCTTTAGAATTTTTCAAAGTGCTTCATTTAGATCTGCAGGATGTCCCAATTGTTCCCAGTTATGAAGGCAAATGAATCAGGAAAAGTTTGAGTTTTTCTCTCTCTCTCTCTTTTTTTTTGGATTTGGTTTTTTCGAGACAGGGTTTCTCTGTGTAGCCCTGGCTGTCCTGGAACTCACTCTGTAGACCAGGCTGGCCTGGAACTCTGAAATCCGCCTGCCTCTGCCTCCCAAGTTCCCACCACCGCACTGTTTGAGTTTCTCTTTTAATCACTGACTTCTCCCATGACTCTTCTTTCTCCCACTGTAAACCCACAAGACCGTGAGTGAGTGCTGAGACCACATTAGCATCGTTGGGTAATCTGACAGGCTGAGAGAAGCCCTCCCATCCAGTATTGATCGCTATATTCTATGCAGGGGACACTATGCCTGGCACCATGGGACAAGTGAGTTCTCTTTAGACGATCTTCCTACCATATGGAGGCTAAACATTAAAATAGGGCTGGTGATGGCTTAGTGGCACTTGACCCCAAACCTGATGAGCTGAAGCATGCGTGCGCGCGCGCGCGCGCACACACACACACACACACACACGTACTCATGCACACAATCAACCAATTAATGTAAAAACAACATTAAGTAATAGCTAGACTTGATGGCACAGGTCTATAATGTAAATAGTTGGGAGGCTGAGGCTTATGAGTTGGACTACAGAATGAGTTTGAGACTAGTGTAGGCCACACAGTGAAAGCTGATCTCCAACAAACAAAAGCCTAAAGAAAACCAAAGTACCAGGGAATCATGAAAATGCCATTAAGAAGCAAGCAGGCTAAAGTGGACAGAGATAAGGATGTGAGAAGGTAAGAGGTAGGAAGACTCCAGTGTCAGCGCGGTCCTCTAAGGAGCAGTTGCCATGATGGGGTGGGACTGTGATGGATTTATAGAAGGAAACAGCCAAGGATGAAGGGAAGAAGGCAGTGGAGAGGAAATGGTCCTCAGATCTCAGTGAGAGGGGAAGGAGGGAAACTGACTTGCACTGGGCTAGGAACATAGCTCAGTGGAATTGTGTTTGCCTAATTTATACGCCACCTCAGGTTCAGACTGGGCACTCGCTGTCAGTCAGACAAAGGAAGATAAACCTGAGCTCAGTTGCTAGAGTGCTTCTTGGCATGTGGGGTGCCCTTGCTTCAAACCCCAGCACTACAACAATCTGGCGTGACGACACATGCTTGTAACCCAGCACCGGGAGGGGAGCACTGAAGAGTTAGAAGGCAGTAGCTGGGGAGAGTGCTCAGCGGTTAGAGCTCTTGCTCTACAAGCCTCCACACATGCATATATGCTATATACACATACACACAATAAAGAAGGGAGAAGAAGAAGTTTAAGGTCAGTTTTGGCCACACAGATATTTCAAAACCAGCTTAGAGGGCTGGAGAGACGGCTCAGCAGTTAAGAGTACTTCTAGGGGAACCACATTTGGTTCCAGGACATACATCCGGCAGGCTTCCTCCTTTTTTGGCAAGCACACATCACATGCCTCCTCACAAGTAAATATAGAAATAAATATTTAAGCCGGGCGTGGTGGCGCACGCCTGTAATCCCAGCACTTGGGAGGCAGAGGTAGAGGCAGGCGGATTTCTGAGTTCAAGGCCAGCCTGGTCTACAGAGTGAGTTCCAGGGCAGCCAGGGCTACACAGAGAAACCCTGTCTCGAACCCCCCCCCCAAAAAAAAAAACCCAAAAATTGGAGCTGGCTGGTGGTGGCACATGTCTTTATTCCCAGCACTTTGGAGGCAGAGTCAGGCAGATCTCTGAGTTTGAGACCAGCCTGGTATAAAGAATGAGTTCCCGGATAGTCAAGGCTATACAGAGAAAGCTTGTCTCTAAAAACAAAACGGGGGTAGGTATATAGCCCAGGTGGTATATATTTGCCTCCGATTCATTAGGTTGGCATAGTAGTACATGCCTGTAATCCAAGTGGAGGTGGAGGCAGGAGGAGCAGAGAGAGGTTTAAGGTGTGATGGCTTGAATATGCTGGGCCAGGGAATGGCACTATTAGGAGGTGTGGCCTTGTTGGAGTAGGTGTGAACCTGTGGAGGAAGTGTGTCACTGTGGGGGTGGGCTTTGAGGTCCTATGCTCAGGCTTCTCTCAGTGTGGCTGCATGTGGGAACCAACCTTTTCCTGACTGTCTTCCTATCAAGATGTAGAACTCCTGGTTCCTCTAGCACCATGTCTGCTTGGATACTGCCATGCTTCCCACCATGACGGTAATGTGTTGTAGTAAGTATTTAAATCCAGGCCTGAGGTTTCTACCCTGCCTTAACTATTTAAGTTCCCAGATGAAACACACACACACACAGAGTTCATATTTTCTATAAGCCTTCGACAGTACAAAAGCTGTGCTGTGCTGTTAGGATCTACACTCCAGTGTCAGCGCGGTCCTCTAAGGAGCAGTTGCCATGATGGGGTGGGACTGTGATGGATTTATAGAAGGAAACAGCCAAGGATGAAGGGAAGAAGGCAGTGGAGAGGAAATGGTCCTCAGATCTCAGTGAGAGGGGAAGGAGGGAAACTGACTTGCACTGGGCTACGAACATAGCTCAGTGGAATCGTGTTTGCCTAATTTATACGCCACCTCAGGTTCAGACTGGGCACTCGCTGTCAGTCAGACAAAGGAAGATAAACCTGAGCTCAGTTGCTAGAGTGCTTCTTGGCATGTGGGGTGCCCTTGCTTCAAACCCCAGCACTACAACAATCTGGCGTGACAACACATGCTTGTAACCCAGCACCGGGAGGGGAGCACTGAAGAGTTAGAAGGCAGTAGCTGGGGAGAGTGCTCAGCGGTTAGAGCTCTTGCTCTACAAGCCTCCACACATGCATATATGCTATATACACATACACACAATAAAGAAGGGAGAAGAAGAAGTTTAAGGTCAGTTTTGGCCACACAGATATTTCAAAACCAGCTTAGAGGGCTGGAGAGACGGCTCAGCAGTTAAGAGTACTTCTAGGGGAACCACATTTGGTTCCAGGACATACATCCGGCAGGCTTCCTCCTTTTTTGGCAAGCACACATCACATGCCTCCTCACAAGTAAATATAGAAATAAATATTTAAGCCGGGCGTGGTGGCGCACGCCTGTAATCCCAGCACTTGGGAGGCAGAGGTAGAGGCAGGCGGATTTCTGAGTTCAAGGCCAGCCTGGTCTACAGAGTGAGTTCCAGGGAAGCCAGGGCTACACAGAGAAACCCTGTCTCGAACCCCCCCCCAAAAAAAACCCCAAAATTGGAGCTGGCTGGTGGTGGCACATGTCTTTATTCCCAGCACTTTGGAGGCAGAGTCAGGCAGATCTCTGAGTTTGAGACCAGCCTGGTATAAAGAATGAGTTCCCGGATAGTCAAGGCTATACAGAGAAAGCTTGTCTCTAAAAACAAAAAGGGGGTAGGTATATAGCCCAGGTGGTATATATTTGCCTCCGATTCATGAAGTTGGCATAGTAGTACATGCCTGTAATCCAAGTGGAGGTGGAGGCAGGAGGAGCAGAGAGAGGTTCAAGGTGTGATGGCTTGAATATGCTGGGCCAGGGAATGGCACTATTAGGAGGTGTGGCCTTGTTGGAGTAGGTGTGAACCTGTGGAGGAAGTGTGTCACTGTGGGGGTGGGCTTTGAGGTCCTATGCTCAGGCTTCTCTCAGTGTGGTTGCATGTGGGAACCAACCTTTTCCTGACTGTCTTCCTATCAAGATGTAGAACTCCTGGTTCCTCTAGCACCATGTCTGCTTGGATACTGCCATGCTTCCCACCATGACGGTAATGTGTTGTAGTAAGTATTTAAATCCAGGCCTGAGGTTTCTACCCTGCCTTAACTATTTAAGTTCCCAGATGAAACACACACACACACAGAGTTCATATTTTCTATAAGCCTTCGACAGTACAAAAGCTGTGCTGTGCTGTTAGGATCTACTTTCCTATCAATAACTCCGAGTTATTACTTACTGTGTTCATCTGGGCAGCTCTTAATTCCAATTGGACAACCCACAGGTCCACGTTTTCTTTACTCCTAACCCATGGCAGCTTCTTCTTCCTCCTGCCTTCCTCCCCTCGTGGTTCTCCTCTGATCCTAAGCCTGGGGAACCCTAAACCTCACCTATGTCCCTTCTGCCCAGCTATTGGCTATTGGCATCTCTATTTACCAATCAGAAATAACTTAGGGGCAGGATCACAGGGGCTATGGCAGATTCTGGGTCTTAGGGGCCTGCACTTAGCATTACAATAGACAGACAGTAAAAGACAAAACCTCCAACAGTAATGCACTGAACCTCTGAACTGTAAGCCATCCCCCATTAAATGTTTTCTTTATAAGAGTTACCTTAAACCGGATGTGGTGGCACATGCCTGTAATCCCAGCACTTTGGAGGCAGAGGCAGGCGGATTTCTGAGTTCGAAGCCAGCCTGGTCTACAGAGTGAGTTCCAGGACAGCCAGGGCTACACAGAGAAACCCTGTCTCAAAAAAACCAAACCCAAAAAAACCGAAAAAAAAAATGTAAAGAACAACAAATATACAAGGAGAGGAAAATATAATAAATGTCCTTCTACTCTTAAAGTATAATATAATCAACAGAAAGGAAGGAAGGCCTCCTGACACTCCCATACCCAACCCAGAGAGGATCTCTGTAAGAATCCGGGCTTCGTTCATCCCTCCTCCCTCCTTCATCCTTCCCCCTCCCCTTCCCCTCCCTCCCTTCTCCTCTCCCTCCCCTCCCCCTTCATCTCTTCTCCACCTTTCCCCCTCCTTCCTTTTTTTGTTTTTTTTTTTTTTTTTGTTTTGGAGACAGAGTTTCTCTGTGTAGCCCTGGCTATCCTGGAACTCACTCTGTAGACCAGGCTGGCCTCGAACTCAGAAATCCGCCTGCCTCTGCCTCCCAAGTGCTGGAATTACAGGCGTGCGCCACCACCGCCCGGCTCCCCCTCCTTCCTTTTACTCCTTTCTCCCTTTCCTTTCCCCCTTCCTTCCTCCCGCCTCCTCCATCTTGCTCTGTGGTAAGACTGCAAGTCTCCTCTCTGCATCTGCCAAGTTCTGAGGTGACAGGTGTTCACCCTCTGAGGCAGGAAGAGTGTTGTTAGCTTGAGGCCTGCCTGGGTCACATGGTGAGGGTAAGATCCTGTCTCAAGGTATCAAAACACAGACAAAAAGCATACCAAAATAAAAACAAGAACAAACAAACAAATAAATACCACCCCCCCCGAAAACTCCAAAAGTAAAATGCAGGGCTACACAGAGAAACCCTACCTGGAAAACCCAAAAGCAACCAAACAAACAAAAACCAAAACCAAACTGATTTCGACTAAATAACAAGGAAAAACAAGGAAAGGCACGAGCAGATCTGGCCAGTCTGCCGGCCCCTATCCCTCTCCACATGGAACGTTGTCCAGCAGGGCTGCTCAGGTGCATCAGTGCACCAGGGACTTGTGGAAGGTGCACAGCAGCTTCTTGCCACACTTTGGGACACATCAAAAGTTATGATTGCGTTTTAGGTATCTGAACTACAAACCATTTTCTTTCTTTCTTTCTTTCTTTTTTTTTTTTTTGGTTTTTCGAGACAGGGTTTCTCTGTGTAGTCCTGGCTGTCCTGGAACTCACTCTGTAGACCAGGCTGGCCTCGAACTTAGAAATCCGCCTGCCTCTGCCTCCCAAGTGCTGGGATTAAAGGCGTGCGCCACCACGCCTGGCTATAAACCATTTTCTTAACTGCTCATTAGTACGTATGAAAATGTCAACAATGGAACACAGATTTTTGGGGGGCTTATAAAAATGTATCAAAATTGATGACTTATAGTTATTATTATTAGTAGTAGTAGTAATAGTCGTAGTAGTTTTTTGAGACATAGCATGCCTGCTCTGGAACTTGATATGTAGACTAGGGTGGCCTTGAACTCATGAGATGGTTGCCTGTCTCTTGAATGCTGGGATTAAAGATACTTGCTACTACGCCATGCTTACATGAATGCTTAATCTGTGTGTACCTCTGTTTATGCTTGTGTGTGCAGGTGTATAGGTGCATGTGCCTGTGTGTTGGAGGACAGGTGTCAAATGTCTTTTATGACTCATCACCTGTTCCTTTGAGACAAAGACTCTCCCTTAGCCAAAGCTCTGGTTCTATCAGCTAGGCTGTAAGCGCACACGGCCCAGCTGGCGTTCTACATTTTTATGAGGGTATTGGGATTCCAACACTGGTCCTCATAATTGCCCGAAAAGTGTCCTTAACCATCGAGTCATCTTTCTAGGCTTAGTGTACACTACTCTGTACCACAGAGTACCCACCCAGGCTTGCCACAGGTAAGCCACACAAGCTCTTCAAGTTTCCAGGGTAAAGCGACGGCATGGATCCATCTATTTATTTATTTCTATTTCTCAAGCCAGGGTTTCTCCAGGAAACAGTCCTGGCTGTCCAGGAACTTGCTCTGTATACCAGGCTGGCCTTGAAGTCACAAAGATTCGCCTGCCTTGTATTTTTAATTTTTTCTTTTTTCTTTTTAATTTATGTGTGTGGGTGTTTTGCCCACATGTATATCTGTGACCTTGCGTGTGCCTGGTATCCATGGAGGCTAGAAAAGTGCAGTGGATTCCCAGGGACTGGAGTTAGCGATGGTTAGGAACTCCCATGTGGGTGCTGGGAACCCACCAGGTTCGCTGGCAGAGCAGGCCGTGTGCTTGCCGAGCCATTTCTTCAGGCCCTAAGGTAGTCTCGTGACAAGGCTGTGTCAGTATAGTCAGTGGGTCTTGGATTCACTCCCTGTGTACTTCTACCCTATGCTTTGGTGGTGGCACACGCCTTTAATGCCAGCATTTAGGAGGCAGATGCAGGCAGATATCTGTAAGTTAGAGGCCAGCCTGATCTACAGAGTGAATTCCAGGACAGCCTGGGCTACACAGAGAAACCCTGTCTCAAAAACTAAAACAAAAATATATTTTTTGTTTTGAGACAGGATCTTGTGTGTAACCCAGGCTGGCTTTCGACTTGAGACCTTCTTGTCTCTGCCACACAGTTGCTGGGATTGTAGGCATGACTCCATGACACTCAAGCTTGAGTCCTTAACCCTGACTTCACAGATCGTAGAGGATGCAACATGTGCACAAGCCCTCAATTCGAGTCTCTAAGCTCTTTCCAGGGCATGGTAAAGGTTCACTTCTTTTTGAGGTTGTATACTGGATTGTTGTTTTACTTTGTTTTTGAAACGGGGCCTTTCTATGTTGCTCTTATAGATGAAGCTGGCCTCAAACTCAGAGACCCACCTGCCTCTGCCTCCAGGGGGCCGGGAGTGAAGGTTGCACCCTCATGCCTGTTAGGATGACGTTGATGGTCATGATACACTGCCCTCAAATGATCCTCCTTTCAAGCCTCCTGCTTTAACCCCAACTTCCAAAGCACACCTGGTAGTAATAGTTGACAGAGTCCTCCTGTCTCTCCTCTGTTGCCAGCCACTGCCTCCCACTGGTTCCAGCCTATAGTTTATCTTCCCTGTTGACAGTAAGGATGCAGTCCTCATCTTGCCTGTCTCCTGTCTCATGATGATCTATAAATGGCTGCCGAACTTCCGGCTTGATGCCCCAGGCTAGTCCGCATTGCAACAGTTACCTGGGTGGTAACTTTCCTCTATAAATAGGTGGTTTCTGTTTCAGGAATGGTTTGCTGTGATATACCCTTCTGCTGCCCCACCCAGGCCTCTTAGAAACAGAGGATCAGAAAGAGGTATTCAAATCCTCCACCACAATACCTGCGGCCCTCCTAAGAGCAGTCAGGGTCGTTCTTTCCACCTGACTTCCCATCCACGGGGAACTCACGTAGAGAATCTGCTATCCTTCCTTGATTTTCTGTCTGCTCTTCCTGTTTTCGTCAGTGATCCAGTCCCTCATGGCTCAGCGGTGCTTCCGCAGTGAATATTTTGACAGTCTGCTGCATGCTTGCAAACCGTGTCACCTGCGATGTTCCAACCCTCCTGCGCCCTGTCAGCCTTACTGTGATCTGAGTAAGTGCGGCCCCTCAGCAGTGGCTTGTTGTGGGAAGCAGTCTCCTGACAGTGCTGACTATCTACTAGAGAACACTGTTAGAGAGGAGATGGGGAGGTTTTTCTTTTTCTTTTTTTTTGTTTTCCTGAATCAAAACCAGAAAAGATAAATAATTTAAATGTCTCCTGGAACAAAAGAATTATTCAGAACTAGACTCAATTTTATTCTTCAGCTCTGAATTAAGGGGTATTTAGAATTTAAAAGTCAGGCTTGGTGAAACCAGGAATGGGTAGTGCATGCCTCTGATTCGGTAGTTCCCCACTTTCCTAATGCTGCAACCCTTTAATAGTTCATTTGTGGTGACCCCCCCAACCATAAAATGATTTTAATTGCTACTTCCTAACTAGTTTTGCTACTGTTATGAATCATAACGCAGGTTATTTGATATACGACCCCCATGAAAGGATTGTTTGACCGCCCCCCCCCCCCCAGAGGTGTTGTGCTGGACAGGTTGAGGTGTGCCTGGACTACACTGTGAATTTCAGGGCAGCTTGGGCTAGAGTAAGGTCTGGTCCCATAAACAACAAACGTGGTTGAGCTGTAGCTGAGTTGGTGGAGCGCCTGGCTAACAGCCCTGGGTTCTGTTCTCAGTGTGTGTGGTCCCGGTGCTGCAGATCTGTAACTGCAGCACTTACATAGGAGGTGGAGCAGTCCAAGGCCATCTTTGGATATGGCTGGGTTTGATGCCTGCCTGACCAACAGGAGACTTTGTCTAAGAAAGCACCCCAAAGAAGATGCTCATGAATATGTGTTAGGGGAACCGAGTGTTGACGTCCTACTTGGTGTGATATTCTTTTGATAAAGGCATGGCCAGTTCAGTGAGAGGGACGTACACATACACGGTGTTCTGGATCTTCCTGGGCCTGACCTTGGTCCTCTCTCTGGCACTTTTCACACTCTCGTTCCTGCTGAGGAAGATGAACCCTGAGACGCTGAAGGACAAACCTCAAGGTCCAGGTCAGCTTGACGGTGAGTCTTGGAATCTATTTCTGTAAGGGTGGCTCTTCCAAGTTTCATTTCCTTTTCTTTTTTTAACTTTGGCTTTGTTGTTGTTACAGCACTTTCAAACGTGTTAGTGGGTAGTTATTCGAACTTTTGAGCTGAGAGTAGTAGCACATGCCTGTCATCTTAGCACATGGGTAGTGGAGGCAGGAGGATCAAAGGGGTAAAGGGGTCAGGGTCATGCTTAGGGTACTGACAGTGAGCTCAGCTGGGGTGACAGGAGGAGACCATATCTCAAAGCAAAACATGGAGAATGACAACAGCAAACCAAACCCACTAACTATCCCCCAAACAAAACAAAACAGAGAAATTGTGACATCGACACCTACTTTGCAGTCTCCTTTCAATGCCTGTTCCCACCCCCACCCCCCAGTTCTCTTGAGACTTCTTTGGAAAGTGTCTTTGAATTTAGTACACTGATGAGATACTGAGTTATTGCAACTGGACCATAACCAAGTACTTTCATTCAGGCTAAGGGTATTTGGCAAGATCCATGGTCTTTTTTTGTTTTTGCCTACAGTCAAACGCATCCACATCTTCATAGGTGATCTTCTGGTGATGGGGTCTCACGTATCACATGCTGGCCTTGGACTATGTATCTCAGGATTATCTTGAGCTTTCCTGATCCTCAGGCTGCCTCTTCTCCAGGGCTGGCTTTACAGGTGTGCACCATCCGGCCTGGTCTGTGAAGTTCTGGGGACTGAATCCAGAGCCTCTGGTGCAGGCTAGCTGAGTGAGCACCTGGCTTCCCCGGCCCTGCTAGCGCTGATGTGGTGAGGGCGGTTGGGATCTACACCCTACTATTTGAAGCGCCCCAGTGCTATCCAGTCATCTTGTCACATGCTGGCTCTACAGACTGCAGCTCTGGACTTCCGGCCACCTGCTTCTCATTTCCCCTACCTCCTCGCCTCTGGTAACTACCACTCCGCTATTGTTCTCTAAGTGGCTTCTTTCGCTTTGCATGGAAGTAAGGTCAGGCAGGCTTTTCCTTTCCACTTTTTGTGTATTTCTAGAGCAACTCTGACTTATTAATTTTTATGTATGTGGGTGTTTGGCCTCATATGTTTGTTTACCGCTTGTATATGCATTGCTCCCAGAAACCAGAGTCCCCTGGGACTGGAGTTTCAGACAGTTGTGAGCCACCAAGTGAGTGCAGAGAGTTGAACCCATGTCTTCTGCAAGACCAGCAGAGCTGTTAGTAGCTAAGCCATTTGTCCAATCCCCTGGAAGATGCTTTAGAAGATAGTTCCACTGTGAAATGTTGAGAAGCAGAAGCTTAATCTTCTCTGTGTGAGAGAGGGTAGTGCACGACACAGCACGTGCACGAGGGGAGAGGGTAGTGAAAGCCACAGCACGTGCATGAGGAGAGAGGGTGGTGCAAACCACAGCATGTGCACGAGGAGAGAGGGTGGTGCATGCCACAGCACGTGCACGAGGAGAGAGGGTGGTGCAAGCCACAGCACGTGCACGAGGAGAGAGGGTGGTGCACACCACAGCACGTGCATGAGGAGAGGGTGGTGCAAGCCACAGCACGTGCATGAGGAGAGAGGGTGGTGCACGACACAGCACGTGCATGAGGAGAGAGGGTGGTGCATGACACAGCGTGTGCACGAGGAGAGAGGGTGGTGCACGGCACAGCACGTGCATGAGGAGAGAGGGTGGTGCACAACACAGCATGTGCACGAGGAGAGGGTGGTGCAAGCCACAGCACATGCACAAGGACAGCTTCCAGGAATCAAGTTTCATCTTCTCCTTTGTCTGGGCAGGGTCAGTTTCTAGGACAGCTGATTTTCAAGGTTCTGAGGCGATGCTCCTGTCTCCACCTTAACCTCACTTCAGAGCTGGGGTTACAGAGGCCTGCTGCTGCACCCCATTTTTGGTGTGGGTTCTGAATTCAAGTAGTCAGTCAGGCTTGTGCAACAAGTTCTTTGTTTGTTTTTCCAGATAAGATTTCCCCATGTAGCTCTGGCTGTTCTGGAACTTGTTTTGTAGACTAGGCTGGCCTCAAACTCAGAGATCTGCCTGCCTCTCTTTCTCAGGGGCTAGGAGAAAGGCATGTGCCACCACGGCCATCAGGTGCAGCGAGTGCTGTTAAAACCTATTCTTCACAGATGTGTACCGGAGACAAACTGTGCTTCCATATAGAAATAAAAGGAAATTCATGTACAATGACATATCCAGGAGTCTGGTCTTCACCTGTAACATCAATCCTTGGAGGCTGAAGCAAGCGGCAGGCTGCACAGTTTGAAGCCGTGAGCTGGAGAGATGGATGGCTCTGTGCCTGAGAGTCTGCCGCTCTCGCAGAGGATCAGGGTTTGGCTTCCAGCATCCACATGGCAGCTGACAACCTTTTGTTCCTTCAGTTCCAGAGGATCCAAGAATGCTTTCGCACTACACATATACACGGTACACACATACATGCAGCAAACACTGATACACATTATAGAATAACACTGTCAGCTGACAGTGATGTCTAGGCTACATATACACAAACAAATCACATGCTGAGAAACACTCTGTGAGATGCCATGCTAGGAAAACTAGGCCACAACAGACAGCAGGGCCCATCCGTAGGGGCTGGCCAGATGTCCAGTAGATAAGGGAACCTGCTCCAAGCCTCTGTAGGTTGCTGAGTTTGAGCCACTCCCATAAGCTCTCCTAATGTTCACAGGTGCACTGGGATGTGACCCATCCCATCACAACAAATCAACTTAAGAAGCATCTTCTGTATTCTTGTCTCCCCCCCCTCCCCCCCAGACAAGGTTTCTCTGTGTAGTCCTGGCTGTCCTGGAACTCACTCTGTAGAACAGGCTGGCCTTGAACTCAGAAATTTGCCTGCCTCTGCCTCCCAAGCGCTGGGATTAAAGGCGTGTGCCACCACTGCCTGGCCCTTCCGTATTCTATATATATATATATATATATATATATATATATATATATATTTTTTTTTTTTTTTTTTTTTTTTTTTTTGTGGTTTTTTTGAGACAAGGTTTCTCTATATAGCCCTTGCTGTCCTGGAACTCACTCTGTAGACCAGGCTGGCCTCGAACTCAGAGATCCGCCTGCCTCTGCCTCCCAAGTGCTGGGATTACAGGCATGCGCCACCACCGCCCGGCTGGCCCTTCCGTATTCTTAAGAAGCACCTACCAGATTCTTCCCTTCTGGTATTGGAGGCTGAACTTGGGGCCTTTTTGAGCATGCAAGCTCCGAGATCTTCCTGCCTCAGCCTCCTGAGTGGCTGGGTTACAGATATAAGCCACCATGCTCAGCTTTTGTGTCTGTATTCCAAAATGTCACTCACAGGATGACTCTGTTGCGCTGTGACATATGGCAATTTCTTGTGTAAGATGAGGTCAAATCCTCATAACTTCCAAGAGCCGAATGGGTAATAGGTACATGACTGATTCTGTTTGTGGTCTTACCAGCAGGGGTACCCGTCATGTGCTCAGAGTGCTCAGATAGCAGCAATGTCCTGGACTCCTGCCCACTGTCTCCATGTCTCTCCTGATGTCACATTTTGTAGTCTTTATTTGTTTTGTTTTGTTTTTTTTTGGATTTGGTTTTTTTCGAGACAGGGTTTCTCTGTATAGCCCTGGCTGTCCTGGAACTCACTATGTAGACCAGGCTGGCCTTGAACTCAGAAATCTGCCGGCCTCTGCCTCCCAAGTGCTGGGATTACAGGCGTGCGCCACCACGCCTGGCACCATTTTGTAGTCTTTATAAAGTCTGGTTGTGTAGATTCTCATGTGATATATCCTGAATTTTAAATGTGGTCAATATAAGACAAGATTTAAAAGCTCCATATTCCCACAAAGCAGGCTGCCTGAGGGCCCTGCCTGGCTGCAGTCTCAGCTGGTGATTCTGTGTGGGATGCACTCCTTCTTGGTCTTGTGCTGCTTTGTGCCCTGCTGTATCCTGCCGTGCACGGTGTGACAGTACCACTGGGCTTTCAGATGAATGCCTCCCTGCTTCTGTATCATCAGGACCCGTTCAGATGGACAAGGCCGATGACGACGAGGAGCTGACCAGGAGGAGCAGGGCTGGGGACGAGAGGACTCTTCCCCGCAGCCTGGAGTATACAGTGGAAGAGTGCACCTGTGAGGACTGTGTCACGAGCAACTCCAAGGGGGATTCTGACCATTTCTTCCCCCTTCCAGCCATGGAGGAGGGGGCAACCATTCTTGTCACCACGAAAACGGGTGACTACAGCAAGTCAAGTGTGCCATCTGCTTTGCAAAGTGTTATGGAGACGGAGAAGCCAACTCACACTAGATAATGAGCTTTCTAACCGGTGTGAAGCTGCTGTGAGAACCTTCTGTCAGGAGAGCTGATGCTTTAGATGTCTCTAGGATGACCATTTATCAACCGAGAATACAGCTTTTTGTCCTTTAATTCTGGTTTTATAGTTGGAATTTTGTTTATTTATTTTTATTTTATGTCCATTGGTTGTTTTGTCTGCATGTAGATGTGAGGGTGTCAGATCTTGGAGTTATAGACAGTTGTGCTCTGTCAGGTGAGTGCTGGGAATTGAACCCAGGTCTTCTGGAAGAACAGTCAATGCTCTTAATCACTAAGCCATCTTTCTAGCTCATGCTTGAATTTTTGATTCTCTAAACCAAAACCAAAACCAGGTGGTGGCGGCGAATGCCTTTAATCCTAGCACTCAGGAGGAAGAGACAGGCAGATCTCTGTGGGTTTGAGGCCTGTCTGGCCTAGACAGCTAGTTCTAGGATACCAAGGCTACACAGAGAAAACCTGCCTTAAAAAGAAAGAAAGGAAGGAAGGAAGGAAGGAAGGAAGGAAGGAAGGAAGGAAGGAAGAAAGGAAGAAAGACAAAGAAAGAAACAAGCCAGGCGGTGGTGGCACACGCCTGTAATCCCAGCACTCTGGGAGGCAGAGGCAGGCAGATTTCTGAGTTTGAGGCCAGCCTGGATTACAGAGTGAGTTCCAGGACAGCCAGGACTACAGAGAAACCCTGTCTCGGAAAACAAAAAAAAAACAAAAACAAAAAACAAAACAAACAAACAAACAAAAAAAACCAACCAACCAACCAAACAAAAATTTACTGAGGCACCCACAAACATGGTAGGTATATTTGAGGACAAACTGGATTCTCCTGATGGCCAAAGAAAGCAAAATTGTCCCATGTTTTTCTGTAAGTAGAAGCCAGGCTAATTCTGTGTGCAATGCAGCAGTTGTTAGCATGCTCATACAAATGCATGTGTCAGTGCTAACTGTGACAAACATGAACAAGTGCAGGTGTGTGCACTATGTGGACTTAATGGTGCCAGAGACTGATCTAAGTCATTTTGCCCATACAAAATACTATAAGGAAGGTAGAGCATTATTACCTCCACCTTATAAATGTTGTCAGGGCTGGGCAATGGTGGCGCACGCCTTTAATCCCAGCACTTGGGAGGCGGAGGCGGAGGCAGGCAGATTTCTGAGTTCGAGGCCAGCCTGGTCTACAGAGTGAGTTCCAGGACAGCCAGGACCACACAGAGAAACCCTGTCTCGGGAGGGAAAAAAAAAAAAAAAGGGCAAAACCCTAAAAAAAGGGCAAAACCCTGGACTTCACAGTTGCTGTGAATTTAACGCTTGAGTTCTTTCATCACCCAACCACTTTTCCTTTCGCTGTTGCCCAGAGCCCATTACAGTTCATTCTCATTCTAGAAAGCTCTCTCTCACGCACGCACACACGGCCACACACACTTGCACACAGTCTCTCAAGTGACACAGGCCATAACCTTCTTCTGTGAGTGTCAGTATTAAAGGTGTGCACTACCCACCAGGACTAACTACAAGTGCAGTTTTTCTTAAATCCAATTCTGACTGCATCACCGTGCTTCAAATCTTGCAATGGTCTTGCATTCCTGCATCCATCATGAGGCAGGCATGAAAGTACAAACCCTCCTGCCTGCAAATGGGCACCCCAGCTTCCAGCATCCTGCTTCTCAGCACCCACCTCCCGCTCATCCTGTGCTCCAATCCACCCTTCCAGGGATGGACTGTGACCTGTTCCCTCTGGAATAGCTATCCTGGGCTTGGCCTAAACGACAGATCTTCTGGGATTGCTAATCTGCTATGCTGGCCCATTACACACATAAAGAGACACACGGACTCTCTGTGGTGCGGGAGATTGAACCCAGGGCCTTGCACATGCTACCCCAACTACTGGACAATGTCCACAACCCTGTTTTTACTTTTTGCTTCGAGAGTGGCTTTGAATTCACCTTTTGGTTTTGTCTGTACAGAGTTGAAGCTTGGGCCTCATGCAGGCAAGGCACGTGCTCTGCTGAGCTACATCCCCGCTCTCGACGCTCTCGAACTCGCGTAGCTCAGCTCCTGACTCATCCTCTTGAATGCTGGGATTGAAAGCCTGTACCACCAGGCCCTGCTGGCCCATGACTCTTTTCTTCCTCTCTCTTCTCTCTGAGACAATCTCAAGCAGCCCACTCTAGTCTCGAACTCACTATGTAGTTCAAGGTGGACCTTGAACGTCTGATCCACCGCCTTCTCCAGAGCGCCGGATTGGCTGACACGCAACACACTACTCCAAGCCCAAGCTCTCGGTACACTTATCTCTTATCCCCGTCCGAACCTCAGTCTAAAGGGATGTTTTCTTCCTGGCTCGGGGATTGGGAGGCATTTATTTTGTGAGGTGCGGGCTCTCTTCCTTGCCACCCCGGGGCCTCGATTCGCCGGAGTGTTTTGGTTCCGGGTCGGGAGGCGGGCCCTCGGAGTGTCCCTGCTTCCGGGGCGGGGCCAGCGGGCGGGGCGCGCGTTGTCCCGGCCTGTGTGGAGCTCGGCGGCTGCAGACGAGGCGGCGGCGGCGTCAGCGGCAAGGCAGGCGGCGGCCCCGGGAGCGGCAACATGAGCGGTGAGTGGCGGCCCCGCTGCTGTCACCCGCCCGGTGGCGCCACTGCAGCCGCACTCTCCGGGCCCGGTGTCCTCACACGCTGCAGACCCCCGCGGGGTCGCTGGCAGGCTCGGAGCCCTGGCCCGGAGTCTCCGGCCCCGCTCCCACTATCCCGGGGCTGGCGCTCCTGTCCCTCCGCCTCATCAGTGAGCCAACTCCTAGAGCAAGGCTTGCTCCCCAGTCCCTCCCAGCCCCTCCCAGCCCGCCGATCCCTTTGACAGGTTTCCACACCCCGGATTCTCAGATCTCTGGTACTTGCCTTAGTCCCTCTTTCTCCCGTGACTCTCCTGGGACCCAGCTCCAGTTACCAGCCCCTGGTTTTCAGTCATTCTCTGTTCCAGATCTCTTATACCCAGAGACTCTTCTTTTTCTAAAGGCAAAGAGCATCTCTAGATCCCGACACCCCTGTCACACACAGCAAACCAGAGCGACAGCTCCGGGTCCCCAGAGGTCTCAGGGCAGCTTTGTCTTCCTCCCTTATTCCCTACACCTGTGTCCCCAGAGTTGGCCCATTAGCCTCTCAGCCGCTCCCGGTTGTGCCCTTTGTTTTTGGGCTGTTGGTTCACGCTCCAGTCCTCTCCAGTCTTCCTCTAGCTTATCGTTTGAAGTCTCTGGTTGTGTCCTGCAGCCCCTTTCCTCTTGCCCAATGCTGAACCCAAATGGGGCTGCTGGTTGCCCAAGCCAATACCACCAGCGGGGAGGTGGAGCGGATGGGGAGCCTGGAAGTGAGTGGCAGGTCGTGCTCAGTGATCTGAAGTTTAGTCCCTTGTCGGAGTCTGTGTCTTCAAGCCTCCCTCTGAAGAGTCCTGATGATGTTTTGGTGCTAAGTCATTCCGGGGTGTTGCGTGTGGAGATGGGAGTGACTCAGGAAAGGACTGTGTTGGCTGTTGATTCTCCTGCTGGACACAGGGATCTGGATTCCCTTAGGAGGACCCACCTACCCTCATAGTTTCTGTTTTTTTCTCACTGTGCAGCTGAATTTTACTCTTTGCATCCAGTCTCTAGACTTTCAGTCAGGTGTTTCATGGGGTGGAGAGGGTGCTAGCGCAAAGGAGCAAAGGACAGTCTTTTATTTTTAGCTTTTAAATTATTTCTGGGCATTTTTTAAAAAATGCTAGATGCAGCCGGGCGTTGGTGGCGCACACCTTTAATCCCAGCACTTGGGAGGCAGAGGCAGGCGGATTTCTGAGTTCGAGGCCAGCCTGGTCTACAGAGTGAGTTCCAGGACAGCCAGGACTACACAGAGAAACCCTGTCTCGAAAAACAAAACAAAACAAAAAAAAAAAAAAAATGCTAGATGCTTTTTGCTGTTCAAGAGCAAGGTTTAAGGAACTGTGGTCTTATTGAGGGGACTGATGGAGGGGTTTCCAGTTTACCTTCATCTGCCAAAACAGATTACTGGGTCTAATTTAAGGCTTCATATCCTTGAACACTAATGATAACAAAAATGTGTGTGCCGGCACCCACCAAAAGGTGATGGAGTCTGTGGTTCAAATCCTGGTTCTACCACATAAAGCGGTATAATTTTAATTTAGTATGTGTATGCACGTGTCTCTCTCTCTCTCTCTCTCTCTCTCTCTCTCTCTCTCTCTCTCTGTGTGTGTGTGTGTGTGTGTGTGTGCGCGCGCGCGTGTGTCTGTATGTGTGTACAGGTGTGTTTGCATGTGTAGGAGGGCCAAAAATAAATTTTGGCTGTCTTTCTGTAGTGCTCCCTTATTTGTTGAGATAGTCTCTCACTGGCCCCAGAGCTCACTGTTTCAGCTAGACTGTCTGATCCTTGGAAATCCTTCTGTGTCTGCCTCAGCCCACCAGTACAGGAGTTGTAAGTATGTACTGCATGCCAGGCCTGGGTGCTGGGGCCCCTGACTCAGGGCCTCACACTTGAGCTGCAGACATTTCAGTGACTGAACCATCTCCCCAGCCTCTAAAGCTGTGTAAAGTAGAGCAACTAAGGCGGAATTTGCAGCAAAGCAAGGATACACAATAGCATTTGCCTCGCAGATTAGTAATGACTTTTGCTTGCTCAGCTAAATGATTGGTGTTAAGTCTCTTAACAGGGCTCATTGTTACTGTTTCCATAAAAGCCAGTGAAGACTGGGGGCAGCTTGGTCTCTCCCGGACAGTGGTGGGAACCAGGCAGTCTGAAATACTTTGTGGTCCCGAGGGGTCAACCCAGAGCCTCATGTATGCTGAGCTTGTGTCCTCTCAACTGATACCCTTAGTCTTAACCTTTTCCCTTTAATGTGACCAAGGGGCCCATCATAAACCCAGATGTCTGGAGTAGAAATTCTTTTACTTTCCTTAGAGTAGGAACTGAAATTGAGGAACCAATGGAAATTGGCCAGTTTATCTTTCAAGGAAACAGTATCAAAACTCTAGCTCAAGCATTTGTAGCCAACGGAGGACCTGTGTCTGGCCCTGGGACTCACAGGATAGAAGGAGAGTGGACTTCCGGTTGTTCTCTACCTTCCACAGAAACACTGTGACATGCACATGGATACACAAGATAAATAAATACAAATGTAATAAAAATTCAAAGGAAGTTTCAGGAAGTTTAAAAAAAAACAATAGATCTAAAGCATGTAAAAGAGACCAAATGGCCTTTTTGGAAAGAGCAACTGGAGACAGGAGCCTCTTCTCCCCTCCCCAGTGCAGAGTACACACCACATCTGGATTTTTCTATTATGTGTTTCATGTAGATCCTCTGTTCTCTTGTAATTAAGTGTGGTGTCAGGGTTCAGACTGGATTTGGAGTTTATTCCTTCTTGAAATAATTTAAGATTCAGAAGGGTGGGAAGGCTAGTGTGAGGTCAACCCCAGGCCCTGTTCTGCTAACATGTGCTTCATACTGTGTCCAAGCTCAGGGTACTTTTGGTTCTTGAAGACTATGGTTGAAAATGACCCCATCCTACCTGCCCTGGCATTGGTAATTGATGCTTAATGAAATTACGTGTAGGAGAATTTCCAGTCTTCTCGGGAAGATCCTGCCAGGCGCGTGGCAGTGGCTCTGTCTGTATTGCTCCCAACACTGGAGTACTAGGCGTTTGTGGTGAGCCAGGTCTGAAGAGCAGGCTCCAGGCTAGCCTGTGATGCATAGTGCATACCTGTCTCAAAACCTCGGTGTGGGGGCTCAGACACTGCAAATGTGGGGTTGGGTCATGACCTCTGTTACCTTCAGCTGGTTGCTACCTCATCTGGGTCCCTGCCTACTTCCCACCTCTCTCCCAGGTGCCATGCCACTGCAGATACCTTTATATGTATCTCTCATATTATGTTTAAAAACTAATTCATTTTGTAATCCTGATAGAAACCAGTGACGTCTCAAGAGCACTAACCATCTAATGTTCACATTTAAGTCTTTCTTTATAATTTTGTTTTATGGTATAATCTTACAACTCAGATCTAAGGGTGGCTTTCCTTTTAAATAATTTAGCTCTCTTTGGAAGATAATTTAGTTTTGTTTCTTTCTTATTTTTGTTTTTAGAGACAGGGTTTCTCTGTAGCCCTGGCTGTCCTGGAACTCACTCTGCAGACCAGGTTGTCCTTGAATTCTGAGATCCGCCTGCCTCTGCCTCCTGAGTGCTGGGACTAAAGGTGTGCACCACCACTGCCCAGTGGGAAAGAGATTTTAAAGTTTATTTTAGTGCTGTGACAGAACTGTTCAAACCTCACTGTGATCAGTATTAGAAAAACTGTATTACTCTAGAAAGAGTCTGGGCTCATTAGCAATTGCTCACGTCACTCTGCTCAGTCTTAGCAGCTAATATATTTTTCTGTCTCTGGATTTTTTTCTCTTATACTTTTGAGATAATGTGTTGTGTAGTCCAGGCAGGTCTTGAATTTAGTATGTAACTCTTATCCTCTGATTCCTCTTGCCTCTACTTCCCAAGTGTGGAGGTGCATGCCTGGCCCTCTGGATTTTCCTACTGCTTGTATGTTATACAAATGAAATCATAGCACTTTTGTTTTTGTTACCTAAGTATTATGTCCTCGGGGTCCAGCCACGGAGCAGCCTGACCCTAGTTTATTTTTATCCTTACCGTGACCAAGTGGTCCTGTTGCGTGGTATTGCGCCCTTGTCTATGTGCAGTGCTGGGCTTTGCGGGGTTTGCACTTGGTTCTTAGACAGATGCTGCTGTGGGGCTCACATCCAGTCTTGTGTGGATCTCCAGTTTCCATTCCTCTTGGGTAATGAGGGGGAGAATGGCCTCGCATTGTGTCGAAGCAGCTGAGGAGTCTGATCTGGTGTCTGTCCCAGGGCCCCATGGTAGCCCGCATTGGCATGGGTGTGAAGTGACACTTGTTTGTGGTTTTGATTTGCATTTCCTAATGCTAGACTTTCTCAGCACAGCCTCTTGTGCCCATATCTTCTCTGGAGAAATGACTGTTTATATCATCTGTCCATGGAAGTTCTCATTTGAATATTTTGTCTGTGTGGGTATTTTGCCTGCATGTATACATGTGTGCCACATGTGTGCCTGGGTATGTCAGAGATCAGAAGTGGGTGTCTAATTTTTTTTTTGGTTTTTCAAGACAGGGTTTCTCTGTGTAGTCCTGGCTGTCCTGGAACTCACTCTGTTGACCAGGCTGGCCTCGAACTCAGAAATCCGCCTGCCTCTGCCTCCCAAGTGCTGGGATCAAGGGCGAGCGCCACCACTGCCCGGCGGGTGTCTAATTTCTTGGAGCTAGAGTTGTAACCATTTGTGAGCTGCCATGTAGGTACTGGGGATTGAACCCAGGTCCGCTGGAGGCTCAGTCAGTGCTCTTAACTGCTGAGCCTTCACTACCGTCGCCCACTTTTCATTGAACCATTTGTCTCTTAATGCTGAGCTGCCAGGATTCTATGTCATTTCCAGATATAATTCCTTTATTAATATGCTTACAACGTTTCTCTCCCATTCTATGAGTTGTCTTCTTACTTTCTTTTATTGAGATAGGGTCTTATGTTGCTCAGGCTGGCTTTGAACTTGCTGTGTAGCTGAAGCAGGCCTGGAATTTCTGTTCCTCCTGTCTCCACCTCTTAAGTGATATAGAATTACAGCTGTGAGCCTCCATGCTGAGCAAGGCTTACTCTATCCATCTATCCATCTATCTATCTATCTATCTATCTATCTATCATCCTTTGAGGCACAATGTCTGTGTATTTGTGTGTATGGAGGTCAGATTTCAACTTCTGCCTTTCTCAGTCCCTTTCTTCCTTGTGGGTTCTTTTGTTTTTTTGTTTTTTGTTTTTCGAGACAGGGTTTCTCTGTGTAGCTCTGGCTGTCCTGGAACTCACTCTGTAGACCAGGCTGACCTCGAACTCAGAGATCCACCTGCCTCTGCCTCCCAAGTGCTGGGATTAAAGGCGTGCGCCACTACCGCCCGGCTTTTTTTTTTGTTTTTTTTGAGACAGGGTTTCTCTGTGTAGTCCTGGCTGTCCTGGAACTCACTTTGTAGACCAGGTTGGCCTTGAACTCAGAAATCCACCTGCCTCTGCCTCCCAAGTGCTGGGATTACAGGCGTGTGCCACCACCGCCCGGCTCTTCCTTGTGTTTTGAGACCAGATCTTGTACTGACCCTGCTGTTCTCTAGTTAAACTAGGCTGGCCATCAAGCCTCCGGCATCTGCCCGTCTGCCTCCTCAACACCAGTATGGAACTCACAGAGGTCAGCCTCATCAGTGCTGTGACTAAAGTCGTGTATCACCACATGTGGTTTTATTTATTTATTTAAAAATGTGCATCCTAGCCGGGCGGTGGTGGCGCACGCCTTTAATCCCAGCACTTGGGAGGCAGAGGCAGGTGGATTTCTGAGTTCGAGGCCATCCTGGTCTACAGAGTGAGTTCCAGGACAGCCAGAGCTACACAGAGAAACCCTGTCTCAAAAAATCAAAAAAAAAAAAAAAAATGTGCGTCCTTTGGATTAAATTCAGTTTCTCATGCTTGCACTTTACTGAGACATGTTTACAGTGTCTTTAAAAAAATGGTGTGTGTGTGTGTGTGTGTCTGTGAGTGTATGTGTATGAGTGTATAAGAAAGCGTGTGTGTGTGTGTGTGTGTGTGTGTGTGTGTGCGCGCGCGCGCGCACAGCTGCCATGGTACACATGCGGAAGTCAGAGGACAACTTTGTGGAGTTGGTTGTTTTCGTTACCTTTCTGTTGGTTCTGGAGCTCAAACCCAGTTTTTCAGACTCGCACAGCAAACACCTTTACTCCCTGAGCCATCTGTCTCCCCATAGTGTCTTTTTTTGAAGACAGTGTCATGTGTGACTGAGGCTGACCTCACAGTCCAGATCTTCCTACAGTTAGAGCCTTCTGCCTCAAACTCGTGGGAGCCTGCTCGAGTTCCCTCCTGTAAGTTCTTTGCAGTTGTCTTGGAAGGACAGGTGCTCCTTTGGCCGTGGATTTTTTTGCAGGATTTTGCTGATTGTTTCCTTTTGGTGTGGCTTAACATGGCTTTCAGTTTCTTGTCCATCCTGTAAATTAGCCATTAGTCTCTGCTCTATTCTTGCATTTAAAGTGAATAGAAGCAGAAGAAAGATGGGTTCAAGGCTGAGAACATTATGTGCAAGTTTCCAGGAAGTATAATGCACACACTAGGTAATGTACACACTAGATAGATTATGCACACCCTAGATAATAGTTTATTACCAGTTCAGAAACAATGAAGATGCCCACTGGTGGGGAATGTGTAAACAGCATGTGGGATGACTCACATAGGGACCTCAGCAATCTTACAAAGAGCATAGACTTGTTCACAAGTCACTGTGCATACTGGTTGAAATGTCAGTGTTCTGCTGGAACAGGATGGCGCTGAGGATGCTGTGACTCGGTTAGTTAAGTGTCTAGCACAAGACTCGGAGTTCCATCTCTACCTCTACATAAGCCGGACTTGGTACTGCACATGTATAGTTCCAGCACTCAGGAAGTGGAGGCAGAAGGATCAGGAGTTCAAGTAAATCTGTGGCCACATACAGAGTTGAAAGACAATCTAGGTTACATGAGGCTCTGTTTTAAAAAGAAAAAACAACAAAAAACTATGCAGGCTATAGAATTATATGTAAAATATATGCTTCAGTGCAACTCACCATACATCCAACACAGTCATTGTAGATTCACATTTGCCTGGAGAAGTAAACAAAATGCCAGGTGGAAAGATACCAGGAGGAAAAGACCCACTCTCGGGGTGTCTCTTAGGGAGGGAGGGGAGTGGTCAGGTGGTTTCCTAGAGAACTCAGTAGGCAGTAGCCCTCCACTGATGGCTTCTAGAAGCTAAGGGATTCTGGCTTCTAGACTGCATGTTTGCTCTCCATGGGAGAGCAGAGGTCATTCTTGTTCTCAAGCGCTATCCTTTGTCCAAGAACGCATGAGTGCCTTTCTCCATCAGTAACTCTCAGGAACCCTAGTGTTAGCAAAACGCTGGAATCCCAGGTCAAAGGGTAGGAAAGTCAGGGCCCAAGAAGTCACTGAACCTCATGGAGCAGTTTGCCCAAGAGAGATCGCCGCTGCTCCTTAGGTGTGTACATCTTGGCAGTTTCTTATTTTTCTGGAAAGTTGAAGGTCACAGGTCTCTCCTTGGTTGTTGGTTGAGCCCTGTCCAGAAGTGATTTGTTTTTGGAATGAGCTGAAACAGTGACTGGAAAAAGAATGTTTGTGGTGTCATTCAGAGACTGTTAATATCTTTCTTCTTCATGACGTCACGGGGATGGTGAATTATGGGAGAATGTTAGTGCTCCAATGTCAAAGTGGTGTAACATCTCTGCAGTCCATGGTCTGGAGTAGTGCCACTGACCATCCCTGCTGCTGTGTGGCTGGCTCTGAACGCCTGATGAGAGCCAAGTTGTTAGCACTCTTGAAATTTGGGACTAACGCTGGGCCTGGCGACACACGGTGTAATCCCAGCTGTTGGGCAGCAGAGGCAGATGGGGCTCTGTGAGTTGAGGCTAGCCTGGTCTATGTATCAAGTTTCAGGCTAGTGCTACCTAGTGAGAGTGTTTCAAAGAGAGAAAACGCCTAAAGGATTGTAAAATGCAGACATTGAAAGGGAGAATGGAGGACAGTGCTGTGGCTCCGTGGGGTGGGTAGAGACTGGCCTAGCTTGCTCTGGTTCCATTGATAGCATTGCATAAGCCACGAGTGGGGTGCACACCTGTAACCCCAGCACTCAGAGTGGGATTCAGGAGGATCAGACGTCCAAGGTAAGCCTGGAATAAATGAAACACACCCCTTAACAACAAAGGGAAAAAGAAATCAGATTGAGGAAACCCTTGATACCAGCCCAGGTCATTTTATCATTACCATGGAATTTAGTTTTACTTTCATCTCTAAGGTTTCCAGATAAAACGTTGCTCCATGGACTGGACACTGGACAGGTTTATGAACCGCACAGTCCTGCAGTAATCTGTTTTGCATGTCGCACACATTTAACTATGGATTGCATTGAGGCTTAGCCCTCTTCCCCCTCCTTTCCTTTTCTTCTACTTTTGTGTTGTAAATAGTGGTGTGCTGGACAGGGTAACTATCTTTTTTGTTTGTTTTTGTTTTTGTTTTTGAGACAGGGACAGGGTTTCTCTGTGTAGCCCTGGCTGTCCTGGAACTCACTCTGTAGACCAGGTTGACCTCGAACTGTCTTAGGGTTTTATTATTGTGAAAAGATAGCATGACTACAGCAACTCTTGTAAAGGAACGTATTTAATTAGGACTGGCTTACAGCTGGGAGATTGAGTCCATCACCCTCATGGTAGGAAGCATGGCAGCATGCAGGCGGACATGGAGCTGGAGAGGCAGCGGAGAGTTCTATGTCTGGATTCCCAGGCTGCATGGAGAGTCTGCCACACTGGGTGTACCTTGAACATAAATGACCTCAAAGCCCATCTCCACAGTGACACACCTACTCCAACAAGGCCACCCCTCCTAGTGACACGCCTACTCCAACAAGGCCACCCCTCCTAGTGACACGCCTACTCCAACAAGGCCACCCCTCCTAGTGGTGCCATCCCTTTGTTCAAGCATGTGAGTCTGGGGCCCATACCTATTCAGACCATCCCAGTAGCCTTCCTGTCTGCCTTATGTCTCTGATGTGATTTCCCAGAGCTGGCACCAATTGCTTCTGTGCCCAAGCAGTTGTACTAGTATGAAATGCTGTGAGGGAGGTGAGGCCCAGTGGTAGTAGTGGCAGGCCATTCAAAACACCCCTTGGATAGCACCGTGGTCTGTCCCTTTTCACTCAGCGAAGGACTGTATAGCGTGGGTGCCTGTTGACCTGGTGTCAGCCTTGGGGAAAAAACTGGTGGCTCTTGGAGTGTGGCAGAAGTTGTCTAAGCTGAGGTCTGCACCATGGGGCTATGTAGAGTTGGGTAATCAAAAGTTTTAGGGCCATTTTTTTTTTTTTCTGGCTTCAGGCTTACCTGGATCCGGGTTCTTAGGGGGTCAGCAGGACAATGCTTCTGTCCAGCTCTCCTTCTCAGAGGCAAGAGGGCTACCAGAAGCTCTTGGCTGCCATCCTGTCAAAGCGACACCAAGTCAGGAGTACTCCAGGGGAAGGCAAGGTTGGCTGACCGTGGAGCCATCCTGTAGCCCAGATCTGTATCCTGCACTTAGCCTACAGCTGTGTGTGTAGTCTGTCTTGGTAAACTGTCTGTGTGGAGGAAACACAAGTGTGTGACATCAGCAAGACCTCCGTGTGTGTGTGTGTGTGTGTGTGTGTGTGTGTGTGTGTGAGAGAGAGAGAGAGAGAGAGAGAGAGAGAGAGAGAGAGAAGAGAGAGAGAGATCTGAGCAGACACCTTAATGGGACAAAATTTGCCTACGTTTTACTCCAGAGAAGCTGGAAGGGCTGAAAGGTGCCATTCACTCAGGCGGGAGATTGGGCAGTGTGCAGCCTGTAGAGGTGAGGGCCTGTCCTTGGCTCTGACTGGCCAGGTGCTGCTTCTGCCAGCTCCCCTGCCTGGTGGCCTACGAGGGAACCTTTCACTTTTGAGATTTATTTTATGTATATGGAGTTTTTGTTTGGTTTTGATGCTTATATGTTCGTGCATCAGATGATTAAAGAGGCCAGAAGAGGGCATCAGATCATCTAGAACTAGAGTTACAGGTAGTTGTGAGCTGCCATGTGGGTGCTGGGAATCAAACCTGGGTCCTCTGGAAGAGCAGCCAGTGCTCTTAGCCTCTGAGCCAGCTCTCCAGCCCATCTATCTTTCTTGTCTGAAACAGTCTCAAGTGGCTAAGGCTGGTCCTGACCTTGTTATGAAGCTGAGGATGGTCCTTGAATTCCTGATCTTCCTGCCCTAGTTCCTAGAGCTGGGATTACAGGTGTGCACCTATAGTGTGGTACACACATGATGGGGATGGAGCTCAGAGTTTCCTGTGTGGAAGGCAGGCTCTCTGCCAACCGGCACATCCCCAGGTCCTCTATTACATTTTCTCTGTCTGTGTCTGTAGAGCTGAGATTCTGCCTTTTCTTCCCTCATCTCTTTTATTTTTATTTTTTAAAGCAGACAGTCCAAGTGACTGTGAAAGTTTGAATAAAAATGGTCCCTACAGGCTCATATATTTGAATGCTTAGTTACCACTGAGTTTGAAAGGATTAGATGGATGAGGAGGCCTTGTTGGAGCAAATGTGTCACTGGTAGAGGCTTTGAAAGCCTATTCCAGCCCGCCCCCGCCGCCAGGGGCTCAGGGTGTAGTTCTCAGCCATTCCACATTCCACATTCCACAGCCATGCCTTACCACATCCCCTGCCTTGATGATAATGGACTAAAAGTGTAAACAAGCCCTCAGTTAAATGCTTTGCTTTGTAAGAGTTGCCTTGGTCATGCTGATCTCTTCACAGCAATAGAACAATGACTGAAACAGAAGTGTCTATCGGATTGGGGTATTGCTGTGACAGGCCTGACCATGCTGCTTGTTGGTGGGATGTGGACTTTGGACTAGAAAAGCAGTTGAGTGCTTTAAATGGGCCTTACTGGGCCATCCTAGTAGGAGCGTGCTAGTAGGAGACAGCAGTGCTGAGAGTGATCTGGACCATAGGTCCAGCTTCAGAAGTTTCAGAGGGGACAGATGTTGTATGTGATCTAGAGGTGTGTGTGTGTGTGTGTGTGTGTGTGTGTGTGTAGATATTTTGGTAAAGAATATGTTTGCTTTTTGCCATTGTCCTAAAAATCTATCTGAGGCTAAATTAAAGAGTTTTGGATTCATGGTATTGGCAGAAAAGTCAAGACAGGCTAGTATTAGTGGTCATTAGGACTTACTCTCTTAGCAGATCTGCAACAAAAAGGAGCAAGCTTGACAAAGAGAGTCTCAAAGGTTTGTTGTTGTTTTTTTGGTGTTTTCTTTTTGTTGTTGTTTGTACAGTTTGTGGAGAAAAGGAATACCAGAAAGAATAAGGGGGTTAAGTCCAGTGCTCAAGGAGATAAAAGGTTGGCAAAAAAAAAAAAAAAAAAGCCCAATTCTAAATGAAATAAAGGGAGTGTTGACCTCAGGGCAAGACCCCACCCAACATAGCTTTGCGTCTTAGTCCGGTTGTTGTACCTTTGACTCCTGGGGTTGTCCTGGGCTCTTCAAGCTCTTCAGCAGCATGCTTGGTTTCCACTTCTACATGGACTGAAGAGGAAGAAGAGGAAGAGGAGAGGGGGAGAGGACAGGGTTTTTCTTTGTAGCTCTAGCTGGTTTAGGGACTAACTGTGTAGCTCAGGCTGACTCCAAATTCATGGCAATCCTTCTGGGAGAGTTTACGGATTTAAATGTGTACCACCAAGCCCCGCGCCTTTAATTCATGATGACAAAAATACAAAAATAAGGAACAAGAGCCAACTATGGTGGTGTATGCCTTTAATCACAGCATGGGGGGAAGCAGAGGCAGGGGTAATCTCTGTGAGTTTGAGGCCAGCCTGGTCTACAGTGAGTTTCAGGTTAGCCAGTACCCTTGTGTCCAATACAAGCAAACAAGTCAACAAAAAGTGTCCAGGGGGCTGGGCATGCGTCTCACTGGAACATGCTGGCCTAGGATGCAGGAGACACATCAAGCCTGCTATCCCAGCATGCTCCAGGTACAATGGGGACCAAGCTCATCCTCTGCCCAGCCAGTTCCTGACCTACCTGGACTAGATGAAACCACATCTCCAGAAAGAAGATTCCAGCCCCTGCTGCTTGCCCTTGGGAGGGGAGTTGACCTTGGGTGTGAGGGGTTCCTGACATCTACTCAGTGAGGCCCCTCAACAGTTCCTGAGCCCTCATACTTTAGCACTGTGTGCTGGTCCATGAGGACCCTGGCCACCAGAGAGGCAGGTGCTCTCCCTAGGAAACCAGATGTGTTTAAGAGGGAGCTCAGGGTGCAGCTTGGTGATCCTTCCTTGGGAACAATCCTCCTGTAGTTGTTTGATTGCATTGAAATAGTTTTCTCCCTCCCTGTGGCAGACCTTCCCATAAAATATTCATCAGTGTGATTCAGTCAGTTATTACTTTACGGTGAGCGACCAGCACCATTTCTAATGTGTGACCAGCATGTCTGTCCTGTTCACCACCTAAAGGAGACCCTGCTTCACAGACGTTGTTCCTGATCTCTGACACCAGCCTGGGCTCATTTGCCTGCTCCCTCCCAGTTTGAAGAAGATAGCTCAAGCCCTCATTTTCTCATTCTTGTCACCAAGGTGGCAGTAGGACATGATTTTAGCTCTCAGGAGTCTAACCAGGACATTAAACCTTACTTCTAACAGGACAGGGACAAGGAGAGGCCACAAGGTGCCATTTGAACTGGGTTGTGGCATTTCACATGAATATGTGATATAGTGTGTGGCTTTGGGGGGTTCTCTGGGGTGCTGGGGATGGACCCCAGGAAAGTGTGTGTTCCATCACTGAGCCACAGTGCTCTATCAGCAGCTGCTGGCTGAAGTAGTCCCTGGAGCTGGCAGGAAGACCAGGGGTCACCTCTGGGGTGTAACTGAGCAATGGCTCAGGTCTGTAGTGTGCTGTTACAGGTGTGTCAGAGATGGATGTGGTGCCGACGTCATGTCTTCTCCCCCAGCCTCAGTTGTGTCTCTTGAGTGAGCCCTTTTCCCTTCTCGGTCAAGGATGGTGTAGACTGGTCATTTATTGTGGCCCACAGTTGGGACTTAACTCTTCCTGTGTGGTTGTGATCTGGGAGCTGGAGGGCTTTTCTGGGCTCTGGTGTGTGTGTGTGTGTGTGTGTGTGTGTGTGTGTCTGTATTCTCTGGTTTGTCACTGTAGAAGGGGAGACACCTTGTGTTTCTGCCTGCCAGTCTGTGCAGGACCCTTCTGTTTGGATACTGTAGGGCTAGTGCTCACAGTATCATGCAGGAACCAGTGTCCATGGAGGGGAAGTGCTGCCCTGTCACATGGCCAGCAAGTAGCCCAGCTAGGATGAGGACGTGTCTTGTGACTTCCCTGCTGAATGTTACTCTGTTCTCGGCCAGGGACCTATCTCTACTTCCTGCTGCTGCTATGTGGCCTTGAAGTCACCTGTTTGTCCTGTTTTCTGAAGACTCTCTTCTCATATCTTTTCAGGGATAAGGTGGCCACAGGTGCCCTTCTGAGGTCAAGATAATCTAACTGGGATTCATGTCTGGGGAGAGGACAGGCAGGGAGCAAGTATCTAAACTGGGATCTGCAGTCTCAGTGTGTCCTCACAGGGTGCATGAGGACCTGAGTTCAGGTACCTAGCACCACGCGGGAAAGCCAGGCATGGTGGAGTGTACCCATCATCTAAGCTCAGGGGAGCCAGCAGTAGGTGGATCCCTGGCACTCCTGGGGTGGCCAACCAAACCTAATGCTAAGGCCTATGGTCCAGTGAGAGACCCTGTTTAAAACAACAAACAAATAAACCCAAGGAATGACACCTAGGTTGATCTTTGGTGCTCGAATGCATATGCGCACACACACACACACACACACACACACACACACACACAGACACACGCGCGCGCGCGCGCACTTGAACACGCACAAGCATACATGCCCTCCCAAGTGCACACAGTGAGTAGTAGTAGCTGAATGCTGGTCTAGTGAGATGTTAGAGACATTTTTCTTCCTTCCTTTCTTTTTATTTGTTTTTATTGCTTTTTAGTCTCATAAATTTTTGTTATGAGAAAAGAGCAGTAGAAGCATTTTTAGGGCAAAGCTGTCATTTCTGGTTGTTGATGTCTGGTGTGAGGAGTAGACCTTGGAAAAAGGAAGGAAGAAAGTCGTCCTTTCCTTCCTCGAAGTGTTGGGGGAGGGGCGGAAAGCAACCCTTGTGTTAAGTAAAGATAGCTGTGGAGAAGCACATCTGTGAGGATGCTGGGGGATCTGCACTGCCATAACCCATGCTTCCAGATGCTCTCTTGCCTGGTGAGGATGCGGTGTAGGCTTGACCTTAGCAAAGGCTCTTCCAGAACAAGGACTTGTTTCCTTGAGTGTCTCTGCTTCACCTCCAGGCCTGGAGGCAGGCAGCCATCTTGACTAGCACAGGCTTTGGGGCCAATGCTGTCCATCAAAATCATACTTGCACCAGTCTGTGTCCACGTTAAACCAGAATCTCAGCCTGGAGCCTGCTGCGAAGGACCTTCCATGGCCAGCTGCTGTGCCAGTCTGTCTGATGGTCCTCCTGCCCACCCTCACCCAGTCACCTTCTAGTCCTGTCCTCCCTGCTCCTGGCCTCTAGTCCTGGAAGACAGAGGCTGAACTTGTCTTGCCTCAGCCTCTCTCCCAGCCGCTTGTCTGCCTGGAGTGGACCTTCCACGTGTTTCCCTGGCTGTTGCCTGCCGCCTGCCTGCTGCCCGCCCTCCCTCCTTTCCTTCCTTCCTTCCTTCCTTCCTTCCTTCCTTCCTTCCTTCCTTCCTTCTTTCTTTTTTTTGGTTTTTCAAGACAGGGTTTTTTCTGGAACTCCCTCTGTAGACCAGACTGGCCTTGAACTCAGAAATCTGAGTGCCTGTGCCTCCCAAGTGCTGGGATTAAAGGCGTGCGCCACCACTGCCCGGCTCCAGGACACATTTGATAATGTGTGAAGCCAACTCAGCTTTGTGTGTGTCACTAACAGCACCCGGTGAGTAAAGGCCAGGGACACTTGAATTTCCTGCAGTCCCAGTAGTGTCACAGCCGAGGAATCATTTAGGACACATCAATCAAGTCTGGGGAAACTGCTTCCTGTGATGGAGTGCATTGCAATAGTAATCATTGCTGCAGATTATTGGTCCCTGGTTTGGCTACTAATTTTGTTAAAGATAAACAGACTGATCATGTTTATGGATAGCCATACAGTATCATGTCAGATGTCAGAAACTTTTTTTTTTTTTTTAATTAAAGACAGGGTCTTTCTATATAGTCCTGGATATCCTGGAACTTGCTAGCTTTTTGTAGACCAGGCTGGCCTCCAACTCACAGAGATCTGCTTGCGTCTACCTTGTGAGTGCTGGGATTAAAGACACGTGCCACCATGCTCAGTATCTCATGTCAGAAAGTCTTAATCAGAGTCTAATTGTCAAATAGAAGTAATTCAACCCCATTTATTCTAGGGTCACAGAATGATGAGAGAAGGCAGTTCCTGCTGGAGCGGCTGCTGGACGCAGTGAAGCAGGTAAGGACGCACACCACAGCCTTTGTGCGAGTGTCCAAAGGCAGCATAGATGTCAACTCCTCCTTTTCATGTGCACAGGCTTATTTTGTGTCTGGGAATGGTTTGTGTGTTTGCTTGTTTTGAGGCTGGGTATCAGCACCAGGTTGCCCAGGCTGGCCTTGAACTCTTGTCTCAGCCTCCCATCCTGGGATTACAGGTGTGTACTACCATGTCCAGCTGTGTTGAGAGGGAATGATAGAGCAGGGGAGGCAGTGAGAGTGGTGATGGGGTTCCAGAATTTTCAGGGGACTCCATCCTTCAGCATTGACAGTCTTCATTGCAGAGTGTGGTTCCCAGCAGATTTGTTTTAGGGCAGCTCTTCAGAGGTGCTGGCTTAGACTCAGGACCCTAAAAGTGCAAACAAAGACCGAGGCCTAAGGCCACACCCGGGAGCCTCGGTTGCCAGCAGCTGTGCTGGCTTCCAGCTAGGCTGCCCGGCTGTTGGTGCTGGCCTGCCTGATCCCGTAGTGCTCGCTGTCATCAGGGGTCCACCTTGTGCCTGGCTCTGTGAGCGCTTTCAGTGATGTCTTTCAGCACTGCATGGAGGAGTTCCTGTGATTGTTTGCACTGGAGAGGTCAGGGCACTGAAACTCCAAGATCAGCAGCTCACTTAGGCTGTCACAGTCAGTAAGCCAGAGAACTAGATCCAAGCCTGAGATTTGAAGCGCCCCCTTTTAGGAAGAGAGTATTGACATCTATTTCTCTGTCATTATAAGAAGGGAAACAGTCTAACGGCTGTGGGGAAATGTTGCAGTGGGCTCAGAGAATCTAGTGCCTGCCCAAAACTTGAGGGAGCCTGATGTGGTGGATGGGTTCGGGCAGCTCTGTTCAGCTGCCTGCCTTTTGAGCGCCACGCTGCTGGTTAGAGTCATCTGGGAAGAGGAACCTCGATCGAAAAAGATGTCTCCTTCAGATTGACTGTAGGCAAGTCTGTAGGGCGTTTTCTTTATTAATCATTGATGTGGGAGGGCCCAGCCCTTAGTGGGCAGTGCCACCCTTGAGTAGGTGGTCCTGGTGCCATAAGGAAGCAGACCGAGCCGGTGCCAGCATCCCCCATGGCTCCTGCCTCAGTTCCTGCTCTGACTTCCCCCCAGGAGGCTCTGGGATGTGGCAGCACGAGATGAGGTAAACCCTTCGCCCTAAGCTGCTTTTGGTCAAGGTGTCCCCTTCTTCCTGGAGTCTGGCTTGTCCTCTGCACAGGGACGCTGGATGAACTGCACTTGGTCTGTGTTTCATCTGGAAATGAAAGAAGGGGCAGGACAGGAAGTGGTTCAGACAGCTTCCAGGTAGCACTTAGACACAAACGGGGCTTTTGCTCAGAGCCGCTGAGTTATTTTGATGAATTGAACTGTTGCATTTATCTTAAATAACAGCCAGCTTTACTGATATTTGTTGATATACCTATCATTTACCTGTAATTAAAAAGTACACAGGGACACAGAGTGAGGCTAAGAGCAAACAACAGTGGAAGAGGTGGTGGGTGATGGTGAAGGCCGGGGGCACCGGGGTGACAGGCTTTGTGGCTAAGGTGGTCAGGTCGGCTCTATAGGTCTGCTTTTGAAAAGGTGGCTTTCCAGTTCCCTCAGCCTGGCAGAAGCACTCAGCACTGAGTCGCTGGTCTGAAGGCCCACCCAGGCAGTTGTCCTCTGACACGGTTTACCTACTTGGCGGCTCTGTCAAGATCATCAGTGCAGAGGCATAGAGGTTCTCAGTGCCGTCAGCAAGAGCGCGCTGATATCTAGCTGCTGCTGCCGCATTCTGAGAGCTGCGGTGCCTGCACGCCTGTCGCCTGGTCTACTCACTTCTCCCGGTCAAGGGGGAGACCAAGGCTTCCTTATAGAGGAGCCTGGGGTGCCACGCGGCCTCCGACCTCTGGAGCAGCAGGGCCTGGGCCACTCTGACACTCCCCAGGCCCCGCTGGCCTGCCTGCTGTGTGCGCCTCAAGTTGTCATGTCTGCCACTCCAGCCACTGGTTGGTCCACCTCAGCAGTCTCTCTCTCTACAGTGCCAGATCCGCTTTGGAGGGAGAAAGGAGATTGCCTCAGACTCGGACAGCAGGTGAGTAAGTCACTCCTTTGTCCTCTTTCTTTTTTTTTTTTTTTTTTTTTTGGTTTTTTTTTTTTTTTTTTTCGAGACAGGGTTTCTCTGTGTAGTCCTGGCTGTCCTGGAACTCACTCTAGTCCAGGCTGGCCTCGAACTCAGAAATCCGCCTGCCTCTGCCTCCCAAGTGCTGGGATTACAGGCGTGCGCCACCACGCCCGGCTCTTTGTCCTCTTTCTTAAATCTTTTATTTACTTGTCCTTTTGAGACATGGTTTTACTATGTAGCCCATGCTATTTTTTTTTTTTTTTTTTGGTTTTTTTCGAGACAGGGTTTATCTGTGTAGTCCTGGCTGTCCTGGAACTTACTCTGTAGACCAGGCTGGCCTTGAACTCAGAAATCCACCTGCCTCTGCCTCCCAAGTGCTGGGATTAAAGGTGTGCGCCACCACCGCCCGGCTATTTTTTTTTTTTTTTTAATTCATTATAGTGCGTGTGAGTGTTGGCAGGCCACAATCCATGTGACAGTCAGAGGGCAGATCTCAGGAGTTGGTTCTCTCCTTCCTCTTGGCATCTGGGTCAGGCTCAGGTGCGCAGGCATAAGTGCCTTTACCTGCTCACCCACCTTCCCCTCCCCCACTGTTACTGGATTCGACCTCCTCTGACTCAGCTCTCCCAGCCCTGGGTCTGCAGACATGTGTCACCATGCCTAGCTTATAGGTTGTTTTCAAAACCTCTTCACCATTAAGGAAAAGGTGCCAAGAAATGGAGGCTGCTGTATCTGGCTCTGCAGCCAGGAGGCAGTGACAGCTTCCACTGGGTGGATAGCTACCGCCTAGTGATATGCTTCTCATTTCCTATCTTCTCCTTCTAGAAGTCTGTTCTACTTGAAGTACCTTACTATGTCAAGTTATTTCCATGATGATTTACAGTTGGGAAAACTCAGAAACCTAAATATTCAGCGATTAGAAAATAGACGGTCAGCTGGGCGGTGGTGGCGCACACCTGTAATCCCAGCACTTGTGAGGCAGAGGCAGGCAGATTTCTGAGTTTGAGGCCAGCCTGGTCTACAGAGTGAGTTCCAGGACAGCCAGGGCTATACAAAGAAACCCTGTCTCGAAAAACCACAAAAAAAAAAAAAAAAAAAAAAAAAAAAAAAAAGAAAAGAAAAAAAAGAAAATAGACGGTCAGGTATAGTGCGTCTATGAGACGGAGTAATGCTCAAGCCAGGCCTGGTGTCTCAGCTCTGTAACCTCAACTACTTAGGAGGATCATGAATGCATGGGCTGTATGGCTATGTTGTGAGTTCAAGGCCAGCATAGGCAGCTTAGCCCCCGTCACACAAACCAAACCACCAAACCACCACCAAAAAAATAGCCTGGTGTTAGAGCATATTTCTAGCCTACATGAGACCTTGTGTTCAATTCTTAACCCCACAAGTATAGCAAAGAAGCCACAAATGATCTTCATAGAATTTAAGTAGGAAGTGCATGTGTCTTAGGGTTTTACTGCTGTGAACAGACACCATGACCAAGGCAAGTCTTATAAGGACAACATTTAATTGGGGCTGGTTTACAGGTCAGAGGTTCAGTCCATTATCATCAAGGTGGGAGCATGGCAGCATGCAGGCAGGCATGGTGCAGGAGGAGCTGAGAGTTCTACATCTTCATCTGAAGGCTGCTAGTGGAAGACTCACTTCTAGGCAGCTAGGGTGAGGGTCTTAAGCCCACACCCACAGTGACACACCCACTCCAATGTCATACCTCCTAATAGTACCACTCCCTGAGCCAAGCATATACAAACCATCACAGCATGCATATGTAGTAATTTAAAAATTCTGCATGTAGGGCCCATGAGATGGCTCAGCAGGTAAAGGTACAGCAGATGACACATCCTAAGGACCCACAGGGTAGAAGGAGAGAATCAGCTCCTGCTGGCTGTGCTCTGACTGACACATACCATGGCATGTGTGCACCTATAGACACATAGGCACATATGCACACATAATCAATTTAATAGAAATTATGTTTGTAGTAACCGTACCATAGCAGTAACCAGAGCAAGCTATAAAAGTATACAAACAACATTGATGTTAAGCAACAATTACAGCAAAAACTCATCCTCTCCACCCCCAAACCAACAAGATCTGAACAGACGTGTCTTTTAGGATAATAACAGGATTTTAATGTTTCCTGATATTTGTTCAAGGTATTTAATAGATTTTACCATGTGTCCCTTTTATGGTGAGAGAAAGCCCTTAAGCTTATCTGCGACACTTGTGGCCCGGGAAGGGCTAGCAAATTGTCCACATTTCTCATGTTGGTTAGTTGCCTGCTTTTGGCCCAGCTGAGGTCCCAGGTGTCCAGTCTTCCTGGAATTGCTCTGTGATGTCACATGCCCTGTGGCCCAGGGAGAGGCCATTGGACATTCTTCCTCAGCCCCGCCTGGTTGAAATGTCTAATTCCCGTCCTGTGAGCCTGGCCTCCCCTTCCCCATCTCTTTTTTTCTTGAGACTTTACCAGCGTGAGCAATGCGCAGAGCCTGGAGCAGGTGTAGTGCCGCCCTCCTCTCCCTTCCTAGGTGCCCCCTGCCGCACTCAACATCTCACGAGCTCTGCAGCTCCAGGTTTGACTGAGTCTCGTATCTGTCTTCTGTCATCACACTGCCAGCTCTGAGCCCACAGGGATACTTGGCCGTATTGATTGTTGGAGCATCTGCACAGCCTGATGCTGTCATGATCCCTTCTTATCTCTAATGCTGGCTCCCTGGGCCCAGGACCACCTTGTCCTCACCTCACACACCCATGGGGGCTGTCTAGACATGCTTGGGTCATCCATTCCCACAGCTGAGCTCAGCAGACTTCTTCATGCACAGCCATAGCACTTAAATGGTGTTCTGGAAAGATCGTGTATCTCAGGGAATGTGTCATCCTGTAGTGGGTGCTCAGTGTCCACCACGTCTCCAAGCCTGTGAGTTTTGAGGGTGGAAGGATTGCTTCTTATTTATTTAGTGTGTGTAGTATGTGGGCACTGAAATTTGAAGACCATTTGTAGGAGTCAGTCTTCTTCCACGGTGGGATCTGGGACTTGAACTCATGTCGTCAGACTCGGTGGCAAGCATCTTTACTTGCTAAGCCATCTTTCAGCCCTTGTTTTCATTTATTTATTTTAAATTTTTGAAAATTAATTTATTGACATTTATTTACTATATGTGAATGTTTTACCTTCATGTATACACGTGTATCCTGTGTGTGTGTGCCTGTTGTTCTCAGAGGTCAGAAGAGAGCTGAGGATGGAACTAGAGTTAAGGCTGATTATGAGCCGTGTGTTGGTGCTGGGAACGGAATCCTCTCCTCTGTAAGAAAAACAAGTGTTCTGAACTGCTGAGCCACTGCCCTAGCTCCTTGCTAGCCCTGTTTTCCTTTTATGATAAGATCTTGCTATGTAGCTCAGTCTGGCCTTGAACTTGTGAACTTTCTGTGTTCACCTGCCCCATGTTGCACAGGCTTTTGGGCCTACCAGACCTTAGAATGTGGATGTGTGTTTTGGCATTGTACTGTTGCATAGTGGTAACTGATGCCTTCCTTTAAGGTTTGGAACTTAGGGTCTCCCTGCATCAGAAGGGCCTGAAGGCTTGTAAATTCATGATGGTGATTTCAGATTCTCACCTAGGTGTACAGATGTGAGCAGAGAGTGTTTGCTTGGAGAGCTCTTGCTTGGGTGAGCTCTGTCTCCTCTTGTCCCATTCTCCCAGTGCTGGGCTCACAGGTGTCATCACGGAAGCTGTATTTTCAGTAAACATCACTTCAAAAGAATAACAGGAAAGCTGATGTGGTGATTTCAGCATGTGATCCCAGCGTGTGGGAGGTGGAGGCAGGAGGATTAACATCAGTTTAAGTTATTTTGGCTAGATTGCAAGTTCAAAACAAGTTTCGGCTTTATGAGGCCCTGTCTCAAAAAACAAATAGGCTAAAGAAACCAGTTACAAACTGGTGAGTCTTGTGAACTCAAAGCTTCTGTCTAGTGGTTGTTCTGAGTCCTGGCCTGGTATGCAGAGTTAATTAACAAGTGCTTACCCCGTCCTGACCAGGGTGGCCTGTCTGTGCGCTGTGTGCATGTGGTGTGCGCACATGTGTTTATTTCTTCATCTTCGGGTACAATGGCCATTTGTAGGAGGTGATTAAGGACATTTTCTGAGAGGCATCTGAACATGTCAGATGGATGTGTGCCTATGTAACAGCTGCACCTTTTCTTATGTGAAATCTTACATCTTTGCTGTCGAAAAGGCTCATCAGGAAAAGACTGGCTGTGGCCCCTGATGACCTGGATTTGACCCCAGGAATCCACATGGTGAAAAGAAAGAACAAACTCTTACAATTGTCCTCTGATCTATTCATGCTTGCCATGGCAAATGTGTGCCCACCTACACACACACACACACACACACACACACACACACATTCTGAAAAACAAAAAGTTGACTCCTTCTGTCCCAGCTGTTCTTTGTGGCTAGGTGTAGAGAATACTGGTCAGCATGGGCTGTTGCTTGGCTGCTGTGTTGTCACTGCATCTTTAGAACAACCTAAATGTAATAGCATCTTGCCTTTTCTGATGATAAAACAGACCCAGAGAGGGAAAATAACAGTGCCCCAGGCAGTGTGTGTCAGTGTTTCAGTTCCTGTGACAGGCTTTCCAAGAGACAGATTCTAAAAGGAGACAACACGTTGACTCGTGGCTTTAGAGGTAACAGTTCCCAGTGGCTGACTGTATCTGGGGCATGGCGGTACAAGGCTCACTCCTGAGCTGGGAAGCAGAAAGGGCTCCTGAGAAGGGACAAGGGGTATGGCGTGTTCTTCAAAGACTGCCCCAGTGACCTACATTCTCCAGCTAGGTCCTGCTGCTGTCTAAGGTTTCTGTGACCTCCCAGTAGTGCTACCCAAGTACATATTCATTAGTGGATCAATGCTTTGACAAGGTCACAGCCCTTTTGATCCATTCATTTCCCAGAAGTCCTAGGGTATCTGCTGCCCTGGGGATCAGACATGAGGGTACTTCTTGTCTGAACATGACACTTAGACATCATGGGTGTGTTAGGATTGGAGTTGAACCCAGGGTCTGAGCTCTTCTGTATCTCCCAGCTCTCCATCTGTGATTTCAACTGAAGACACAAATAGTAGAAAGGCAGGGGTACAGCTCAGTGCTAGAATGTGTGCTTAGTTGTGCCAGGAACATAGAGTTCTATGCTGAGCAACACATCTATACTGAACGTGTACAAACCTCCCTAGGCATACTCAGTAACAACTGTTTGGCCAGCATTTACATTTAGCAGGTGTTATAATCGATTCAGAGAAGATTCGAAGTTCATGGGAAGAGGTGCAAAGATGTCACACGGACTACACCAGCCTATATGGGGCCTTGAGTGTCGTGCATTGCTACAACCACAGGGTCCTGGGAATGGCCCCTCACAAATACTGAGAGGTGATGATGTAGTATTGTCTCTCTGTAGCTGCTTGCAGGTCTCTACTGCCTGATACCTTTTTGAGCTTTAATTCACAAAACATACCATTTCCTTTTCTCCCTTTGTAGCCAGATTCTCAGCATACTTGCCGGACACGGAACATTGTCTGTCTTTCTCTGGAGCTCCTCCCTAACTGTCCAGTACCAAACATGCCAGCTTCATTAGACCCCAACTCAGCAGGCTTGCCTCCTTCTCTCCATCCTCCTCATCTCCTTCCTCCTGACATCTGCCAAGATCTACAGCTAATGAAGTCATCTGAGGCTTCAAAACAGCAGGGCCATTGACAGTGGGCTTTACCTCGGAACTCTGCCCAGATGTGGATTCTCTGCCACCTGTGTGCCGTCCCCTGTCGCACTCCCCAGCATCCTCCCCAGTCAGGGAACTCAACTAGGTCAATGCCAGCTCTCAGCTTTGTCTAGTGTATTTGGTCTGGGACTCTAGCCTATGAGATTGTGCACTTCAGGGTGGGCATTCCCTCCTAAGTGACTTTACTTGGAAACATCTTCACACGTACATTGAGAGGTGCGTTTCCATACTGACTTAGATCTAGTCCTGTTGACAGTGGGGGTTAGCCAGAAGTGGTGTAGCTGGATTGTAGTAAGCTCTTAATTCCCTGGAATGGCTGCCTGAGAGTTCGTTGGCACTCAAGGTCCAGTTAGGAATCAGGCCCCTTCTCCGTGCCCCGGGGTCTTGCCTGGCTTATCTAGCCTGAGCATTTCCTGGGCCTTGTTAATTGTGAGAGGTGCCCAATGGAAGATGTTTGTTTCAGATCACATCCGGAGAACCCTTCCCCTCTGGGAATCCAGGCTGTGACTGCCCATTTGCCATTCAGCTTATGACAGCTGTCCATCACATATTGATGTGGAAAGTAGACCTCAAATAGACAGAAGGACAGAAATGAACTGTAAGCTTTGAAGATGTTTGCTTTGGCTCTCAGAAATGATGTCAGGAATGATTGTCTCTGTAGCTGCTTGCAGGTCTCCTTCCCTCTCCGAGTCCTCCCCACTTTGTCCTGGTTTTCTTTTTTCTTTTGTTTTTGTTTTTATTTGCTTGCTTTGTTTTGAGACAAGGTCAAGTTCTGGTTGGCCTAGGATTCACTATATAGACCAGGCTGTTCTTGAACTCACAGAAATCCATCTAACTTTGCCACAGGAGTGCTGCAATTGAAGGCGTACACCACTGCACCTGGCTATCATATATCTTAATTTTTTTTTTTTTTATTTTGGTTTTTTGAGACAGGGTTTCTCTGTGTAGCCCTGGCTGTCCTGGAACTCACTCTGTAGACCAAGCTGGCCTCGAACTCAGAAATCCCCTGCCTCTTCCTCCCAAGTGCTGGGATTAAAGGCATGCACCACCACTGCCAGTGTATCTTAAAATTTTCAAGTTTATTTTTCTCTTATTTGTATGGCTGTTTTGCCTGCATGTATGTCAATGCACTATGTGTATACCTGATGTCTGCAGAGGCTGAAAGAGGGTGGCAAATCCCCTGGGTCTGGAGTTTCAGGTGATTGTGAGTCACTATGTGGTTGCTTGAAATAAACTTAGGTCCTCTGGAAGAGGAGTCAGTGCTCTTCACTGTTAAGCCATCTCTGGAGATGGCTGGAGCCCAGATAAGACGTGTAGAAGGCCATGTACCATCCCTGAATGTCATTGTAAATCTGCTGTCTGAAGAGATCTTGTGGGCCTGTGAGGTGGTTCAGTGGTTACAAAGGAGTCTGCCGTCAAGCCTGTCGTAGTAGATCCCCATTATCACTACTCAAATTGATGCAGGGGGCAGCTTCAGTGAGCATTCCTTGAGACCCACCCCAGTGTTCTTGGTTCCTGAATGAAATACATGCACACACCGCCTTTGTATGCCTTAAACAGCTCAAAGGTTGGGCCACTTCCTAACATCCTTGTGGCTGGCCCACCCTCTGATGTCCCCAGGCCATTACTTACTAAGATCTGTATTCCTCCCTGCTGCCTTAGACCCCGCGGGCCTCTAACAGCCGCTCCCTCTGCATCCACATTGTGACTGTGCTCCCTGCCCCACACGTTCTTGGTTTACAGTCCCACCTCTGTCTCCCTGCCCAGCCATTGGCTGTTGGCATCTTTATTTACCAATCAGAACCAACTAGGGGTGAGACACTGCCAACAAGTTTTTGGGAAACCTATTAGAATGAGAATCCAAGTAGCTACAGCTGGTGACCAGAGTTAAAACCCTGAGACCCACATAATAGAGAATCAAGTTCCACAGTTTGTTCTCTGTCCTATATGCATGTGTATGCATATACACACAATAAATAAATGTGATAAATATAGCAAACTTCTAGGCTAGACTGAGGAGTTCAGCTTTGCCTGAAACATGAGTCCAGCTGGGTTGGGTGACATCATTTGAAATCTTTGTTAGGACAGTTGCTATGGGGTGAGTTTGTTCCCTCAGAGTTCATGTATTGGGGACCCTAATTCCTCACTGGGGGGAGGGGGGTGGCTAGGCTGTGTGGGTGGAGCTGTCAGCCTCTGCCGTGGAATGTGTCTACTGTGGGTTTCAGTCCTGTATGCGGCACACGCCTCCTGCCTTTCTCGCTCTCCTCCTTGAGCTGAAGCAGCAGGAGCTCCTACCTTGTTCTTGGACTTTTCACCTTCTAGAACCATAAGGCAACAATAATCTCTTTTCCTTTATAAATACCCAGTCTCATAGCAGCAGAAGATGAACAGTGGTATAGTGCTGTGTTTGCCAGCGATGTACAGGAGTATCTAGTAACATGACCTAGGGGATGTTTTGACTAATGAGAATTGGAGGCCAGGCCCTGAAGGAGGCAGATAATTTTCCAACCCAGAGGCTGGCACACTGGGAAAGGCCCCCAAGTAGGGATGGCCTGGATGGCAGAGTAACCGTTAGTGGTTCACTCAGGGACCTCTGCTCCCTGCTGGGTGCTGGCCGGAGGGCCTGGCTGAGGGAGCTCCGAGACCCCGTTGGCTCTGCCTATGTGTCGGGATGATAGTCCATTTATTTGATGGCACTATGCAGTCTGACAATGGTGGCAAAATTATTAGTTTCACCTTAGGCCAGTGGTTTTCAACCTGTGGTTCAAGATGTGTTTGGTGGGGGTAGAGGTAAGGGTGGAGGTATAGGTGAGAGTGGGGGTGGGGGTGAGGGGGGTGTAGGTGGGAGTGGGGGTGGAGGTAAAGGTGGGGGTAGGGCCCAATGACCCTTTCATAGGGGTCACCTAAGACCATTGGAAAACAGATATTTACATTACAATTAATAATAGTAGCAAATTTACAGTTGTGAAGTAACAATGAAAATAACTTTATGGTAAGGGGTCACCACAACAGGAGAACTGTGTTGAAGGCTTGCAGCATTAAGAAGGTTGAGAGCAGCCGGGCGTTGGTAGTGCACGCCTGTAATCCCAGCACTTGGGAGGCAGAGGCAGGCGGATTTCTGAGTTCGAGGCCAGCCTGGTCTACAGAGTGAGTTCCAGGACAGCCCGAGCTACACAGAGAAACCCTGTCTCGAAAAACAAAAAAAAAGAAGAAGGTTGAGAGCCGGGCGTGGTGGCACTCGCCTGTAATCCCAGCACTTGGGAGGCAGAGGCAGTGGATTTCTGAGTTCGAGGCCAGCCTGGTCTACAGAGTGAGTTCCAGGACAGCCAGGACTACATAGAGAAACCCTGTCTCGAAAAACCAAAAAAAAAAAAAAAAGAAAAAAAAGAAAAAAAAGAAAGAAAGAAAAAAGAAAAGAAGGTTGAGAACTACTGCCTTAGGCTGTAGCAGGAAGGAGGGCTGGTTGCTTTACCACAGACACGAAAGCTTCATGACCAAGATCCGTAGGGATATTTGGGTAGTGGAGTGGAGAGTGGAGCCAGGCCTGGTTCCCAGTGTGGCTCCCGCTGTGACACACATCTTCCCTCTCTTCCTTGTCTGTGCTCCCCAAGTGAGAGGTTGTGTGGCTGCGCTGTAGGCGTCAGTGTTAAATGGCGTGCCGCTAGGTTCCTTTCAGGTCCTTCCCAGGCTCAGTGGTGTTGGGGGGAAAGCCTTGGCTTGGTATGAAGTGGAACTAAATGAAATGGCAAATATTTGATCATTTCTGACCTACAAAAATGTTAGCTCGTTCAGAAGGTTTCAGAAGAATATGCTTTTTACAGCTCAATCTTTAAATAGTGCAGGTTTCAGTTGTCTGGCCCTGGCAGAGTCAGAGTGGAATCCTTAAATCACGGTTACCTTTAGGAATAGTCTATAATCTCACATGGGGCTAGTCACAGCGGCAGTACGTCAGACTGAGGACAAGAGAAAAATGCCAGTGAGTCCTCAGGTACGACAGAAGCTAAGATGGGAGGGCCTTTCTGTGCTCTGGGGCACTCTGAGTTTGGGGTTGACTCGATGCCCAGTGGTTACTGATGGATCTGCATGTGTGGCAGGGACAGACAGAGGCAGAGGGTGTGGAGCTAGCTGAGGGTTTGCTCTTGTGAGGCTGCCACAGGTGAGCCAGAGGGTGTCCCGTGCCGGAGGGAGCAACATCCAGAAGTGTAGCCAAGGCTTGCCTTTCCCTTCAGATAGGTCCTGTCCCAGAACGGAGGGAGCGGCAGCCACTGCCGGGCTTCCCGTCCCAGCAGCTTCTCAACCCTGTCTGTCACTGCTGCTTGCTCATCTCTGTTTCCCTAACAGATATGTTCTGTGGCTTTAAAGGGTCTCACGTGTCCAGTCCGCCAGTCACACTGGTGGTGCGAGGCTTTAGTAGCTCAGACTAGTTTGCCTTCTCCTCATCCTGCTGGCTGGGAGCTCAGAGGCTGGACGCATGGCTGTCCTCTGTAGACAGCAGAACACAGCTGGGAGGTTTCCCTTCAGTTAGAGAAATGAGGAGTGCAGGGCACTAAAGAGCACGGGCTTGGGCTGCAGACCTGGCCCCAGCATTGCCCAGTCCACACCAGGCTCTAAGTTTGGGCTGCTCCTGATCTGCCCGTTTCCCTATTGGGATAATAATAGGCGGGGTTGTGAGTCGGCGTGTGCAGCCCTTACCTGAGCCTGCAGAGTGAGCTTGGTGGGCCCTCTTCACTTCCGTGGCCCATGAGGTGTTGAGCATAGAGTGCACTGAGGTTGGAGATTAGGCGAGGAGCTCTCTCCTGTCTAGACACTCCAGGGAAAGGGACTGTGTATGCGTGATGTTCTCTTTACCTGTTGAGGAATTGAAAATAGCTAAAACAAAACAAAACAAAAAACACCTTGTGGGAGGCAGAAAAACAAAGCAGATGTTGTTTTCTGTGTTTTTCTTTTTTTTAAAAGATTTATTTTTTTCTGTATGAGATTTTATTTATTTATTGCTTGCATGCATGTCTGTGCACTGTGTGTGTGTGTTGTACAAGGAGGTAATGAGAGGGAGTCGGCCCCCCTGAACAGTTGTGAGTTCCTTTATGGTACTTGGTAATCAAACCAGGGTCCTCTGCCAGAACAAGTCCTTTAATTGCTGAGCCATCTTTTCTCAAGCCTCTTTGTTATCTATCTATCTATCTATCTATCTATCTATCTATCCATCCATCCATCCATCTTCCTTCCTCCCTCCTCCCCCTCCCCTCCCCCCTCTCTTTCTCTCTTTCTTTCCTTCCTTTTTTTTTTTTTTGGTCTTTTTCAAGACAGGGTTTCTCTGTGTAGTCCTGGCTGTCCTGGAACTCACTCTGTAGACCGGGCTGGCCTCAAACTCAGAAGTCCGCCTGCTTCTGCCTCCCAAGTGCTGGGATTAAAGGAGTGTGCCACCACTGCCCAGCTCTTTCTTTCTTTCTTGATAGGATCTCTTGTAGCCCAGGCTGGTCTTGAGCTCCCTATGTAGATGAGGATGACCTTGAAGCTCAGGCCTGTACCAGCTGAGTGCTGGGATCGCAGGTGCAGCTTACAAAGTGCTGGGATTGACCCAGGGGCTTACACGCATACCGGGCAGCACATGACTAGCCACGTCCTAGCCCTCAGAAGGTGTGGAGGGGCATCCTCCGTTTTATATGTCTGTGCTCATCACGTGACTCTTTAATGTGTCACCTGTTGTCTACCAGCCTCTATTTAGTTGAAGATGTTAACTGGATGCTGTATTCTTGTTAGCCTGGGCAGATCTGCTGGGCTTGGTTAGTTGGGTCTGAGGTCTCCCCCCCAACCCCCTGCATAGGCTTTTTATTTTCACTTTTACTTTATATCGATGATGGAATCAAGCGTGCCATATTTGCCATGTGGGCATTGTGCCTCAGTGGCGAGCTGCTAGGCCCGCGTGCTTTTGTTTTATTAACAAAATTAGAAGAAAATTATTCTGTACATACAATACTGGGGTGTAATCCAGAGCCTTAGGCATGTCATGTAGGTGTCCTGAGTTACATCCACAGCCAGGCTAGTGTTGAACAAGTGGCCTCATAGCTTCTCTCCGTGCTAGTAATACAGTAATACAACCATGAATTAGCGCTCGATGAGGTGATTCCTTCCCAGAAAAAGATTAATTTTAGCAGATGTAGAGCTCTTGGCTATTTAGAAATCTGAGCACATCTTCATAGCTAAATTTAAATAAACACGTATCTCAGGTGTAAGGGACTGTTGCTGAGATGCGCAGTGAGCAGGGTGTGAGCTGCCGTCCCTCCTTACCTCCCTGTCCTGCTGCTGGAGGTGAGAGGCAGCCAGCCTGCAGCATGGGCCCTGGTGTCGGCATACCTTCAGGACTCCAGCACTAGTCGCTGACAACTGGCTGTGTAATACCGACTGCGTTGGTCTCTCTGTAATAGAGAAATGGGAGGATAACGATTCTCTCACTTCCGAAGACTAGCTGATACTTAGCCATAGTGGCACTTGCTGCCCAGACCTAGAAAGAACTTAATGGATTTGACACTTTTGCTGTGTAGATCAGGCTGGCCTTGAACTCACAGAGATCCACCTCCCTCTACCTCCTGAGTGCTGGGATTGAAGGTGTGCCACCATGCCCAGACTCCATTTTGATTTTACACCAAGGATGCACCTCAGTGCCAATGAGAGGCCAGAAGACTGTTGATCACCCTGTTGTTGAGGGCTTTTTTGGAGGACATTGTACTCACTGGAGACACACTACATGGCTGGGCAGTTGTCCTCAGGACACTGAGTCTGGTCATGCAAATTGTGGTGACAATCATAGTGACCTACAGTAATAATTAGATGGTGTAGAAGAGACTGTGGTATTAGTGTGCAAACAGGTGGGTTCAGGGATTCTGGGTTATTCCTGGGCAGAGGTAACACGCAATCTGAAGGTGTAAGGGAAGGGGAAGGTGGATGGACATGGACGTACGTGTTGTCTGTGCGTCTCAGCTGTCCTGGGTGCTGCAACAGTTGGTTTTCTGTCAGTTTGGCATAAGGTAGGGTTATCTGGGAAGAGGGAGGCTCAATTGAGAAAACGCCTCTATCAGAGGCAAATCTGTGGGGCATCTTCTTGATTAATGACTGATGTGGGAGGGCCGTCCCCCCTGTGGGCACTGCCACCCCTGGGCAGGTGATCCCAGGTTACATATAAAAGAAGCCGAACAAGCCATGGGGAACAAACCAGCAAACATGGCTCTCCACCATCTCCGAGGCACTTCTCTGGCTCCTGCCTTAAGGTCTTATCCTGACTTCCATTTCCTGGGGTTGCTTTGAGTCAGGGCCTTTCCAGGAATAGGACGCAGACTAGGACAGGAAGTGTGGTGGTTAATCTCAGTCAAGCAGCTGACAGGATCCAGGATCACCTAGGAAATGGACCTGTGGGCCAGTTGGGCTAATCTTGATTAGGTTAATTGAGGGGAGAATGCCCACCAGTTGTGTGCGACACCATTCCCTGGGCCAAGGCCCCAGACTGTATGACTGGATTGGTGAGCGTTTGCTGGTGTGTTCTGCTTCCTACCTTGGGTGCACTGTGACCAGCTGCTGTAAGCCGTCACAGTGTCTTCCCATCATCGTGAGCTACACTACTCAGCTGTGTGTCCAGATAAGCTTTTCTCCCTTAGGTTGTTTCTGTCAGGGTATTTTATCACAGTGACAGGATTTGAACTAAGATAGG